>JAWWLZ010000082.1:70910761-70944677 GCA_035041345.1 Poliocrania exsul
TGCACAGGGATGATTTATTGGAATATAATGTAATATAATATAATATAATATAATATAATATAATATAATATAATATATATAATTTTACCTTAACTTCAGAAAGTCCAGTCTAATGGTATGTTATGTCTCTCAAGTTTTTTGTATTCATGAGTATAAAATACGTCAAAACATCTAGCTAAATTTTTGAAATGGCTAAGTTCATTACTATAAACCCTATGAAAATGCTTTATCCTACCCCCAGTCTGTGCATATAATTGGGTTTGTACTCTGTACTGTTATACTGAAATTATTAAGAGAGTTTTAAAGGCACTAGAAACACATACAAAACAAATCTTTACTGAAAATAGAAATATTAAAAATAAAGAGACAATTTGCCAAGACAGGGATTAACATCATATTTGTACACTGTGCAGAAGAGCTGACAAATTGTTCTCCTCACTTTCAAGGTGTTGATTATAAGTTGAATTGTATAGGGACTTGTAAGTGTGCATGCATGCATCTTAGAAACACATGTACATACTTAATTAAAGGAAGCAAGTGTAGTTATGTGAGTACTCAGAAGTGGCAATTGCATTATGGCGTTATGTTTGCCATCTACTTTAAAAGATTCATCTAGATCCCAGTATGTCACTTTAATGTATGGTGCAAGAATGTACACACATGTAAACAAAATAAAGACCAAAATGATGAGTTGAACATCTCCAGTGCTGGCACAATCAGCAGTGGGGTAATCTAGTACTCTGCACAAGAGGGTTTCCTGAACCAGAGGAACATCAGGGGAGTGGAGAGACCTGCCAAGGGCTCGCGGTTCATGCAATAATGGCTGGCTGACTAGACTGAAGCAAGGACTGGAACAGTGATGGGTTACACACTCCACAATAAAAGAAGCCCTTTGGGAGTGTTAGGGACAAGGGCAGACATACAGGAGGGTGTGTCAGTCAGGGTGTGGGACAGCAGTTTCTATAGGAGTTTCCCTGGGAGGGTGATGATGTTTCCTTAAAGGGGAAAAAGGATCTTTGCACAGGAAATAGCAGAGCACACTGAAAGCTTTAAACTAGATTTGAAGGGGGAAAGGGATAAAATCAGGCTCACTAGAGATCAGCCTGGGGGCAGGCAGCACACCAATGTTTGTGGGTTGTTGTATTAGCAAGGTCCTTTAATCTTCCATCACAGTTGAGACAGGGGATGGAGAGCCATTTGGCAACAAAAATGCAGGGTTTATTGATGTGTTAGAAACTACAGAAGTACCTGAAAATGGTCACACCAGAATTACGGTTTGTGCCCTCCAAAATGTGCCAAGATCAATAGCCAAGCTGAAGGGCTTCTACACCAATGCAAGCATCATGGACAACAAACAGGAGGAGCTGGAAGTTATTGCACAGCAGGAAAAACTATGACATAATAGTCATCATGGAAACATGGTGAGATGACTCTCACAACTGGAGCACTGCAATAGATGGCTACAGATTCTTCAGAAGGGATCAGCAAAGAAGGAGAGGCAATATGGTAGCCCTGTATGTTAGGGAGTGTTTTGACTGTCTAGATCTTAGTGGTGGTGATGACTAGTTCGAGTACTTATGGGTAAGAATCACAGGGAATGCCAACAAGGCAGATATTATGGTGGGAGTCTGTTATAGACCACCCAGGCAGGATGAAGACATAGATGATATATGCTATAAGCAACTGGAAGAAGGCTCTTGATCACCAGCCCTTGTTCTCAACATCTATCAACACAGCAGGGAGGGAACAGTCTAGGAGGTTCCTGGAGTGTGTGGAAGATACCCTCCTAACACATCTGGTTAGTGAGACAATTAGGGAATGCACCGCATTAGACCTATATTTTTCAAACAGAGAAGGATGGGTTGGTATTGTGATGGGACCTACTACACCACTTAGATCCACAGAAGTCTATGGGGGCTTGATGAGATCCACATAAGAGTACTGAGGGAGCTGGTGCAAGTGCTCAGTGGGACATTTTCAACTATTTACCAGCAGTCCTGGCTAACTGGTGATATCCCAGTGAACCAGAAGTTAGAAAATGTCATGAACATCTACTAGAAGGGTCAGAAGGAGGATGTGAGGAACTACAAGCTTGTCACCCTGCCCTCAATTCCACAGAAGGTAACGGAGCAGATCAACTTGAGTGCAAGTATGTGACACACACAGGACAACCAGGGGATCAGGTCTGGCCAAGAGGGGTTTAAGAAAGGCAGATGTTGCTTGAGTAACTTTATCTCTTTCTATTGCAAGGTAACCTCCTTGTGGATGAGGGAAAGGCTGCAGATGTTGACTACCTAGACTATAGTAGAGCCTTTGACACTGTTTCCTGCAGCATTCTCCTGGAGAAACCAGTTTCTCATGGCTTGAACAGGTGTAATCTTCACTGAATAAAAAAGGTAGATTGGATGACCAGTCCCAGAGAATGGTGGTGAATAGTGCTACATCTAGTTGGTGACTAGTCGCTAGTCATGTTCCCCAGGGCTCAGGACTGGGGTCAGTTCTGTTTAACATCTTTATTGACAATCTGGGAGATGGGATTGAACGCACCCTCAGTCAGTTTGCAGGTGGCACCAAGCTGGGTAGGAGTGTAGATTTGCTGAAGGGCAGGAAGGCTCTGCAGAGGGATCTGGAAAAGCTGGATTGATACACCAAGGCCAGTTGTATGAGGTTCAATAAGGTGAAGTGCCAGGTCCTCCACTTCACTCACAACACCACCAGGCAGGGCTATAGGCTGGGGCAAGAGCAGATGAAAATCTGTCCAGCGGAAAAGGACCTGATTTCAGGTCTAGTTGAATGACAACTGTGTGCCCAGGTGTGCAAAAAGGCCAAGAGCATCCTGACTTTTATCAGACCTAGCATGTCCAGAAGGACTCAGAAAGAGATTATTCCTCAGTACTTGACACTGGGAGGCCACACCTTGAATCCTGTATTCAATTTTTGGCCCCTTACTACAAGACAGACATTGATGTGCTGGAGCATATTCAGAGAAGAGTAAGAGAGCTGGCAAAGGTCCTGGAGCACAAGTCTTATGCTCCCTCAGCTGAAGGAGCTGAGACAGTTTAGCTGAGAAAAGAAGGCTCCAGGGGGAACTTATAACTCTCTAGAACTACCTGAGAAGAGATTGTAGTGAGGTGGGGGTCAATCTCTTTTTCCCAAGTGAAAAGCAATAGGACAAGAGAATATAGCCTCAGGTTGCACTAGAGGAGGTTTAGATGATATTACAGAAAATTTCTTCACTAAAAAGGGTGTCAATCCTCGGAACAGGCTCCCCATGGAAGTGATTGAGTGACTGTCTCTCAGGGTATTTAAAAGTAGAGTAGATGGGCCACTTAAGGACATGTTTTAGTAGTGGGCTTGGCAGTGTTGAATTAACTGTTGGACTCAAAGGACTTTTCCAGTCTAAGTGATTCAATGGTTCCAATTTCATCTACACTGCTTGAAGGGCAAGCCACAACAAAGCAGGTGTGCTTGTAAGCAATAGAACAACATTGGTTCTTTCCTGGTTTGAACACTATGTCAATACAGTTTGAAAAGTATGTTACTGATTCAGAATGCTCATTCAGAAGCTAAAATAAAGAACAAAAACTAAAGGGGCTAAATCAAAGATTTTTGCCTTATCTATATTGCTACAATTTTCAGTCTGAGAGTGTTGACACCTTCACAAGCAACAGGACAGCTAAATGGTTCTCTCATATTTCCTCTGTCATTTGAAAATAAAGAGAGGGGGTAAGATGGATATTATATTTGAGCTAATTTTTTTATATATACAGATATTATCCAACCATTCCTGTCAAAAGTTTGATTATCTCAGCTAATACTCAGCAAATTTAACTACAGTGCTAAAACTGTCAGTGGTACCCTTTGTGAAGTAATTGAGTGGTGCTTAGGAGCTTCATGACCTTTGAAAATGCCAGCTTCCAACCAGGACCTGATGTAAAGTCTTTGCAAGCGCACACATCCTTCCACAAGATGTAACTGCTGCAGATGTCACACTCAATTTTTTCTAATGTCAAACTCAGTTTGTCCTGTGTTTGGTATTTTGAATTCTGTGCATACTGGTAGATGAAAAGTCTTTTTATTTATTTCATTTAATGTTTTTAGAGACATAATCAAAACCATAGTGTTGGAAAGTTTTTGTCTAAAGGGTGAAGGATAATATCTTATTTCTGAGTACCTACTAAGGCTTATTTATTAGTGGTCATGACCTGAAATGTATGAGAGTTTCAATTTTCTCTAGAATGTTATTTCCTCTGAAGAATTTCAGCATTTATTTCAGAACAACATGTAACACAAGAGGTTATCTGGCTCCTAAAATGATTATATTCCTATTATAATCACATTCAAGAGGGCTTTCTATGATGAAGAGGTGCTACAGTGAAAAAGATCTATTCATGGTCCTATTTTATTAGAGTTAAATGCATATATTTATCCGCATTTCTATATAATAAACAAATATTTTTACACAGAGAGTAAAATACAAGATTACAAAAGAATATGAATCATAGGTAAAAGGAGGTGACATTTCACACTTCAGATTCTGAGCTCAATAAGGAATGTTTTAGGTAGTTCTCAAAACATCAAAGGAGTTAGCGTCTAGTCTTACACACTGACACCTCTGACAAAGATTATAAATCACCCTTAAAAAAGAATGAAAATAGGTATGTGTATTTATCAGCAAAATGCATTATAGAGAGAAATCTTGTGGCAGCATGTGAGAGAGACTGCAATGGAAGAGAGAAAATATACAAAAGTAAATAGAGGTAGAGAACCTCTCTTTTTTTTTTTTTTTTTTTTTTTTTTTTTATATTCATTTATCACAGATTTTTTTTCCTGCATTCAGAAATAGTCAAAATAGTATTGAATATAAAGAAAAAAAAATAATTTCACTCTTCTCGGTCTGTGCTTTTCTTTATCTCAACCCTTGAGTTTTCCCATTTCACTCTTCAGATATTCTTCCCTATCCCACCAGAAGGGGTGAGCAAATAGCCCTGTGATGCTTCATGGCCAGGCTGGGGTTAAACCATGACATATACCAGGTGGAATTCCGTAGGGAATTATACAAGTAGAAGGAAAATCTCCATTATTTTCTCTCCCCAGAATACCTTCTCTAAGTAAATAGCAAAAATACTTTACCTATGGGATGTTCAGTGTTCTTAAGGTTGAGCAGGATCTCAGTTTTTGTTATGACCACAACTTAGAATGACAACAGCATTTCACCAGCCTTCAGAATGCCTTACAATTTAAGCAAAAGTTTCTTAATTTTCCCCCACCCTAGCTCAGCTCAATTATATCTGCTCAATTCTAATCTTTAAAACAACACAGCAGTTCTTTTGTACTATTACTACTGTATGAATTTTTGTCTACAGAAGATATTGACAGATTTCCTCTTTAAAATTAACAGATTCATGTTCACCCTTTTTCCTTACTGGCAATTGTCTTTGAATTATGCTACCTATCAATGACCTAAACACGTTGAGTCAAATTTTATTGATAGCAGTACTGTTTTTTTTTAAAAATTGTTGACATTCTATTGAGCAATTTTGCAAAGTGTCTTCAGTCATGAAATCATGAAGTCTTTTTTCAGTTTGAAGAAAACAACCAAGACTGTAAAGTACTTAAAGAAATACTTTCAAGTTAGGAAACCATGTGACCTTTATCCAAGCAATCCATGCCACTCTCTAGCAGTAAAATTTTCTTTAGGCAATCAGGTTTTTGGCTGACATTTCTCAGTTGTGTTGTCCTCATCTGGGTTAGAAATTCCTGCTTTAAGTCTCCTTTAGGCAGCAACTTGTATATCTTCTGCCTTTCATATATATTTTCTTACATTACATGTATGATGAATATAGGTAAAAATACAAAAATATGTTTATTTTATCAGTTTGACTCTAAAAGAAAAAAAATATTATTTTGCTCCATTGCTGGTACATGTCAGCATTGTAGTATTTAATTTGTGGTATAGAAAATGTGCCATGCAGTGGACAAAAGAACAGAGGACTAAGGTAAACTCTGGAACTGTGAACTGTACAAGAAAGTCATTCAGTCTTTGTTGTAAACTGAAACCTAGGTAACTAGTACGTTCTTCTTTCTTATGCTTGAATTTTTCTTTATACAACAAGGACACGGAAGAACTTTGTTACTAGAACTACTCTACTAAATATGTATGCACAGGAAAACTTAATCCCTAAATCAAATACTCTGTGTTTAAAATAAAGGCAACACACCAAGAGCTCAGGAATCAGTAGAAAATTTATAAGGTAAAATCAAAGTGAGTCTGAAGCACTATCAACATAGACAAATTTAGTGCATAGACAAAAATGGTACAAGATTGCTCACAGGAAGAAAGACAAGAAAAGGTACCTGGCTTTGGGATTTTGTTTGTTATATTTCCTGGCAAACCCCCCACATATATGATGTACATATAAGCTTTCTGTCTGTACAGAGAAATAGTATGTATATTAAAATTATACACTACTATGACAGCCTTTATCCAAACCTGTGGTTGGATATCATGTCCTGAATATTGCCCTAGTTCCTTCTTTATAGCACTCTTGGTTACAGAACTGTGTAAATCTCCAATGCAAAACTTGTGCACTAAGAACACTCTTTTTTTGGTGTATCTTGACCTATTAAGGGCCTAATACCCTGTATAACATTAAGAAAATGAATGCAGCTAAAATCCAAGGCTCATAGTGATGCAAATAATTCATATTTTCAACTAGAAAGTTTTTTGTAGTTATTATTTTGTTTCATCTATATGAAAAAACAGAAAGACAAATTTAACGGTTCCATATACAGAAACTTCTCCTAGAACAACAAAATATTTAAAAAAATATAACAGAAATCATCAGTCTGAGGTATAATACAGTTCATTATGGAGCAAAACTAGATTCTGTACATTAATAACACTGCTTTCTGAACTACCATGGAAGGAAAAATTATTGATTTCTCTAACAATATGGGCCTGATCATAAAACTTGACAAAGTTAATCAAAAGACATTAATTTATTTGAGTGTGGTTTGGGTCAGAACCTTTGTTTATGTAAGTAATACTCTAGTAATTTTGGTGCTAGTCTTTGCAAAATACTTTTCATATTGCTCATCAGAAATGTTTATATTTTCAAATTACTATTTTCTGACAATGCAATTTATTTTGTAAGATTTTATGAACTACAAAATGTTGTATCACAGCTATTCTTCATAAATGGCACACTTTATTTGCCTGCAATAAAATGCAAATTACACTTTCTAGGTCTGTATTTTTTCATGGTGACATCTAGGAAATTAGTAAACTGTAGAATGGAATTCTACTTCTGTTGTTTTGCTAGAAGGCTATTGTTTTGATATTTACCACTTCAGTGTTTGAATTCTTGTGTGCTGGACATCAGACATCATCTCTGGGAATTAAAATTAGTATTTCTAAGAGAAGACTTATGTTTCAGAACATTTTAGAATGAAATTTGCATTTCTCCACCACCTCAGAAACCATTTTCTGTAAAACATACCTGGAAATCAAGCATATCTGCTAAACCAGTCACAATCCACTGCTAGTGGTCTGAAAGCCACAGAGCTGAGAATGGAAGTATAAATTATCTGATTAAAGGGATTCTCCCTGTGGAGCATATAGCTAAACATTATATCCCTGAGAATTTCTGCAGAGGTGAATGCTGAGTTAAAACTGCCTGCTATTGAAGATTTATTTTCCTTGAACTTGGATTTCCTTGAAACATTGTTTCTCCCTAACAAGCTTAGACTAGTAGAGTTTTACACTGTTTCCTACTTCAATCTCTGTTTTACAGACCTGACCTAGTTTTAAATAGTAAAAAAATAAAAAGTGGCCTTCTATGGGTACATCTGCAAGTAGTATTAAACCTGAAATATTCAAGATGTGTAACAATCCAGAGCTGCTATTTTTGGGCCCTTGGATGGCATTAAACAATGCAAGACTACTGGCTGATGTTGGAAGTCCCAGGTTCTGCTCTTTTGCAATAGGGTTAGGAAAAAAACGTAACTAAAAATTCCAAAAGTTCCAAAGCCACACCTTAAAAAGATGTCAGGAAAAGTCATGTCAGTGACAAAAGTTACACAGGATAATTGGCAAATACTGCATATCTAAATTTTTAGGGAAAAAACCCAACCACCAAAACAGACTGAGTAATAAAGCAGAAGAATTCTACATTTTAGGATTGTCTTAAGAAAGGCATGTTTTCAGCAATTCTAAATAATAATACTGTGATTGACACAGTGGTATCTGTTGTACTTTTTTTTTTTCAATATTTCAGTAAGTACTTCTTCAGACTAAAGGAGCTGTCTTCAATGTACCACTAATTAATTGTAACTGTGACAGTAGACTTTCTTATAAATCATTGCTCAGTTTTGCACAGGGCTCCAAGAGGTTTGAGAACTTCTTTGCTTGCTTTCTCAGCAAACTCTATTTCAAAATTAAGCTCTACACAAGTTACACATCTACAATTAAAACAATTCTTCCAACTCTAGCTTTAAATGGCCAGTTTCCAGAAGCTATCAATACTAATCCTTATCCCTGACTAAGCTAAAGGACAGTGCCATTCTGAGTTTATGAATATGAAATGAAAATAAGGAAAAACCCAAAAGTAACACATTAAAACAGGCACTGTACATGTTTCAGAATGCAAAAGAAATATCACTAAGGTAAAATATTCAGTCACCTATGTGGTTATTTAAACTTCAGATCCGCTAAAAATGCACATAGATGAGCTGTCAACACTGATGACAAAGATGGTCCTTTTGTTCTGTCTTACAGTGCTTTATCATCATCACATTTACTGTATGTGACCCGATACTGTCTGCTAAGAATTAATCTTGCTCCACTACAGAAAGTCATTTGGGGCCAGCAATCTTCACAAAAGAATGTTAATCAACAGCATAGGTACACCAGATTAATCAGTGTTCATGTTATGCTGCAGAAAGCATCATCACATATTGGTGTACAGCCAAGGGTATTTTTTCCAGCTATTTCTTTGTTTGGTTTGGAGGCTTTTTGTGCACTTAAGAAATTTTCTGAGTTCTTAAGGCAGTCATACTCTCTTATTTTGGAATGACATGAAGGTGGTTGAATCATCATTTACATGTGTCAGGTAAAGCTTGTTTATTACTAGCACATAAATAATTTTTTTTTTAACGTAGTCCATTATGAAGTGGGAGCATAATCTGGTTATATTCTGGTTCCTAGTCACAAAAATATTTGACAGGATGTGACAAAGATTACACAAGAATTGAATGAAATTAGCTTAGCAACATAAACTCCATGGCTTTTAAACCGTTTTGGAAACCCAGACAGTATTAGTCTACTTGGTTGCTTCTTTGTTTCCACGAAGGTAACAAAACATGAGCATTTGTGTGATTATTTTAAGTACAAACCTCCTTATCCTGGTCTGTTAATGGTCCTTAGCTAAGATATGACTGAAAGCACAGTCAGGTATCCAAGCCAATTTCATTATAAACAGTTGCACTGAACAAGCAACAGGTAATATTATAAGTAAGAACACACATTTTCTTTTATGTAGAGAAACTAGTCATTATGTTTGAACAGAGCTCGTCATGTATTTAGAAGATTTTGGTGCTATACTTTGGAGATTATAAAAAGAAAGTGAAGAAAAAAAGACAGAGAGAGGAAAACCTCAATAATTTAGCTTTTTTTTTTTTTTTTTGTAGGGGGGGGTGGTGGGGAGGGGGGCAGGCAGGAGGGGAAGGGAGGAGAAATTATAAACACAAGTAACTATTAATGTAAAGCACAATGTCGAAGTACCTCAAAATCTAACTTGGAAGGACAAGCTTTTAAAATTAAGTACAGCTAGACTCATGCCCATTTAATCTTTAAGCATATACTCAGCTGAATAGTTTCTGAATTGAAAGAAACTACTTTCTGACTGGCTAATGAAAAGCACCACCAGCACAGCATAGGTCATCACAAGTATGATGTATGTTCAAATTTTGTGACCTAGTGGTAAATATTCTTATCTCTTAGCACAATCTTCAGCATCAGAGAAATCCAGCTTCCTGGCTTTCCTCTTTCAACTGTTAGAATTCATAAGACAATTGCCAGACCTACAACAAGAATAAATGACTAGACAGCATTTCCAGTAAATGCCTAATCCAATATTCCAAAAATTATTTGTCTTTCTGGAGAAGTCAGTCAAGTCAAGGTGTTTATACATTAGTTTATATGCACACACATAGGCAAATGTACACAAATACACAAATGCACTTCAATGAGACGGGCTGGGGCTACAGACAGCACTCAGGATCTTTTTTTTTCTTTTTTTTTTCTTTTTTTTAGTGAATTTAAACATAGATGAGAGGCAACTAGAAGGCTTTTCTAACCTTGGCTCTGTCTCAAGTGACAAGTAATATATAAAAACCTGCTAAGTAATTTTTATTATGTTTAAGCAATTTCTAATACTTGCCAAACATAATCTACTACACTTTTACTATACTTTGTCATCAGTTCTTATTATACATTGTAGTGTACATGAATAGAGCTTTGCTAGGGCTTGATTTAAGGCAGTTATAAATTTCCTGAAATAAATATATGTAGGTATGAAAATGTTGCACAAGTCTGAAATTACAGAATTACCCATGTATCAGCCCTAAAAAATACTTATCTAATTTGGAAAGTAAAGTAAATAGCTTTTCTGTGACTTAGAAAGGAATGAATATGCATAAAAAAGTATCACAATTTGTTGTTCTTTTATTGATTTTTATTCCTTCTATAAAGAGTGAATAATTTATCTTGCCTGAATTAAGAGAAAAATAAGACAAAAAGCTTACTAAAAGAGTTGCCAGTGAATTAACTACAGTATAACATAGAATATGACAGCTTCTGTGCTAGTCTGTTTAACATGCACCACTGAAAGCCTGCAATAAAATTTCATTTGTCATTTACCTCTACTGAATTATCCTTATGCAAACACATAATTGATAAAGGGCATTGGAAGAAAGATTTTGGTTTTATTTTTTTATTTGATGGTTTTCTAACTATTGCTTATTATTTACTGTAAGGTCTCATTAGAATTGAATTTCTATGGATATATGAAAAAGTGCTGAAAATAATATGCACTTTTTAGCTGAAAAGAGATACATCACCCTAAAATAGGCAAAAAATAACATTTAGTATCTTTAAGTATTTGTTTACAGAAAATCTTTATAATCAGTTTAAAAGCATAAAAAATGCCAAACAACAAACCTACCAAAAAAAAAAAAAGAACAAAACCCCAAAATCCAACAACAACAACAACAACAAAAACCAGCCAAGGGGCAGGGGAATGGAAGAGTAAAAATATATTAAGAATAATTACTTCCAAAGTTTTAGAAACATGTTCAATATCTTATGGTGAAAACTTGGAAACTGCCTTTATGATACTGGTAGAAGTATAAAGCTGGTACACACAAGTCATAACTGCAAATGTCAACCTTTAACCTTCTCAGCTGAAATGACTTCAAAGTATTCACTTGACCAAGGCATAACCTGAAAGCTAAATGGGCTGAGATAATTCTGGCTCTGATGACCTAAAATGGACATGTGGGTCATGCTTCAGCACTCAGTTGTTAGTAAAGCTTCTTAGCACACATGAAACTGTGGACACAGAAATCTTTATCTCAAAAAGAATTTTTAAAATTCCCCAAACTGGCTGAATTTCTCTAGCTCATTTACTCTGCTTCCTTGCTCTGTGCAGAGAGAGAAAGATAAGTAGAATTCATGAAGAACTGTGCTATGCCATCAAGGAAAAAGTGACTCCCTGGGACAGACAGTATACTTTCCTTTATGGTTTTAAAAGCCGGCTGCCTTTTTTTTTTTTTTTTTTTTTTTTTTTTTTGTGCTCAATAAAGATCCCCTGCCACAACATAGTCCCCATTAACCCCTGTATTTCATACAGCATTTATGTGTGGGGAAAGCAAGGAAAGCAAGGCCTGGAATGAGGACTGGAGTATGACCTAAGGCAAGTGAGATTATCTTCACTGTTATATGAGACTGTTCTAGTGTTTGCTTCACACTGTACTGCTGCTTTCAGTTGTATTAGATTTTATTTGTTGCTCATTGACCTCTTAAAGAAAGCAGGTAGAAGTAAGAGCCTGAGGAATGGATGGGTGTGAGAACAGAGAATCTGTTTGTGGTGCAAGCCTGCAGGAATTTTTGTGACGTATTCTGTGTAACACCAGTGGATGTGTGCCTGACACGACATGTTAAAAGCCATTCATGCATCTAAAACATTTCTCCTTCATGGGGAAGTGTTGGGGCCCAGGGCCTAGATGAGCCTGGAAGCTTCTGGATTTTACCTGCAAAACAACCACATCGGTACAACCCCCTGTAAGGAGCTTTGGACATTGCCTTAAATGTACAAAGAAGCAGCCTGAGCCAATAGGGTCAAGGTGCTGACCCCTGGGGCGGAGTCAGATCAGAGGTCATAAAAGTTGTTGTAATTTGAATTAAGTTGAGTTTGCCTGGTTACACCGTGTCGGTGTCTGCGACTACATCTAGACCGGTCAGCAACAGGGAAGTAAGGGCAGATTTGTTTTTTAACGGGAGTAACTGGTGGTGTAACTCCTCCCAGAGGTTCAACTGCATTTGAGTTTTCATTCTTTGATACAGCATAGCTAGGTAACTTTGGCTTACCTAAGCCAAAGTTACCTAGATCAGAGATACCCAAATAAGAAGGGTAAGACAGCAGAAAGAGTTAAGACTTGTGAGAGAGCAGTAGTTAACTGTACAAGGATTCAAGAGGAAAATCACATGGAAAGGTATAAAATCTTTACAAAAATACAGTCATAAGATGACAACATGGAAATAGTGAGGATAAGCCAATTTCAAGGAGAAATGGAAGCTGACCCTTCTTAACAGTCTGATAGTTGCTTGGACAGCAAAGACTCACCTTTAATATTAATGGTTAATGCAATAATCAGTTCAAACTATCTATTTTGTGACCTAACCAATAAATAATTTCTTTGGAATTCAAGATGTGCATAGCCTGTTTGCAGGGGTACTTTGCTCATATTACATGTCTTCTGTGCAAAGTGACATGCAGAGGAAGTGTTACAGTGATCATACATCAGCCTAAGTTGGGACAGCAAAAAGGGGCACAATATTCACAGTTGCCACAATTTGTTAAAATCTGATATAGCCAAAACCAATCAATTAGAAAAGTAAAGTGTATACTCTGTGTGTGTGCAGTATGCAACCCTCCTTTGCCCAACTGGTCTTCATGCACTTGATCTGAAAGAGATGGGCTTCTTTTTAGTGTTGTTTTTTTTTTTGTTTTGTTTTTTTTCCTCTCAAAGAAGACAATTTTATTACAAGCTAATTGAAAGAGGGTTAGAAAAATGAAATAAAATATTACTGTCAGGAGTATTTTACAGTGTTACAAAGAGCAATGACTATTCTGGCTTGGGACATTTGACTTGGAGGTTTGCCATATCTGCTGGGAAAGTAGCGCAGATCTGTAACAAACTATGTACAGAAGCTGCAGGTTCATCATTCTTGAAGGTTTTCAGGAAACAAAATCTTGCCTGACCTGACCTAATGCCAGACATAGGCCCACTTTGAGAGAAAGGTCAGACAAGATGTCCTCCAATATCCTTTCTCACCAACATTTCTATGAAATGCTATACTCCAAGTAAATTCAGTGACAAATATCAGTTGTCTTTTGTAAAAAATGCAGAAAGGAGGACAGATTGTAAGTAGTGTTACTGTTCTTTTAGTTATCTATAGGTTTTTTGATGTTGATTGCTGTTTACCAACTTGCAGAGCAGAATGAAAGCTTGGTAAGGACACTGTTGGCACTAAACGTTCTTGAACTGAATCACTTCTGGATGTCAGAATTTCACAGTGTGTATATTAGATTTAGCCTTACTACACCACCCTCTGTTTTATATTAACGTACTTCATGCCTTAATCCTTTCTGACTTTATTCTGTCCTTCCAAATCAAATGACAGTAGAATTTTAGCTTTGAAGCACACTGATTTCTAAACTATTTCTGCACCATTGAATGTCACATTGTAACAGAGAAATATGTATGTGTGTATATGTTTGAAACTTGAATCTTCCTTTTAAGATTGTATCTGGTAACTGAGGGAATGTTATGAGCAAATTTTTCTAGACCTGATTCTCAATTCCTCATAGAAGTTTTCATACATTAATATCAATTTACATTTATCACTTTAAAATTTAAAGTTATACCTCAACAATAAAATGGAGGGTTGGTAACACTACCTTTTGTTCTTTATACTACTACAAATACTCAAGTGCTTAGTTCAAAAGCCCTAGTTAAAAAAAAAAAAAAAAAGAATTTAACAGACAAATTGAGAATTTGCTTGCTATAAAAAGAGCAAGACAGGAGAGTTTGTTATGAGGGATATGAAATTCCAATATTGTGCATCCCCATATTTCAAAATATATCCAGCAAGGGAAAAGCAAAAACTTTTTAAAAAAATCACAGTTTTATGTGAACTATTAAACAAATTAAAGAATATATAGGACTGTGAATCACAGTTACCTTCATTATTTCATTTATGTTTCAACCATTCTGGGATTAGAAAAGAATTTCTTAATTTTCTTTAAAGTTGATGTCATTCACATGGCCATGCAGATTCTACACACCCTGAAAACTGATAAGTTTATAACTGATAAACAAAAAATTGATTCACAATAAATGTTAAGCAGAACTGTAGTTCCATTTGGACTGCATTTTATGAACTTTATTCAGTGGAAGTTCTATCACAAATATTTTGCTGGACAAATATGTATAGCAATCCATTTTCAATTAAAAACATACAGTGCATAATTTTATGTTATGCATAAATACACTATAAATTTGCTTGAAGCATCAAAGTCTTGGAAATGAAGTGAAAAAATAAAGAATGTTGTGAAGTATTAAAAAAACAAAGTAGGATTGTATCATTTGATTAAGTTTTCCACTTTTACTTCATTATTTAACTTAAAAATTTGTTCAAAATGGTTATATAAACCTCCCTTAAATTCATACTCTTCTCCAAATTATATTCAAAGAGAGGATCTCCAAGCCAACTTTTTATCCCCTTACATGTCTTGTATTGCCCTATTCCCATTATCACTCCAGTGACATTTACTTGAAGTGAAGGATGAGAAAATAAAGGTCGGGAAAATGAGGTGGGTTGGACCCTTCTGTGTCTACTCACCCTTTGCTCTTATGGTACATCTATGACGCTTGCAGCTGGAAGCCTGCTGGTCTAGGTGCTATATCCCCAGTGTTGTAGCAGGCCAGAAAACGATTGCATGGCTTAAAAGAAGGTGGGAAAGCCATGAAGGAACAAGGTGAGCTCTGCACAGGTGGGACGGAGCACTGCTCGCCCCACCACCTCCTTGAGCCTTAACAAATTCTATAAGTACTCTAAATAAAAAAATTAAATGCTAATAATCAAGAAAATAAACTCTTGTCTGGATGGCCACTTTCACAAACATTATCTATAAGACTTCTGAAATATCCATATCACTGAAATATCCATATCAACATTCAGTCCCCACTGTGGATACTCACCTGTGTACACCTGCCAGACTGTGTATATGTTGTCTGTAAAACCCATAAAATGTTGCTGCAAAATCTTTTCAACCAGCCCTTAATATCACTGAATCAGTGGTGGAACTACCAAGATCCATGTTAAGGCTGAAAGACAATACTAAACACATTAAAAACAAACAAACCAAACCAAACCGAACCAACCAACCAAACAAACAAAAACGCAAGTAAACTTTATGACTAATCTCACTCCTGCAATTCGATGCTGATCAGCTGTAGTTCCTGTGCCCTGTGCCCTGATGATGATTTCTGTTTCACTGAAGTATTGTCTACATCAGTTCTGAGAATGCAGAAAATACTATTTTGTTTGAGTACTGCCCAGCCACTGAGAGCAAGAGAGTTCTTAGTAGGCAGAATGGGAAGCATTTGAGAGTATAGTGAAGGGAAAAAATAAATATGTTTGAAGGGTAAGCATGTAGTCTGAGGCAGTGAGAACTAGGAATGAATGCAATATCAAGGGAACAAGAAAAAGAAAGATGGGCAAAGTGGTTGGAGGGGTTTTCCCTGAATGTTACTAAAGCAGTTCTTCTGTTGTCATACAGGGATGCTGTATCATACACACTTTTAGTTCAGCTTCACAGGGAATGGAAAGTTAAAGGAAACTCATCAGGATATCACAATTCAGACATGACAATTTTGTAACTGAGGGCACACAAGAGAGCAATACTACTCATGATATATCTTTTTGCCTTTGGTATTGAAATGACTGTATCCCCATTTCTATGTAGCTTGTTGGAGAAAAGGGAGACTGAGAGGGCTCCAGTTTAAGCCTGGCAAAGCATTGAAACTCATCTCCCACATTTGCACCAAGCTGCCTAATAATATTTTGTGATCAGATCCTCCAAAACACATTCATGAATACACACATTTTCACACAAAATGTTTCTGAGTTTTTCAAGCCTATGACTGAAGAAAACAAAATAATCCTATTAAATGTTCTCTGTCTGCCCTTATTGTTGTACAACAACATAGTTCTCAAGCAATACCATTTTCTCCAAATTCTGTAATAAGCCATTACCAGCTTTTGTGCAGCTGCCACTGCTGCTGACTGGCTTTTGTACAAAAGAGTTATTGGCAATTTACTGTTTGCCCTGCATTTCCCAGGCTAAGAGCCCTTACAAAGAAAAAATTCTGAAACTGGTCACCCAAGCTGTTCCAGGTCATTTCAGAAGCTGGCCTATTTGCAATAAATGACTACAATATCTAAGACTCCATTACCAACTTACAGAAACTCTGGTGAGTTAAGAGGGTTGAATTAAAGTCTGAACTAAATCAGAAAAGGAAAAAAAATAAAGAAAAAATGAAAATAAAAAAGAAGGCATATAACATGAAGAATTAATTGTTTTCTATTTTGTTGAGACCTGAAGGTGCAGAATGAGAAGAGAGTGTGCTGTCAGTCCAAAGGGCTTCTGGAATATTCCATCACTTCCCCTCAGTGCTTCTCATTTCACTACTGCTCATCATGCTTTAACTGCTGTTTTTGTATATCTCACCATATAGCTCCATTTTGCTGTTACCATTCATGTTCCTCTTACACTCTTTGCATTATGCATGTCATCTGTCATGGTGGAATTAGGGCATCTAACAGTACACAGACTGTGCAGTAGCATGGCAAAGAATGCTCTCTGAAAATAAAATATATTACTATCATCATATATATATATATATATATATATATATATATATATATATAAAATTTTTCTTAAAAAGCACATTTCAAGCTTCTAGTTACAACTGAGCGGGAATGTAGCTTGATTTAGGGAGCTAAACTCTGACTTGTTACTATTATGGCAGTACAAGCAATTTTATTCTTTTAGTTCTAAGCAAAAAAGCTGCAGTTCTTGAGGCTTTCATCAGATAACTAGGGAATTTACAGGAAACAAAAAAATAATGGAGAGCATGATCTTAGATGGTTGCTGTTTGCAGGAGAGAAGAGAGAACAGAAAAACCCAATAATGCATTAATGACAGCTCCACTGCACAGTTTCTAAATGTCCTGCCTATGAGCCCAAACAAGGCCCACAAGACAGGAGCAGAAGGTAAACACATAATTTTTGATTTTTGTTTACTTTTAAATCCTTAGGAATTGCTGAATTCATACAGTGACAAATGTTTAGACAAGGACATATTTCCACAATGAACACTGTAAAGATGGAGGGAGTTGTAAGTGTATGCTAACTCTAAAGAAACCTGCTCAGAACTGGAAGCAGACCAGCTATAAAGCACTGATCATTGCTCAGGCAAATTTTGCCTCGCTTCTAAACTAATTTAGCTCCTTCATAGCAAGCCAGAAATGTATACTGTAAACATATGTAGAGAGAGTATTCTGAGGACATCATCATTTGACCCATATTCTTAGCTTACTTATTACTCCCCTTCTCTTGCCCAGTTACTCAGAGAGAGGACCTATAAGACAGATTTATTTCTGTTAAGCATATATCACAGCACTGAAGTATGAACTGGCAAGAGAGGATTTCTAATGTAATTTTCCTAATATAATGCACTAAATCTCACAGGTTACAGTAATGTTGCCCAAGGGATGCATCTAATTTTTAGCAATTTCATTTAATAGTACCTAAGTACATGTTAAATGTACATTTTCAACCATGTCCTTTGCCTTTATTCTTATAGGAAAGAACAAATAGTCATTAAGATTCTGAAGTGCTTGGACAGAATGTATTTTCACATCCACATAATATATTAGGGATCAAATCAAGTCTTTGGACAAGAACAGTATCCAATTTTACTTTTTAAGCCTTTTGATGTTGATCTTACCCTAGTTATTCTGATGTATATTTTAGTTTTATACTGCTTACCTGTAAATTTCATTAGTTGTGGAAGAGTGCTCAAAGACAACAGTTAACCTGCTTATATGGTCTGATCAAAGATGGTGAAATATTTTCGTTGTATGGAGTGAGAGTAGGTGAGGTACTAAAAAAAAATATAGCTGATGAGAATTCAAATGAAAGTTAGGACAGTCTAAGGCATATTCACTTTGTATTCAGGCAACAAATGTTACCTAAAATCTTATCTGATTTATGGTGGCATGGCTGATCATTAAATGAAAGAAAAATGAAATTAAGAATATAATGTGAGACATATACCCAAGACAATAATTAATATCCACAACCAATTCAACAAACACATAGCCATATATGGATTAAACCATCATAACTGTGATGAGGGTTAGGCAAAAGCTGAAAAATTGATCTATGATTTTTTTTATTATTATTTTATTCAGAATCTCCATGATGTAGCAGTGGCTCAGGATATCACAATCACACTGTTGAGGAGGTATAGTTCTTCTGGGTGAATGGGTTTTTCCTTTTCCACTCATTCACACTGCCAGTCAAAAGCAAAGTCAGCCAGGAGTGAAAATGGTGCAAGCTACATGTTATTCTGGTTTTTCATTGGATTCTTCTGCAATTTTGAAAATATCTTTGCCATCCCTTATCACAAATTGCTTTTCATATAAAGCACAATTTAATCAGGATTATAAATATAAAAGTTTGATTTTTTCTTTTCAGAATTTAATGATCAGTTCTTTGTTTCTTAGTGTTTCTATTACAAGGTAGCTTTCAGTAAAAGTGAAAAGCTAAAATGGCAATTTCACACTTTTTTTTAAATAAAAGCACTGAGGTATATATTTAGTTGTATTATATTTCTGTGATTATTTCAATAATCCTTAGAAGCTAGTATTTATAAGGTTGGTTTTACTTTTTTTTAATTACATTTTTCTTTAGGAGAGGTGAAAAAATAATTTGAAAGAGGAAGACAGCATTGACCACTTAAAGATTTCAGCAAGGCTCCAAATCCAAGTAAAAAGACAATGGATTCTTTAGAGGACTGTATTCTGAGGAATAGAAAAAATATGCTTCCTCTTTGAATAAAAGGAGACATTGAATTTTTTGTTAGCTGAATAGCAAGGCAACAAAGTCATGGTATGGATTAATCTTTTGGAAAACAATGTTGTTCCTACCCAGAGAACATTTTGATGAAATAATTATGAGGTCAGGTTGTTTTGGTAGAGAGGATTTTGATAGTAAGGGGCAGAAAATGGAGAAAGTAAATGAGGTGTTCGCTGATGAAGGTAGATCAAGGAGAAAGAAAGAAAAGAAGGGGTAAAAAAAAAAAAGGAAATTATACTAAATTCTGAAGCAAATAAAAAAAGTAGAAATTATGTTCAGAGACATAAAGATGAGGGAATTAATTATAAGAGGAGAGTAAAGGATAGGGAAAAATAGCAAGGGATCATGATATGAAGTTCAATTAAGTTAACATAATACACATTGAAGCAGCAGAACTGAAGGAGGTATGAAGAAATACATAATGTAGGGTTTTCCTCAGTTTTCTAGTCTTTGATGTGGAGTTCTGTAAGTGCAAGGAAAGACGATATCGAAAATTATGTTTGTCAAAAAGCTACAGTTTGGATGATATTTTAAAAGCATGAAACTTCAGTCAGATATCAATCTGCTACCAATTCCACTGTACACTCACTCCCTGTGTAACTTCAAGCAAGTCATTTCACTGTAGAAGCTCCATGTCAGATACAATTAAATTTCAAGGAGTTCTGTAAGATTCTTAGACTGAGGATGAAATAAGAGTGCAGTATCATCTATTGTACTTTTCTGTTTCATGGAAACTATGGAGAAGAACCACTTCATAACATTGTTTCTTTCATGTAAAAGAATTCATTCATAGGACTCATAATACGTAAACGGAAGAAGTAGTTAGGAAAAATTGGCAGAGGAGCTAGCCAGATGAAACAACTATCACATTTTAAAGTGTAAACATAAGTCAGCACGAATTTTACCAGACACTGTAAATATTGGTTAGAAATCACCACCTATATTCTTGCCAATAAAAGATAAAAACTGGAAATCGACAATACAGTTTTGTATTGCAAAGTAGATATTCCTAAAGACTGAAGACTACATATTTCTTATATTTATATCACAGTGATTTAAGCAATACTTAAGACAAAAGCAAACTCTAGTTTTACCTTAACCTCACTAAATCAGGATTTACTCTCCTATTCATCCTTTCCTCTTCTCACAGCCAAAAGCAACTCAGGAATTTTGAGAACTGGAACTGACTATCTTTAATTTTTTTGAGATACCTATCCTATTAAGAGATTTAGCAGCTAATTCCGTAAGAATGGAGAGGATGCATCTACACTATCTTTGACTACACAAGTAAGTCAGTGCAATTATGATTGCATTTTCAATGTGTTTAATCCATTCTTTTTAATATGAAGTAAAAAAAAAAAAAAAAAAAGGTCTTTTTGAAATGTATGTCTTCACTTTGCACCCAGGAAGCCATAATATATCATACATGTGTGACTGCTGCACTTTTTTATGCTCTTTTGTCCTATCACTGACCTTATAAATATGTATTCATATCTATTCAGAACTATGCACTTGTGATTGGAATTAGTGCATATTTAGAACTAATTAAAGAAGTGAAAAAATTAGAGATGTTTATTATCAAGACAATAACTTAAAAGTGTCTTCATCTGTAAGGCAAATATATTCAGAACCTTGGGGTGAAAACCTGCACCTTGTAGGTATTTTTACAGTTATGTTGAATTGACAGCTAGCAATTTATTTTCCTGCATCTATACTTTAATAATATTTTAAATATAACTAGTAAACATTCTGATTAGAAATATATAATGATCTATAACTTCTCATGTTTTCTGAATTTAATTCTTCACTGTAGATATTAAAGACTATGTGATCTGGAAAGACTGTTAAAAGGACACATGCCTAGTCAAAGTAATACAATACAATGCAATCAGGTTAACATCAAATTTGTTGAAGACAGAGCTAAAAAATAGACAATCCAAAATCACTTTTATCCAAATTTCTTCAAAAATACAGATAAAAAATAAATCGATATGTACTTTTGTGCTTATATGACTAACATGAAGGAAAACTCTATTTCTGTATGTGACATGTAGTTGTTAGAAAAGGCAGAAAACCAAAATATATCTTGTTTTCACCTTACAGATTTTAATTGCTGGGAAACATAGTGACTAATATCATTACAAGTATTTTACCTCAGATTATTTGCTGTGTAGTTAGTTAAAATAAATGAAAATCCTATTATTCCATACAGACAGTCTTACTTATCTGCTGGCTTCTGCTACTTATGAAGCAAAGGAAAAGGTAGGAGGTATACCCTGCACCAAAGAAGAAGCAAAAATCCTATTGTAGACTTTCACCTGGTAGTCTCACAATTTACTAGAAAATAAACCAACTAATTCATCTGACTTTTTGAAAATCAACCCTAACTCATCACAATGGCTTAACTCTAAATAAACACTAACCAGTTTGATGAGTCAACTATGCCCTGTAGGCTGTTTGCAATTTTGTCACAGCTTTTGGCTAACTATTACTCATGCTGTGTTTACTCACTGAAATGTACACTTCTGTTGCTGTACCTGGATCACTCAGGCTACTCAGACTGGGAAGTAGAAAGGATTTTGAAAACCTTTTTTTTAACTTTTAAAAATGTCTCCTGAATTATCTTAACATAGAAGCACATCAAGTACAAGAGCTCCATAAATATAAAGCATATACAGTCATCTGTGTATAGAAAAGGTTTACTTTTTTGCTTCCCCTCAGTCTATAATCCTTTATCAGTAATACAACTATACATATGCTACATAATATATATATGTATAGTTGCATAGCTATATCCTTATTTTCTGATTCTGTGTAAGGCATTCTTCATCTGTTCAGCTGCTTGCACCTAATGGGCTGTAGTGATCTTAACAAAGTGTTTGGAACTAACCCTCCTACCAAGTAATTTTCTCTCCCACCACAATATTGAATAGTATATGACAGCTTAGTTAGGAATGTTACTTAGGGACTGTCACAACTGGATGATATACATCATGGAAGTCTTCTGAAACAGGACACTAGCACTGAAGGTTACAAATACAAGAATGCAGCTCACTTGTGTCAACTCTTTGTTAAAAATAACATAAATTGTGTGAATGTACAAGGGCAGAGTGACACCCTTGTGTGTATTGTTAGTTACCACACATTCTTGGTACTTTTTACCTATCTCTGATAAGATGAAAAGTTACAAACAATTGTGTCAGTGGATCTGGGCTTACAGAATCAAAGAGAAGATCAGCTAGGGAAGCAGAAAGACTTTTAGGGGAAGTTGAAAGTGATGATGTATCTTAAGGATTCTACTTTTATTAGGATTTCATTTTTTGATTGGTAGGGACTATCTACAAACACAGAAAGAGTCTTTCAAGATAAGTTTAAAATCAGTAGGTTTGAGAACCAGGCATGTTCCTTCTGTGCCCTGTGTTGTCTGCTGGCTGTGGAAGCTGATCTGGGACTGCCTGGATGCTGCAGAAGCACTGAGTGTCACAAGGGCCTTGGGAGGAGGCAAGGGGCAGTGCACACTGTCCATTTTGTGACCAGGGGACTGGATCAAAGTTCCCTATGGGGCCTCTCCTCTGCTGGTTTTGTGACCTTCCCAGGGACTTCACCCTTACTTTTGAGTGGGATGCTAAACATGGAGTTGAGGTTCCTACTTGGGGCTCATGCTGCTCTGTGTGCACACAGCATAGGGAACGGTTTTCCTGGCACGTGCTTACAGGGCTGCAGAAGGGCTGTTCCGAGACCACACTCCAAATGCTCCCTTTGGCTGAAGGATGGAAAAGATGAGGTGGAAGATGAGGATGGCATACTCATACACAGAATCAGAAGCAGATAGTTTGTAGCCTTCAGGGAAAATTGGTCTTGGGAAGGGAAATGGGAGATAGCAGCTCTCAGGGAGGTGGAATCATCCTCTGGGTCCACAGGGCAACAGCCAAGCAGTGCAGGTGTGGAAGCAGCACCCTGCCACCACTGAAAGCCTGGTGCCACATAATCCAGGGATGCTTCCACTATGGATGTCCCCAGGAGGCGGAACCTTTGATCCTGTCTGTAGCCGTGCTCTACCATCTTCCCAGGCATGACAGTGAGATTGAATCTTCTTTCTTGCCCTTGTTGAATATTAGAGTGATTTTTGCTTTCTTTCAAACCTCAGGACCTTTCTCAAGTCACCAAGATGCTTCATTTTTATAGTTTTTTGGGTGTTTTTTGTTTTTGTTTTTGTTTTTTTTTTTTTTTTTTACAGAGTCTGCAGTTCCTTACAAATTACAATACAGACATTGTCTTAAGTGAAGCCAGTGCTGACAGCTGACAGCTACTGAGATGGACCATGACTACAGCCATTAAGCTGAAAGGATGTGCTTGTCCATCAGGTCTAATGTGTATCATTGGTTGTGGAGAGTCTATGTTCAAATCAAGTCATTCTGATAATTTCCATCTGAAGATACAGAGTGATTGGCTAGAAATATGCCTTTAAAAGCATTACAGCAGTGATTCTAATGGTTTGTCATAGAGAGTTTTAAAGAGAGGTTAAAATTGTCATTCCACAGAATTTGAAAAAGGAATGAAAGCCTTTGGTAAGACGATATGATTTTGTTTAAAAAAACACTGAACTGTTGCCTTTAAAAAATGTATCCCTGCAGCATTCAACTGGTTTTATACATATTAAACTTTATAATATTTAAACTTAATGAAGCGTATCATTATTTTTTCAATTGTTTCTGTATTATATTAATTGTTTGATCACAATTTACTCAGCAAAATGAAGGCACTTTTGTAGAAAGTGTAATCAGGACATCACTAAACTTACTAGGCACAACACAAAGTGAATTTTTTAATGGAAAATTTAAAGGCACTTAAACTAATAAAATATTGCAAAAATTAAACAGAAACAAAATTAATAGTTTTTGTCCAGTTTTGAATAGGTTTATGCTTTGTTTTCAAACATACCAAAGAAGTCTACTTCAGAAACTTATTTTCCTATTATCTTAGTTAATAAAATAACTTCATTATCTATACAATATAACAGAAAATGATAATCCTTCCACCATAATTCTGAATTATGCTGTGTGACAGCTTTCCCAGCTGGGACTCCAGGTGGATATAAGTATGCCATAGTAGTAATAATGCAGACTGCATTTAGTCACACAAGCTTTGATATGAAGCTCAAATTTTTAAAACATAAATTTAAATGCTATGTTGGACTGCTATCTCTAAATGTGCATATATATATTTTTTTTTTTACAAACAAGAAGAGCTACACTAATACCTACAGGGAACACTTACTCGAATTTGTTAAACCTAAATATAAGAAATTAGTAAAATGGTTCTCTAACAAGAAATTAATCAATTAAAGATGATTTTCTAGGAAAAAAAAACAAACCACAAATCAAATGAAAACTCTGTCCTGATATTGAAAGCTTGTTTTTCTGTATTATTTTAAAATTTTAGTTTCTACCTGTATTCCACAAAATTTCACTTAGATAAAAACTCTCTTTTTTTAAATGCAAAATTCATGACGATTCTAACTTTAGTGTAATATTCATTAAGGAGAAATATGATTTTCTGAAATAACAGCTGCTTTCTGTCTAAAACTGTAGGAAAGAAAAAATGAACAGGGTATCTATTTCTAAAAGAAGTTGGAATAATTTTATTTTCCAAGCAGTTATGTTGAAGCTAAAAAAGTTATCATAAATCACATGCCTTGACTACAAGAAAACATTAGGTAAAATAGGTAATAATTTCTTTCAATATTTCATCCCAGCAGGATGAAATGAACTTTCTTATAAAATCAGAGGGATCCTTAATATGGATATAAAGAATTATCGCAAGAAGGAAAGGACAAAAAAAAAAAGGCAAAAATATAAAATAATAATGTGTATTATGTAGCAGACTGTGGCATAAGGATATGTCAGAACTGAATCACTATGTAGTGCTGTATTAAGTTTTTATTCCAACGTGATGATGATTGCCCTAAATGTTGGTTCTCTGCAGAGGTCACTGAAATACAAAATCTGTAGTAACAGGTTGCATTATGATATTAATATCTCTCTTCTTAAACACAAGTATTTATCTCAATTTTGCTTTAAAGCAGTTATTTCCTCTGAGTAATGATGTGAACTCAAAACTATCATATTGCAAAAAGATTAATGGACTTACAAGGCACCATATTTACTTCATTAAATCCTTGGTCAAATACTTAAGACACTGCTAGTGCTAAAATATTTTGAACATGTTTTATTTCATCTAAAGACAAGAAATTCTAAAGATAAGAAAGTCAAAAATTGCTAACTTACACTCTTGTCTTAAACTTTTCATTCTGGTGTTCTATAGTTCAATTTAATTTCAAACATTCTGACTAAAAACCACGTCAGCTTTACTCCTCTCTTGCTATTTTATTTTGTTGTTGTTTCAGCAGGTTAGTTAAACAACCTTTCACAGCCTTATAAAACAATTCCCACTAAACAGAACAATTAACAGAAGTCATATAAGGGAAACCAATAGAAATGAAAATTGTAACAAAATATTAAGAAAATTAAGCAAATAAAGCAGAAATAAAAATGTTTTTTTTAAGTTTTTCAGAAATTAATTTCTAAAAAAAATGCAGTTAATGTCTTTCTTATTTATATTTCAATTATTCATCCAAATGAAAATAATGTTAAGGTCTGGAGAGTTCTCCTCCACTGGAAAGAAACTTTGCTACAGAATTGCACTGCTCAGTGTCAAGATAAAAATAGACACCATGTTTAAGACTTTCCATGATTCTGTACTTGCAAGACATTGTTCACATACTTCCTATATTATGATCTTACAGACATGTTTGTTGCTCTCATACCTTATTTTTCTGAGCTGGGACTGATACACCAAATTCTATTTCTGTTCCCAAGTGTACTCCTATTTGTAGACTAAAAGAAATTAGGGTGTCATGGGTACTCTTTCAATATTTCACAGAAAGGTCTTTTGGGTTTTTTTGTTTTTATTTTTTTAATTTTTATTTTTCAAAAACAGTCTAAGGAATACTGTATTTCAGATAAACTCCTACTTCTTTAAAGTTAGTACATTAAAATACGAACCAAGTTAACAATTGTTAAAAGAATAAACAAATATGATAAATATGAACCTTACATATGAGGAGACACTTCAAATGACAAGCCAATTTTCCATGACAAGATTACTCTTGAGAAAAGACTTAACCTTTGAATTTATTAATGGTTTTGAATACACCAAACCAAAAGCAGGCTGCCTCAGAAAATCAGATCCTATTAATTTTTTTTCAAAGACAGTATCTTCAAATCATTTGCCATTTTCCAAAATTCTGACTTTTCAGTTTACTTGTCATTTAGTGACACTAGGGTTGAAAACAGCAATGAAATTAGGAGAAAATTCTCAGGTAGCAGAAATGACATGTCTGCCGTGATATAGCACAGAGCAAACATTTCCATCTTTGTTTACAATTACAGCAACATACCTACTTAGAGACACACTAAATGCTGTCATTGTACCTGTGCTTCAGGCTGCTCAGAACCTAGAACCTACAGCACATAACCTAGATGTCAATTTACTAGGAAGGTTAAGTGCGACTTTTTTTCTGTGATTCCAGAGCTATGGGCTAGATATAAAATAAGTAAAGCTATACTTCTGTGCAGGGACTGAAAATTGTTATTCTCTTACCAAAATTCATGCTTCAAGTCTAACCCCTCATTTGACTTAAAACAGGGACATGGCCCTATTGTCATTTGTGTCACAGCTGAAGTCTCCTGTGCAACACAGTTGTAACAGCCTGCTGTAAGTTCCTGCAAGAATCTCTGACATGGAAATACACTGTGTCAAAAAGACATGCCATGAATTTCAATTTCCTAGTTAACTTGGAATATATGATACTTCAAAAATTAAAAAAAAACAAAAAACAAAACAAACCAACAAACAAAAACACATTGTAAAGGATAAAAGCTGGAAGAAATAAAAATTGTGGTCACCCCAATAAATCTGCAGTTATCTATCACACAAGTAAATCTACATTTCTACATTGGTATAAAGTTCCACTTAGTGTTATAGTTAACTGTCCTAATTATAATGACAGCTCTGTTGGTATTCAATTCACATTAAAATTAATAGTGAGAGAATAAAGCATACTAAATAAAAGTTAGTGAATAAATAATGGCAAACAGAAAAATGCACACCCATATTAGTGAAGCTAAATTTAAAATCTAACTGGATTACAAAACTTTAATCTGCAGACTACATCACTGAAACAAACCTGTGACTGAAGACATGCCATACCACCAGAATTCTTCTAAAGCCTCAGTGTTTGCCACATTGAATTCAATTGAATTTAATTTTTGATTCGTTTTGTGTTTTGGGGTTTTTTGTTTTGTTTTCTTTCTTTCTATATCTATTTTTGAGTCTCTGACAGCTATGCTATTTTCTTTTCTCTTCCACTGGTTGCACTGGGTGCTTTCTAAGTTCAGGAACAGAAATAAGATCAGGCTTTTACTGCTTTTCCATAAGGAACATATATGCTGTACTTTCCCCAGATTTTCCCTTTTTTTCCCAGTGGTAATAGCTTATGTCTCCATATTTTTCTGTGTTGATAGACACAGTTCTACTGAGAGACTCACACATTATCCTGAGATTTTTTAGTCCATTTTTTAGATGTTGGTAAATTTCTAATTCTATGTGCCTGGCAGCCAGATTACACTGGTGAGAAAAGAGACACACAATGTAACAAGTGAGAACAGCTGGGGAAAAAAAAAAAAAAACAAAAGGTGACGAATTTGGCTTGTTCAGTCTATAGAATGGCATATGATAGACAATCTTAAGAACATTTGGAGGATCACCTGGGAGATATACACACAAAAGTTGAAATGTTACACTCATACAATAAAATTTGGTCTAGTAAGTGGCACAGTGTGTTTCCAGTACAAAGAAGAGATGGGAAGCCAACATTGGCCAAGATTATTGCTCTGAGTCTGGCTATGATGGAGTTAGTTTTCCTCACAATAGCCTATATGATGCTGTTCTTTATACTGATGACAAAAACAGTTGATAAAATACTAATGTTTTAGCTTTTGCTGAACATTTACACTGTGTCAAGGCCTTTTTTGTTCCCACAGCAAATAGGCTGGGAGTTGGCAAGAGTTAGGAAGAGGACACAGCTGTGACAGCTGACCTAAACTTCCCTTGTACAACATCATGCTGAGAAATAAAAAACAGGGGTGGGGAGAAGCTTTTTCAAAGTATCCCTTGCTTGAGCACAAGTTAGTCTGAGTGGAATGATTAGTCTTGCATCACTCACTTTTTTGTTTTGTTAATAATTTTATTTTACCTTCTTTTTTCAAACTGTCTTTGTCTTAACCTGCAGATTTCTGAGATTAATTTGATGCATGGACTGTTAGGTGGATAAAGCATTTGTTGAATGGTAGCGTCCAGAGGATAGTGGTCAACGGCTCATTATCCATATGGAGATCTCTGACAAGCAAGGTCTCTTAGGGGTCAGTATCGGGACCTGTACTTTTTAATATCTTCATCAATGACACAGACAAAGTGCACTCTCAGCAATTTTGCAGATAACATACACATCAGACGTAACAGATTATAATCCGAACCCTGTGAATGTTTGTTGACTTTTCATAATGGAGTCAATAAAGCTTTCTCTGACTCTATGTCCTACCTGCAGAGGTTTCTTTTCTAACAGGGAGACACCAAGCCTGACTTCAATGAGTGCAAGGAGAGTCTAGCGATCTGGAGGCTGCAAGTCAGCCTCACTCCCACAGTCCCTCACCACAAGATAAAACTAAGTACATACTGGACTGTCCTAATAGCATGTCAAAGAAAATTACTCTGTTCTCTCTCTTTTGCCCTTATAAGGCCATAGGTGGAATACTAACTCTCATTTTGGGCTTCTGTTTACAAGGTATACATTGACATAGTGATGCAAGACTAACAAAGGATAAATTGCATGATTAGAGCACAAGTTTAGGACATGGGAGGAGAGGGTGAGAGAACTGGATTTGTCCAGACTCCAAGAAAAGATTATGGAAGCATCTGTTGTTATTTCAACTCGTGAAAAAAAATCATAGCCAGAGATGCACTTCCAGGAAGTGATGAAATTCTTTCACTATTAATTTTAGTGTGATTAAACACAACCAGAGCTGTGATTTTAATTAGGGCTGCAGTTAGCTATAGTAATGAGCAAAACTTTATACCCATAATACCAATTCTAGGTTTACTGGTATGATAGAGAACTGCAGATTTAATAGGGTAACTGTAATTAGCAGTTCTTTCAGCTTGCCTTTCTGTGACTGGAGAAAAGATAACAGATATCATTTGCAAAAAGGAAATTCTCTCTAAGAAATAAGAAAAAAATGGTAGAGAGTGAGGATGGTCAGACACTGAAACAGCTGCCCAGAAAGAGTGTGTAAGATCCAAACTTGACTAGGTAATACTCCAAATATCTTCATTGATGGAGGCATCGTGGTAAGACAGGGATTGGACTCTACACCTTCCAGAAGTTCCTTCCAACTTTAATTTTTTAGAGTTCTAATAACTTACATTAAATCTCAAGTAGTATGATGCATTGCAAAAACAAAATTAATTGTCATGTTAAAAGGAGTAGATACAGATCAGTGGAAAAAGAACTCTAGACGTAGTTGGATACAAATCTCTAGAAACACATGTATTTAAAAAGCCTGAATTACTTTCTTGAAAACCTTAAACAAGGGCTTTAACTAAGATTTTATGTATTATTTTGTCTGTGGAAGCTTTGAAAATGGGCATCTAACATGTATAGACTTGGATTATATATTTATTCATATGGGCTCCATATTTTATTTCGGCTGACTCTATGTAGATGTGAAAAGACAGAATAGGAATATTTATTAACAAAAGTGCCAAAGAAATAAACTTTTTTATTATTTTCTGCTCATACTATTTCTTGCAAACTTGAAAAAAAAAAACAAAAACCCCAGAACTCCAAACCACTTCTTTTTGACTGTGTTAAATCTAATTCTTCATCCTAACTTTCTGTCCTCTCACTTCAAGTCATTCCGTCTTACTGAATTCAGCAATTGCATCTTAAAGAAGTTTAAAAATCCAAACATTCCTGATTCACATTTTTTTGTTTGTTTGTTTAGGGAAGCTCTTCACATTTAGTTTGCTTGTTTGTTTTCCCAGAGTATTGAAAAAGCACTAGAAATAGCATTGTCTGCACATTTGTGGAACCACATATTTATAGTTTCATCTATTCTCGTAGTCACTAAGATTTTTTTTTTTAAATTGTCAAATATTGTCCTGCTAAGCATGTTGCAGGGGAAAATGGGGAAGTGGGGTAAATAAAAAAAGTGTCCATGGAATTATTTGATTTCTTTCTTCATCAAATATTGTTATAGTCATTTCTGAGAGGCATTTAAATTTATAGGATTGCCTTTACAAAACATCAGCTAAACATCCTGGTTTTTTTCTCTACCTTTCAAATAAACTGGAAAATTATCCAACCAGCTGTGTATATTGACTAAGGCCAGAGGGAATCTCAGATGGGGCCCAAAGAATTGGAGGCATCTGACAATGGATATTTTTCTTCCTCATGAAATATAAAGAAAACATCAATAAAATGACTAATTTAAGAAAGTATGTCCCACAGCAGGGCATATTGTTGATTTTTTTTAATATATATAAAAATAATAGCATATACTCTACAGTAAGTGTTCAACTGCTAAGGTTAACTATATTTTAGTTGAATTGAAAATTCTTTATGTGAAATACTAGACTCACTAAAAATACATATATAAAATTACAAATAATTGCAAATAAATAATCATATTAAGACATAACTTATACTCAAAATATTGTTATTAAACAGAACAAAGAATATAGAGCTAGTCCAATTAATCTTAAAAATTTAATCAAAAGCTAAAAAACGTTTTACTAATCCGGTTGCAATAGCACTAATATTCATACCCTCAATAATAATAAAAATCATCAGTAATATCAATAGCCTTAAAAGTCTATACAAGAAGCCCTGATACCACCTACCTCTTCTCTGGTGTTATGTTCTGCCCTCTGTTGTCTCTTGGAGTCCTGTGGTTGGCAGACCCATTGTTCCTCAGCAAACCATCAATGCCTAGAGTATTATTTTCATATTTTCATATCATTCCTCAGTATGACCCACCCCACCAGCAATAACACAGAGACCCAGCACTCACCAGGGAGGGAAGACTCAGATAACCATGGCAGCCAGCACCAGCCAGACCCACACCCAACCCCACAGAGCCCTTCGGCTTCTACTTGAAGTGATAGAAATAGGCTACAGAAATATTGAACAACAAAGAAAAATTAAAAATCCTTAGGTTTTGAACCCTAAGGGATTTTTAAAAATCAGGTATTTATTGGTGTCTGTAGGTAAAGCCTCAAGCACAATATCTTTAATAATACTTACAATACACATTCATGAGAATGGGTTTTTTATGACATCACATATCTATAAATCTAGAATGCCATAAGTGCTAAAGAGAATTTTCTCTGTACTATATTCTGTAGAATCCTAAAGGGAAGATTATCGCCTGGTTTTGGATTTATCCAAATGCATTTAAAAACCCACATGATATTTAAAAGAGAAGACATTTTTCAGTATCTAAGCACTCTGAAGTTAGTGGAAAGATTATTGTTTTGAAATATATCAAACCTACATAGTCTGTGTCTTCCTGTGTGGACAAGATCTGAATTCAATTGTAACAGCTAGAAATAATAGTTACTTAGTTGAGGCAGTATATTTCTATGGTCCCTGAAATATCTGGGGTGACTCCAGTTATTACAGGGAAATCTGATCTATTCAGTCCTGACTCCCTAAGCTTTGAATTATCCTGGAAACAAATAAATTCATTTTCTGAAACTTAACTGAAACTCAGAACCTGCCAACATGAGAAAATTCTGCTATTTGAACCATTATCTGTACAAAGACATTAAAGTGTAGTTGACTAGCACGTGAATTTATACTATACCAACTTCTTTGTACATAGAACAAAAAGAGACCTTGCAATTTTTGCATTGCCTGGGAAATATCATTATTGAAGAGAAGTAAAATTGATATAAATTCATAAATTAAGTTATTTTGGAAAAAATGGTCTGGCAGGCAAGCACATGAATTATGAATTTAGATTTAATTAAAACATTACCAGTGTCAGTTTGTGCATGTTTATTTTCACTAATGTTGTATGTGAACTTAAACTCAGTTTAATTTCATAAAGACACTTTTTAAGGAATATCCATACCAATTATATTTGCTGTATCACAGATAACATGGTGTTGGAGAACCTTATCGTGGAAATTTTCTGCCTCACCTTCCTTCTTTACAAATGTAAAAATACAAAACCTTGTAAAAACCCAGGTTGCACAAATTAGTGAAGTTTCTTCTAATATTATTTCTCAACAACCATTCTTCTACTGTTCAGGCTGTTTCTGTGCAAGAGAGTAGAGTAGAGCTAATAATTTTTATAGGTTTGTGGTTATTTTTAATGATTGTGTTCAAAATTTGTAATCCATGCAGAAAGAATAATATTATGTTAATAATCAGTCCAAATGTAGTGATAATATTATTTTCTATTGGTTTTCAAGCACAATAACAAGGTAAGGAGAGTATTCCTGGGGCAGATCACAAGCTGCTGCAGCCCAGCACTTATAATACCCTGTAGGAATTTCTTCATCTTCTTACAGAAAAAGTAAGAATTTCTTAGTGGTCTCCCATATTTCAACAATTTGTAGCTCAGGGATGTACTTAGCAAAGGAAGTTATCTTTTTTTTTTTTTCTTAGTGTAAAACTTCTCCCAGAACATTAATTATTAACAAGGACATCTACAACTTCCATCAGGAGGTCTTAAATTCTCATGCAATTTTGACAGTACAATAAAATTGCAATAAGTCTAATTTGTCAAAGAGAACAACAACAACAACAACAAATCTTTTGGCATTTGACAACATGTTTCCAAATTTAACTTCAGACCTCTAGATATTGTTGGCCTAAATATTTATCCTCTGATTGCATCCATCCTTTCTCCACAAAAAGGCTATTTATCTTGTGTGCTTTGTTTGCAAAAAGTTTAGGTGGGTATTTAACTATCTACTTTATTACAATCTCTTGCAGTGTTTAGAGGTACAGAATTGTATTGGGAATCTTCTGTGACACCATGCAAAACTTAACTACTTACAAAAATATTTCTTGTGAAGAAGTAGAAGAGAGAGGAAGATTTAGAATCTATGTTGCATTAACCTTCTTTTGCTGTCATAAAACTTATCAACTCCTGCTTTTCATAACAGCAATTTAGCTTTCCTTAAAGAGAATCAGAAATAATGATGAAATACAGGAGAAAGTGACGCAGCTTTGATCCGTGGGATGGGATCAGACCAGCGTCAGGGGTTCTTGTCTGCCTGCTGAGTGATGGT
>JAWWLZ010000082.1:70944777-70955569 GCA_035041345.1 Poliocrania exsul
TCCAGACTTCAAAGTCATTTTCTCCATCTGCACCTGTTCTTCGATCTCCCATATCCTGATAGGTGTCATCTCCAACAAGTACCTGCAGCGCAGAAAGCCAAATGTACCCTGCACTGCACCAAAAGACACCTGGTCAGCAGCATGACAGAGGTTATTCTGCCCATCTACTCTGGTGAGACTCCACCTGGAACATGGCATCCGACTTTGAGGTCTCCAGTACAGGAATGACATAAACCTGTTGGAACAAGTCCAGAGGAGAGCTACGAAGTTAATTAGAGGGGTGCAGCAACTCTTGTATGAATAAAGGATGAGAGAATTGGGATTCTTCAGCCTGAAACTGAGAAGGTTTCAGGCTGATATAATTGTGACCTTTCTGTAGCTGAAGGGAACCTTCAAAGAAAGATGGAGAGGGACTTTTTGCAAGGGCATGTAGTGACAGGAAAAGGGGAAAAGGCTTCAAACTGCAAGGTTTAGATTAAATTAGGAAAAATAATTCTTTATTGTGACGTCAATGATGCACTTGAACAGGTTAACCAGAGAAGTTTTCAAGGCCAGGCTGGATGGAGCTCTGACCCCCCTGGCCTAGTGGAAAATGTCCCTGTCTATGGCAGAAGAATTTGAATTAAAAAATCTTTACAGTCTCTTCCAACCCAGGCCATTCTATGATCCTATGAATATCAACATGGTAAGCAAAGGCTGTCATCTCAAGAATATTTGCTTGCGGGCGTGACCTATTACAGGTGAGACTGCACAATTCATACTTTGGGAGGATGATGGAATAGTTAAATATATAAGGGAAGTCTAGAAGAGCTATTTTGAAGCACAATACAGACCTCTTAGTTTAACTAGCAGGCTATGTATGTACAAAAGCATGCACACTTCAGATGTGTTCCTAATTATTGCAATAATATGCTAAGTATTTGTCAACAAACTCAGGTAAATTGCTGCATCCCATACTCATTTGTTAAGAAACCACAGCAGCAAGACATGGGACTAATTTTCAGTGAACTCTCAGAGGTTGCTCAAAAGACTCTGAATCACAGCAAGCTACCAGTTATGGCTTCATAGATCATTTTTGTTTTAAAATCAATATATTTCTTTTAGAATGAAACCTAAATAAGCCAGATCAGAATTAGGCCTTTCAAATCTAAAGGGGAAAAGTTGAGATAGAGAAAAGGGAAATATCCCCTGAGGATAAACAAATGACTATCTATAATGAAAATCTGAAAACTTTGTTGTTGGGTTCTAGAGAAAAAGATTCATCATCTATAAAAATGCCATTCGTATTCATTACACTTGCAACAATGTAGTCACATGTATAAAATTTTGCTTACATGCTCACTAGTGTAGTCCAACCCTCAGCAATTAATATGCTAATTGTTTGATACAGACAGCTAAAAGTACTCTAATTATACAGATTGTTTCATGAGAAAAGAAAATTATTTCATACTGTAGCACACGCGAAAAAAGATGCTTAAAATTGATGGCTTTGCCTACTACAGATCATAATAGGAAAAAAATGTTCACATTTTGAAAAGCTGGGAAGTAAGATTGTAATAAAAGCAGATGTTCACACTATTGCATGAGAATGCTATAAAGTTCACACCACTGTAGCTGCTGCAACTAGTCAGTGTTATCTGTGCTGCAGCTGGCTTGATAACTGTTATAATTGATTTTAGTAAGAGGTATGTTCCATTTTCACAGGTAAACTAAGAAATATTCTCAGGTGTTTTTATAAGTTTATAAGCTTAGCTAAAAGTCTATGTGAATTTCTGGGATAGATTACATACATATAATGTGTTTTGTACAGTGCTGGATATACTTTGTCATTGCTTACCAAGTCACAGTTACCACCATTCAGACTAGATAATATTTTCATGGAAATACGACATGAAGAATTTTTAACAATATATCCTTCTCTTTCAGATATATTAGTTTCATCTAAAACCAGGTAAAACTCAGGACTTCTACTGGGGAGGGTGGCTGAGGTTTGTTGTGTTTTTTGTTTGTTTGTTTGTTTGTTTGTTTGTGGGTTTTTGTTGGGGGTTTTTTGTTGTTTTTTTTTTTTTACTTTGAGATGTTGAATATTCTAACCTTCAAATCAAAATAGAATATGTAGATACATTGATATAAAATGAAAACCAAACAAAAATAAATTTGCAGGATCTAAGGCAGAATAAAAGTTGTAAAAGATAAGAGAGAATTACAAATTCCTTCTTATGTGCACCAAGAAAAGGGCAAGCAAAACATAAGCTTTTGTAAAAATGGAGGGTGAAAGCAGAATTTAATTCTATAAATGCTAGAATTTCAAAGGTCTGTTAGAGAGTGTATGCAAAATGCTGTCTTCAAATTAGCCTTGAAATCTGATCTGGTATCTTTATTTTAAAATTTTCTTGTATACATATTTTAAAACAAAATTGCATAATCTTTGTAGGATTTTTCATGTAATATCACCTTCTCTGTAGTCTAAAATTTTAAAACAAGATCTGTGCAGTGGTGAGAATTCTATTTACCACCTTTTCTCTGGAGAGGCTGGCTAAACTGTAAGGGTCGTAACCAAGGACATCTTGATCCTTAAAGAAGCTCTGCAGCTCATGTGAGAAAATATAGATAAAGGTATTGTTCTTTAGCAAGGTTAGCCTTTGGTTTCTGTGGGTCTGCAGATAGCTCTTACTGGAGTCAAAGGATTACTATTAATGTTCTCCACTCTGCAGCTGAAGTCTTGTGCTAGTTGTGCATATAGCCCATCAAATTTTTGTCTCTCACATTCACTCTCCATAGTGAAGATGGCACAGGGCAAGGCACAGCAGAAGCTAAGAAGACAGGAATAAAAGAAAACATTTCCATAGGCAATACATGCACACTCTACTAATTATATGAGTTGTTTCTACGTCATTACTACATGCATTGGCCTGGTCTAGACCAGGGCCGGGTTCATTTTTGCAGTATCCATGAGGGGCATGACCAGCACCTCACACCATACAAAGGGATCCCTTCTCATCAGGGGGTAACATCAGGCTCCTTGCGGTGAGCAATAGTGTGAATCACTCACCATTTTTCTTGCAAACACTGCTATTAGTATTGTTGCCATTAATGTTTGTTTTATTATTTCAGTTATTGTTTCCAGTGAATTGTTCTTATCTCAGCCTGTGATTTTTCTCTTTTGTGTCTCTAGTTCTGCTCTCACTCCTGCTGCAAGGAATTGGGAGGGGAGTAGTGCCAGGGGGAGTGAGCAAGCAGTTCATGGTTTTGATTGTTTCAGTGAGAATACAAAATGGGGAGTATCATCTTTAAATCACAACATATGTTTTATAAAATGCCCTGCTCTGAATTGTGTATGGGACTGTATTAATCCCAGTGTAATTCATCCATCTTTAGTTACACTGCTTCTGATTTGTTAAGATGTAGATTAAAAGTGCTGTATCCTAACAGTAATATTTTTTTTATTGAACATACCATGTGCAGTAACATATATTTTACTTTTTGAACATAATTGATTTCATTACATATCAGCCACAATAAATATAAAAGTGACAAAATACTGTGCAAACTTGATTGGCTTTCCAAACAGACAGCTAGACAATAATGATTCTGTAAGGGTTTATACTGGACTGTGTGATTGTTTTCCTTTTAGCAGCCCACTATGCTAGAAAATAAACCTGATTTACACACCGTATTACATGTGAAATTTACAACAGCTAATAATGAAATGGATAGTTATGGTTTAAGGCAAATGGCCTGAGTACACTGTTAACAGGGTCAGAAAACCCAACTCAGATAAGTAGATTAATAAATAGCCAATTTTTTTTATTTTTTTTAAAGCATAGATCATGCTCAATGTGGCATTGTTAGGTTAGTTAGTCATATGTTTTATCTTAATTCTTTGATTTAAGAGTTGTCCTCTAAAAGATGCAATCTAGAGCTAAGGTTAAAGTTTTCCAATACTAGTGAATCAAAAGGAAAAGGTCCTCTTCCATCCTTCTGAAATGAATTCTTTTCTGCTCTTCCTGTCTTTTTCTTATTCAGAAATTAATATCCAGAGGGAAGCTAGGTCAAAAATTTAAAAATTATATTGGATAAAAATATTTATGTAATTTCTTCCATTTTTTCTGACCTCAGTATGGTTGACATCTATACTCGTATGTTGTGTACTGAATTGTAAAAATGTAATTGGGGCTATTAAATACTAAAAATGTAAAAAAAAAAACAAAACAAAACCAAACCAACAAAAAACTCCCACCCCCCACCCCCCCCACCCCAAAACAACCCCAAAAACTCAACTAAAAATAAAAGTAACTTATTTTATTGTTCACTACAATTTTCAAAATTTTCTGCTACCCTAAAATACATTAAAATGCCACTTAGTGTTGTAGTTAGTTTAGCATAAATTAAAAGCAGCTTCAAAGATTTACTGGACTATGATTTTTTTTTTTTTTAATGTTCTTTTCTCACAGTGGTCCTGCATCATTCCTTGGTAAACCTTGTTTAATATTGTTAATGTTATCTGGATTTAACTGAGCAAACGTCAATGACAAAACTTGTTGGTTAGAACACATGAAGAACAGAAGTTTCTTCATGACACTGGAATAAAATACAAATAAGAGCATCTTTCTGTTCTTTATGACATCTTCAGGAAAATCATGAGAAATTAATAACAAAACAAAAAAAAAACACAACAAAACCAACCGCAAGGAAATAAACAAAATCCCCCAACCAAACAAACCAATACACCATCCCACTCACCACACTCTCAGTTCAAATAGTATTATTACGGATTTTCACTTAAGTCCCTGACTGACGATGAAAAGATGCATCAGTGTAATTGACAAAACAATCTGAACTAAGAAGCAAATTGTCCATCTTAGAATGACAAAACATCCTTCATTGGTCTTTTAACACCTTATTGCTACAGAAAGTTTTGCATTAGCACCATTAGTAAATTTAAGTTGTAGTAGAAATATTTTATTTTTCATATTTTTTTGCATAAAGGTCATAGTGCATAAGACTTGTACACAGTCTCTTGAAGATAGTTTGAAATTATTTATATTTGAGGATGGAGTTTTCCAAAATTTTTCACAAGTATTTGCATATTTTAGAGAGAGTAAAACAGAATCACAGAGACTCTTTACAGTGTTTAAGGATAGATGATCAACTAAGTATATAAAACCTCAAAGCATAATAAAAAGAAACTACTATTCAAAAACAAATTGCCATGAACATAAAATCCTACATAATTTTTCTATTGACATGACAGATTTTTGCTTATTCAAAGATTTCTATTAAAAAAAAACAACAAAAAACCCACTTTTAAAACACTGTAGAAGTTAAGCTAAAAATTTTATATTTCACAAGACCCAAGTGTTCAAGATTCTATTGATGCAACTTAAAATTGGCAGCTTCTGAAACATCTGCCAGAGATAGATCCTTTGGACACTGGTAATTGCTAAATCATGTGTAGTTGTACAAGTTTTTGATAGCCCTCATAGCTCACAAAACTACTTCAACAGCAATAAATCTAAACAATTCCCTCTATTATAATCAGTGTTATCATGTTTTGTTTTTTTTATAAAAACCCCCAATGTTTGCAGGTTTAGAAGCAGAAATTTGAAAAAAGATTCTGTTCAGATTACATAGATTATATGTATTTTAAGATATAGTGATTTTTCTTGATGTTGTAATAATGAGAAAAACACAGGGGAAAAATAAATCAATCTTATTTTCCTATGGAAAAAACCTTGATCTTTGCAACAATTTCTAGAATATGCCAAGAAAAAACTGCCTTCAAATGTAAAGAAATTTGAATTCTTCATATATTGAGAAGAGCTAGTCATGAAATTCATACCAGTTTTGTACTTCCTCAGGGCTCCAGCAGCAGAAAAAGTGATTCAAATTACCATGAAAGAATAGATTAAACCAATAGAAGAAGTAGAAATCAAGAACTGTGACTGAAAGAGAAAGAGCCCAATGGTATTGGCTCTATGTATCCTTAGAGATACACAGCAAGAATGTGCTGGGCTCCTGGAATTTATGCAGCTACTGAAAAATTGAGGAAGGTCAGCTGGTCAGCTCTGTGGGTCTAACTCTTTCCACCTCTAGAGTTCTTAGGAGAGTTCTGTAAATTTTAGAACTCAGATTACATATACAGTCCTTTAATTGGCTGTCTTGTTAATCAAACACCTTGTCTCTCTTTAGACTGAAGTTACATTTTAAGTTCCTGGCTTATTGTGTGAGTTGGATATAAGAAACTCAGTGATGAATGAGGACTGTAGAGACAACTAAGTTGGGTCAATGGTGCTTCCTCTACTGAAGAAACTGTCAAGTGAGAATTATGCGAAGTGGATATTATGTGCTGTCAGCAAAAATCTGCACTTAAGCCTTGCTTGGTTTATTTATCTTGCCAAAACACTAAAATAGTGTTTTATTCATGATTTGATAGTGGCACATTTATATTTTCTGGATGCTCAGTTTGACTTACATATTCTGTAGAAGCTGATGGACTTCCTGGAAGACCATTTAGCAATGTGTGATGAGGAAAAGTTAACATGGTATAAACCCAAACATTTTAGAATAACTGTGGAGACAAAGAAAACATGCATGCTCAGAAAAAGGTCTACTTAGTCTTTATTTGCAACATGTATCCTCATCATAGTCTACAACTTCCTCAAGGGGGTCAGAGGAAGGGGAGATGCTGTCTCTTGTGACCAGTGACAGGACATGAGGAAATGGAATGAAGCTACACCAGGAGAAGTTCAAATTGGACATGATGAAAAGGTCTTCACTGAGAGGGTGGCTGGCCATTGGAACAGGTACCCCAAGGTCATAACACAGTTCAAAGAAGGTCTGGACAAAATCTTATGATTTAGCTTTTCCTGTGAGGATCAGGGAGTTGGACTCAATGATTGTTAAGGATCCTTTCCAACCTGAGACTTCTACGATTATGTGATTCTACCAAAATGCATGGAAAACCAGCTGACAACACAGATGACTTAACTAGATGGCACAGTATCTTCAAAACCCTAATATCCTCGGTGCTGTTTCTGTGTGCTGCCAACACTAGGAACTTTAAAAACATCCAGTTCCATATGGATACCTTACATTAGGAAGCGAAAACCAGTGACTGCCATCAGCTGCCTTGAATCTCCAGTTTCCTAGCAATGAATTTGAAATTATAATAATACCCATCTGTACTACATGGACATTGAAAGAGTCATAAATGTTTTAAAAACTAAAATTTAAAATGAGATCACTGCAGAAACTCCTGGAATAAAATTTATATATTTTTATTCAGGGCAATATTGGGTAGTGCACATTAAATGAGGTTTGGCATGACATATTGAAGGGAGAGATAAAAAAATTACATCAAAGAACACTCAGAAATATCTGAGGAGTGAGGTAAGCATACTCTTGGAAAAAAAAAATCATAAGAACACTGTTTCCTAAGAGTAACTTATCTAAAAGATTTTTTTTAACTTTGATAGAAAGGTAATAATTTACAGTGTTTTGTTCAGATTTTTAATTTGGTTTCAATTTAAGTTGGACAGAAGTAATTTTTCAGTGAACTAGAAAACCCTTGGAAACACTAAGATCTGAGTGAAATTTAAGATCTGATTAGTTCTGATACTAATAAAGTCATTAATTAGATGAACATGCACTTGGCCACTGCAGAACTACAGAAATGCTGTACAAGCAAACACACATTGAGAAGATCTATCAGGTGCAATCACTGTAGGGTCAAATATTCAGCAGGATCCATGGAGGACATTTGCCCCACAAGGGGCAAAATCATTCAAAGGCACAGACAGTCAAGAAGCATTCTTCAGTAAAAATGTTGGTTTGTCCAAAGCAGATGCATTTCAAAGTTGTTTTTCCTTGTAAGATGTCTTAGCAGCCTTTGAGGATTTTTAATTCTGTTTTACATAAAAGATGGTACTTTCTTGGAAAATATTTTTGAAAAGTGGAAATTCATAAGCTTTTCCCTAAATAGATATGACAGACACGCACAAAAATAATTTTTATGGGTTTTATATCAGTAAACACTTTATAACAGAATAAATCTACTTATGTGCACAAACAGCACAAACCCCCATGACGAGTTCTAAAAAGGACATATCTTAACCTCACTAATAATGTTGGAGCCTAAATAAAGGCTCCAACAATTGCCTATTAAATATTAAGAATTTTTGGTAGTGAATCAGTCACCACCCAGAGAAAAGCAGAACAAGAGTTAACATCTAATAATTTTCAAGCTTTGTTTTTTTCTGTCATATTTAAAAGCAACATGTTAAGGAATTTTTTTTTTTTATAATAGTGCAACACTGAACTAATAGAAATTCTATCTTCTACTTACTGAAGATGGTCATATGCTGTGTATATTACAGACAGGTAAATCTAGATAGCTTTACTATAATGTTACAAAGTATTTACCTGTCCCATTTAACTCAGAAAGGCAGTTTTGAGAAGTCAAACTTAAATTTTTTAGACATATATTTTTACATCCAGACTTGATACCTTTGACCTTAACCTTTAACATAAAAATCACATTTAGATAATGTTATAAGAATACAGCTGGGGTTAAATATTTGTTGGTTTTTTTACATTTGGATATACTAAGTGATTTCTTAAGATGCAGAATACAGAGCCATACAGTAGTATCTTGGCTGACTCTAAATAAGATAAATCAGTGCTAGAAGCAGAACATCTACATTACAGCAGTTTTCTAGTTGTGATAATTTACCCAGGTTCAGCATTTCACAATTGGTTCTATGAACAACATTAGAGGAAGAAGAAATTTTAAAATACCTGTGGTTAAGATGCAGTTTCCTTTCCTTAAGAAAGAAATAAAAAGTGGAGTTGAGTGTTTTGGGAACTCTTCGTGTCCATTATTTTTTATTCAATCGTATATATTTGCAAAGAATTTAAAGTTCTTTTTCCTTGGACATGTCACAAAGCAAACAATAAGAAACAGCTCCTGTGCTCAAAGTTTCAGTAACATTTTCAGTCAACAGGTATACCCAAAACATTTTCTCAAACGTAGCAGTGCTCAGAAAAGAAGAATTAAAGAAGTCATTCATTTTAAAGGGATGACAGGGTCAAGGTTCTGGCTAGATTACTGAAGAGAACAAACACTCTTCAGCAGTATCAAAAGACACTATAAGACACACAAAAGCAGTATGTTCCCTAAGCTTTTTTGGAAATATTGATTGCTACCTGCTATCCTATTCTGAAAAGGATGGCAGTTATCTCCTCTGAACGCAAACTACAGAAAAAATACCATGTAAAAGGGGAAACATCACAGCTGAATTTCCTGAAAGGATTCAGACCTTTGCAATCTCAATGAGAAAATTAGAGCTATAAAAAGCGCTTTCACGGAGAATGCAAAGAATTACCTCTGCTTTTATATCAAAAATAATGCTGCTCTTTGTTGTGGCAGTGCAATTGCAATATTATATCATTACTTCATTTTGTCAATATTTAAAAAAAACAAAAACAAACCAAACAACTAATTCTCATTGTTTCCCATTCTAAGATGCACACGTATTTAGCAGAATAATAACCTTCCAAGTGAAAAGGAAGAATTACTCAATTTCAATGATAAAGATGTAAGAGAATTTATATAAAATCTGGTTTTTCTTCTTACAATACTACAATTTCTTCTCTTAGCTTTCTGATTAATACATTAACAAACAGCACTAAGAAAAATGATTTGCAGGTCCTTGGGTCCTTGAAATGTGATAAGAAAGCTGAAGATAGAAGGGATTTATCCTTGTCAATAGCTCATTACATAACCTTGGCTTAGCTGTTGGCTTAGAATGAAAATCTGAAAAGATCTTGTACCATTTTAAAAAACTGTTATATTCTGAGCAACTCTTCTGCTCTTTAATTACATTAATTGCAAGATATATTAAATAAAAATAAAATCCAGGCAAAGGAAATAAATTAAGTAATTGATCCTTAATCCTCTATTTGGCTATGTCCTTGGGTATTGTTATGTGCAGCCTAAATGGTGTCACACATGTCATAGCTCATGCAACATCTTGAGGCTACATGATAGAAGTAAAGGAGACAAAAATCTCAGGGAGTTTTCCTTTCCATTTCATTGTAGGAAGACTTTAAGAGGACAATCAAGTGAGACCAAGAAACTGATCCAGGCAACTAACAGTTATGAAACTGAAATTCTACTTGTTTATCAGATAAAATATTTTGAAGGAACAGTATTCTTATACTTTCAAGAATAAATGTGAAAAAACCCCACACCTTGAAGTGCAAAATGTGATTAGCTTTAAGAATGCATGTTGAAGAAGTTCAGATATCTTGTTTAAAGTATTTAAGAAGGGTTTTTTGACCATAAATTTAATTGCATACAGTAATGCCAGGTGCTTAATCCATATGGAAATACAGTTTCAGGTTCTTGTTTTTATCTTCAAGCATTGCTACTTTAATGTGTGGGCAAAAATTAAATACAGGAAGAAATAATGACTAATAATCAAGAAAAACTAAATCTGGAATGTTGGCTTATGCTGCTACTAGACAACTGGTTAAAACATCATATTGGTATGATTTTGTAACAGAAAGTACCTCTTGCATTTCCACAATAAAATAATTTCTTACATTTGTAACTATCATCATCACACCATCTTCCTTATTTTCTGCTTTTTTGTAAGCTTGCTTGTTTTTCTGCCAGCTAAATAAATACCTTGATTTTCTGTACTATTCTGGGTACTCTGATGCATACTGATTGTGCGATTTACATGAGACATGCCATTTGATTTTTCTGAAAACAAAAACAAAAACA
>JAWWLZ010000082.1:70961254-70993669 GCA_035041345.1 Poliocrania exsul
AGTTGGGAACAGCATACAGAGTCTATATTAGTGGTTATTCATGTGAGGGAAAATATTTTTGTAGAATGGTCTAAGAATAAATATCAATTAATTCTAAGAAACTTGTTCTTACTACAAAAGATATTAATAACTCTTTAGACTTTACCTGAAGCTCCTTAATTTTCTTTTGCAGCTGAGAACTTTGAGCCTGCTCATCTTCAATTTTACTTTGCAACTGACTAATTTCAAAATCCTTTCTGTTAAAGAACAAGAAGGCAAATTCAATACAGTTAAGATAAATCCTGATTTTCAGGATTTAGAGCATGAGAAGTCAGTGCAATACTTTTTTAGCCTCTCATCCATCTGTTGCTTGTCATTTTCCAGATCCATGATGGAATCATGAGACATTTTCAGATCACCCTCCAGTTTTCTCTTTGCTCTCTCAAGGTCCATTCGCAGTTTCTTCTCTTGTTCCAGAGATGCTTCAAGCTAAAACATATAGAACATACTTTGAAACACATAAATTTTACTTTGAAAGTAACTAAACTAATCTTGTTTTAAAAATCCAACTAAGTTGGAAATTGATGCATAGAGAAAACAATCAGATAATCTCCAACTGTGCTGCATTCTCACTGTGAGATCAGAGCTGCCATGGTGATTTGGTTTCAGTCATTAAGCTGTCCACAGCTTGGCTTGTGCACAGTTGAAATACAAGTTTTTATAAAAAACAGAATTTAAAATTTTCCAGTGGCTGCGCTCTCTAGTATATAGACTGCTAAATAAGTATTCATAACTTTCTGGAGTATATGCAGACACAAGTAACTGTGCAGCAACTTGCAACCTGTCACAGGTGTCCTGCTCCAGCTAATGGTTTAAATCATGTCACAAAAGTCTACAATGCTGAAATACCCAGTGATGAACATGAAAGATGTACTGCATTCCACAATTCCCTGTCAATTAGCAATGATTTATTAGCTGAAATTATTAGAGCTGGCTCAGTTACTTTTGGTGTTTCTTATACTCCCAATTACAGATTTCTAGTCTCTTCTAGTCTGTCAGAGCATCTACATACACAACCCAAAAACTTTTACTTACATCATCTACTTGCTGCTCCAATTTGGTCTTGGCTTTGGTGAGTGTGCTGACTTTGTCTTCTTCAACTTGCAAGTCGTCCAGCGTCTGCTGGTGAGCTTCCTGCAGGGCCTTTTTCTCCTTAGTGACTTTAGAAATATTTTCATCCAGAGCTGCCATTTCTTCTGTAAGATTCTTAACCTGTCAGACAGCCAGCATCCATTCTATGAGGGAGTGCCTTGAGAAATAGCAGACTGAGAACACAGTGAGTGCATCCTTGCACTCTTGCATGGATGAAGTCAAAATACTCTCCACAGAATGTTTATATTGATTGAGATAAGAGCAGCATCAAGTGTCATGCCTGAGAGTCTCACCTCTCTGTCCTGCATGTAGGAATTCTTGCTTCAGCTGGTTTTGATCCCCAGCCCTATCCTACTGAATTCTGTAGTGGAATATGGGCTAGATCTTCACTTGCCCCTGCAAGCTTTTCCCACTGGGAATTACAAAAGCCCCCTGAATTGCTCTCGCTCAAAAAATGCCTTTCCTGCATGTGATATATTTTCTATCAAAATGGCTCTAAATTCTCAGCAAGTCAGGTTCTTAAAAAGATGTGGTCAAGTGTCAAACACAGCCAAAGATATGTTAAGTTTTCCATAAAAGTGAAAGAAACATGCTAACATGACGGAAACTCCTATGCCTGTGGGACAAGCAATCATATGTTGAGGGGAGGGGCTTCTAACTGGGCTCCCAGACATAGTGGCTCTACTAGCTTTATATTGGAAACTTACTCCTTGTATTTCAATCAAGCATTGCATGTCAGCAACCTTATCTCAAATGCATCAGGTCTGCTTATCAGGCTGCCTGACCCTTGCTGTCCATTTGTTGCACTCAAATGGGAAAGCCTGACAGTCTATACTGCTAAGTGTGTATATGGCCCTGATATCCTATAGGACACTCTGTCATCCTAATACCCAGCACCAGCTAGATCTCCTGTAAACATTAGAATTGTAGTATCAAACATGTCTGTAATTGCAAACAAGATCCAGTATTGCTCTCAGTAATGACAGTGGAGTGAATCTCAACATTACAGCTACAGCCCAGCCAGCACTGTCTACAGCAGGACTGAATACTGTCCCCACACACATGGACTTTTGAATTCTAGCATTTATCTCTCAATTCTGGTTTTTTTCATATTGATTGCTGAGATGTACATGTGCGTTTCCTGGGAGATAAATTAGTTGATGACCACTTGATATAGATCCTCCTTGCTACACTGACAGTCTGAACCTTACAAGTCAGGAAGAACACTCATTGTATCATCAGGTCAATGGAAGGGAAGGATGTCCATCCTGACTGAGACCTGGACCTCTTAAACACAGAAGAATCATAAGATAACATTTAACATTTGTGAAATCAGTTCTCAATGCATGTGAGAAAGGACGAACATAGCTGTTCTGTGTTGAGTTGCTCACAATAACCCTCCAATGTCCACAAGAGACACAAATGTACTGCTTTCTTAAGACTGCAAATAGACAAAGATTAAGATTCATTATAAAGCACCATAACAACCTCTTAACTATTTTTGAACTGTCAAAGAAAATATATTGTTCCTAAGAGGAAGTTAAAATTTTAACAGAAAATATTCTGGCAGCTGATTAAGTGAAAATACCTATCTCCTATGCCTTTGGCACATCTCAGTTCTTTTCAGAGCACTTAAGAATGACTGCAACTTTCCACAAAACTGACAACTGTCTGGGAAAACCGTCTGGGGAAGAATAATTCCCCACTTCCTCTGTCACCTTATTCTCTGTTGCATGCTTCTCCTTTTCCACTTTGGCCAGAGTCATTTCAAGGTCATCAATATCTTTTTTCAGCTCAGAGCACTCATCTTCAAGTTTCCTCTTTTTTGCTGTCAGTTCAGCATTTGTCTCCTCTTCATCCTCCAATCTTTCATTTAGCTCTTTAATTTTAGCTTCCAGCTGAATTTTACTTTTAATGAGTCCTTCACACCTCTCTTCAGCATCAGCTAGATTTTCACTCTCCTGTAGGAACATATTAAAGGCTCATTGTATCTATAATAAAAATGACAAAAGGCAATATATGTAGTTCAAGTGCCCTATCCAGAAAACTGATTGCACAAGTCAGGGCAGGATTTTCTATGCAAATCACAGTAATCCATGTGATTCAATCATGAGGAAATTGTCCTGTTCAGCCATGGCTAGGAAAGTGGACCATAATCCCAAGAGACATTTCCTTTTAGCTGATCAGATGATTTGACTACAGTACCATGCAATAGCCTCTCAGGGTTCAGTCATTTCAAGGAGCTTGCAAGGAATCAGTGAGATAAATAGTTGGGCAGCAAAGTGGAATATCATGGAAGCATGATCTTAGATGAGGATTTGTAAAACATACAGCATTTCAAAGTCATCTTTCACAGAACAGTAGGTAATTCTGTCTTTAATAAGCTCCTTCAACTCTAATGATACAGATCAGACTGTCTCTCCCCAGTTTAATTATGTGAGGTTAACCTGGTTCCCATCGTTCTCTAATCTCTCTCTCAGCCAAGACAGGGTCAAGCTACACCTAAAATGTAGCCTGAACTTTTACTATAGCTAACATTTTGTGACACATGATTAACAGACAAAATTTTGTCTAAATTAATGCTACTATGATGTATTCTAGGTGGAATACTAGAAGAGGTATCTGCTGTTTCCTAGGGCAACAGAGGGGATCAAGGACACCTTCAACAAATTCATAGATGGCATGAAGTTGTGTGAAAGTGTTGATCTGCTGGAGGGCAGGAGGGCTCTGCAGAGAGTTCTTGACAGGCTAGATTGATGGGCCAAGGCAGCAGTGTGAGTTTCAACAAGGCTAAGTGTCAGATCCTGTTGCTGTGGCACAACAACCCATGTTGTGATCTACGCTGGGGGCAGAGGGGCTGGAAAGCTGGAAAAGGACCTGGAGGTACTGATGACAGCAGCTGAACATGGGCCCAGGTATTCTCAGGTGGGCATGAAAGCCAAGGGCGCCAGGCTTGTGTCAGTAACAGTGTGGCCAAAAGGGCCAGGGCAGTGCCCGTCCCCTGTGCTGGGCACTGGTGAGGCACCTCAATCCTGGGATCAGTTTTGGGCCCCTCAGGACAAATAAGGCATTGAGGGGCTAGAGCATGTCCAGGGAAGGGAACAGAGCTGGGAAGGGGCTGGAGGAGCAGGAGCAGCTGAGGAAGCTGGAGGGGCTCAGCGTGGAGAAAAGGAGGCTCAGGGGGAACCTTCTCGCTCTCTGCAACTCCCTGCCAGGAGGGGAGAGCCAGGTACAAGTTGGTCTCTTCTCCCAAGTGACAGGACAAGAGGAAGCAAGCCTCAAGTTTCACCAGGGAAGGTTCAGATTGGATCTTAGGAAGAATTTCTTCACTGAAAGGGTGGCCAGGCATTGGGACAGACTGCCCAGGAAGCAGTGGAATTACCATTCCTAGAGGTGTTAAAAACATGTGTAGATGTGACACTTAGGGACATGGTTTACCAGTGAACATGGCAGTGCTGGACTTACTGTTGATGGATTTACGTGATGATCTTAGAGGTCTTTTCCAACCTCACCAATTCTAGGAATTAAAGGGCTAAATTGAAGTCCCAAATGCTTGGAAACAAGGTGGGTTTGGGAGAACAGAACATTAAGTATCAGTAATGGCAAAAAGAAACTCAGAAAACTGGGTGAGGTTAAGTTCTGAAGGATTCAGATATTGAATCTGATGTTCAGCAGACACAGGTAAAAGCCTCGTGAAACAATACAGGAGTCTAGTTGAAACTCAACTGATTCAAAAGCACATGGCAACAAGGGACAGATCCACTTGCACCAGACTGTCTTTGCCTTTTAGAACCTGACAGGTGCAGTTTCAGTCTCTATTAAGCCATATTCCAGAGAAAAGCAGTTTCCACAGTTTAAAGCACCCCTGTCCTGGCTCTGTATGGTAAAGATCAGCAGATGTGGAAAGAGCCTGTATTTCATCCAAAATCAGACACCACTGTGAGGAGCACATTGTATATTCCATGGGACATCTGAGTTTTCCACTGGTGATTGCTTAATGGTGAAGTGGGTTTATCTGGGAGTCTACTTGGAACTTCCTGTATTCCTACTGATGTGAATGTGTCTGCTTTGTACTCACTTTGCTTAGGTGTCAGTGACAGGACCAGATGCAAAGCAGTGGAGGCTCTGCTCCGGTTACGTGCCTGTTTATGAAGTACAATGGAAAAGGGAAAGGGCAGCAGAATGAGAGGAAATGGGGTGAATCTGAAAATGGAGGTTACTCACAGACTGAACTTGAAGCTGCAGGTCATTTTTTTCTTGCAACAAGGTCACCATTTTCTCCTCCAGTTCTTTCCTTTTTGCCTCAGACTTTGCAAGCTCTTCCTTGGTTTTCTCAAACTCCTCCTTCATGTTGGCCATTTCCTTCTCAGACTCTGCACTTTTCAGCAAGGGTTTGATCTTGAAGTACAGCTTCATCCAGGGCCAGTGCTTGACATTCATGAATGCACGAATGTTGTACTGGATGATATAAATGGATTCTCTGAAAACACATAAAACAGTTTGAGAGGTTGGTGAGACTTGAGGTGGAAACATATTCTCATTATTTGCCACACAGAATCATCATTTACCACAAAGAACTTTTGCATAAGACTTTTTTTCCTTCAGCTCCCTTGCTGTTATTTAAGAGTCATTTCCAGTCCCTTATTGCAGAATGGCTGGTTCAGTAGTTTGAATGATAACTATGTCTGCATATATGAGGGAGAAATATTCCAAACCAGGCAGACTTCTCTGGCATATTGACTGGGAATTTCTGAAACTTTTCCCAGTCTCAAAGAAAATGCATGTGCTCAGGTAAATACCAGGGTGAAAACTGACATGCTTGATGTCCTGTTGCTGAGATTACAAATCTGGCAGTTACTGTTAATTATGGAAGCAATGGCCTGATGCTTTTTTGGGGGAAAAAAAAGGAAAATTTTTTATGGTATTGAATGTGAGCGGATGTTGTTGATGCCCATATGTAAGCGTGTGGTTGTGTGAATTCGTAGAAAATCTTGAAGACAGGAAAAGTTTAATTAGGCTACCTAATTACAGAATATATCCTTTTCCTTATTCCCACCCATAGCTCCATCCCACAGGCTGAACCACAGCGCCCATCAAACTCATCACAGCTTTAACTGGATGACACTTTTAGCACCATTGCTATGACCACGTTGTCTCTCAAGATTCTTTTGCCATGAGCAGACTGACTTGAAACCTTATCTCCCTTGTTTTGCAAGTTGCTAGTCTCTTTCTCACAGAAAAAACCACACCTGTTAGGAGGCCCTAAAAACTCTGTTATTCGAAAAACCCTTTTTCTCAACTCAAAAATCTCTCCTTCTCTCCACATCCATAGTTCAAAGGGAGATTAGACAATTCTTTGAAGAGAAATCCAGTGAGAGTTATTACATTCTTATAAACTATGTGTGGCTCAGGAAGCACCTGAACTAAATATATGCTGCACAGTATTACAAATAAAAGCAGCTGGTTGGCAAAGTGTCCTATATGCAAGCCTTACTCCTGCTAAAGCTTTCACTTGTCAACAACATTTGAGAAAGTTTGCTTGGCTTGCCCAATGCAGTCACTCCTGCACTTAAATTATTCATAGTTCATCCTACCTCAAAGGGAGAGAGCTGAAGGGGATGTGGAATAGTTGAAAGTATGGAGTACATTCTCTGTACAAGCTCAAATTGTTCATCTTAGATGATGGAGCCAAGAAAGGAAATTAAAGAAAGGGAGAGCAGAGAGTGAATTTATGTCATTCCTTACAAAACCTACATGATCCAATGAAACTATGAGACATGTTCAAAACAGACAAACCTGAGCCTTCTTCAGTTGTCTGTCTCTGTCACAGGGTTCTTTAAAGGTTGGAAACAGTGAATGCATTTCTGGAAAAAGGTTCCTTGTTAAATACTAAGTATCACAGTCCAGCTGCATGATCCAATTCCTAAATAGCCACTGCTAGAATTTGTGAAGCTGTTGTGCAGAAGCTGTTAGTTCGTACTTGTTTGTTCCCCCTTTCTAAGGTTCTTTCCCAAGGACAGTTTTTTGTCTAAGACAATACCCTGCATTGATGGACCTTTGGTCTGATGCAGTGCAATTAGTGGTTTTCTATATTACCTTCTTGCATTCATCTTTTTAAATTCAGTTCTCATGAGGAACCCTCTGCACATGGCTTGTGTATGAGTAATGAGGCTCACAAGTTTCTCATCTCTCATCTCTTCTAGGAGTCCCAGGAGACCTGCCTTGAAGAACACCTAGAACATAAAAGAGGTACACGGTCATTGACAGCTGATGCAGGGCAGTACAAGGCAGTTTTGGAAAAATGGCTACAGGGTAAGTATTTAACAGCTAGACAAATTTTGTCAGTATTCAACTGCTCAGTATTGCTGTGATTCATGATAAGTCACTCTGTGTGACCTAATCACATTATTGCAGTGTTATTTGGTGCCTGGTCCAGTGTAGGTCAAGAAAATCTAGCTCATCAATAGTTATTAACTCAAAGAGTTGACTTTCAACTTACTACTATATCCTACTCTGTCCCTTTGCTGTGTTCTACCCTTCTATCTCAGGCTCAAGATTTGGTCTGTAACTTCCTTAGAACTGGCTTGAGATGCACAGATAATGATGCCATCCAGAGGGACCTGAACAAGCTCAACAGTGACCTATGGGAATTTCATGCAGTCTAACAAGATCAATTGCTGGTGCCGCACCTGGGTTGGAGCAGCCCCAGGATCAGTCCAGGCTTGGGGAATGAACATATTGAGAGCAGCCCTGGGGAGAAGGACTTGGCGATGCTGATGGGTGAGGCTGGACAAACCCCCTGTGTGCTGGGCTGACCCCACAGCATGGGCAGCAGGAGAGGGGGGTCATTCTGCCCCCTCAGGTGAGACCCCACCTGCAGAGCTGCCTCCAGCCCTGGGATCCCAGGATAGGAAGGACATGGAGCTGTTGGAGCAAGTCAAAATTGATCAGAGGGATGGATCAGCTCTGCTGTGAGAAAAGGCTGAGAGAATTGGGATTGTTAAGCTCAGAAAAGAGAAGGCTCTGGGGTGACCTAATTGTGCCTTCACAGGACATGAAGGGAACCTATAAAATAGATGAGGACTTTTTACAAGGCTCTGGAGTGACAGGGCTGGAGGAATGGCTTCAGACTGAAAGAGAGTAGCTTTAGATTAGCTATTAGGAAGAAATTCTTTCCCATGAGCATTGTGAAACACTGACACAGGTTGCCCAGGGAAGATGTGGCTGCCCCATCCCTGGAAGTTGGATGGGGCCAAGTTGGATGGGACTTGGAGCAACCTGGCACAGTGGAAGGTGTCCCTGCCCATGACAGGGGATGGAACCAGATGATCTTTAAGGTCCCTTCCAACCCAAACCATTCCATGATTCTGTATCTGTTCATTAGTGGAGGTGTTTGGATTTGTGTCCAGAGATAGCACTGACTTGGTTGTGCTGACCAGAGGATCTGTGTCTCACCTAACATTGCTTTGGATATGGACTACAGGATTTGTGTGCCTAAATTGCCTGAAAAGTATGACTGTCCAAACTTGTGTGAGCCTGTAAATGTACACTGGTATAAATGTGTTCTACTGGCAGGAGAAAGGGGCAACAGAAAATCTAGTTGCAGCCATGCTGGATCATGCTGGTAGTGGGATGTTCCCAGGGCTGGCAGTACTACCCCTCACATAAGAACAAGTTTTCTGTACTACTTCTTGCTTGTGGTGTACTTTGTTTATAATCATCATGAAGGCTGACTTTGTATATAAAGAAAAACTTCCAACAAATTAAATATTTTGCCATTAATTATACCTACACTCTTACAAGGGCTTTACCTTGGTGTGGCCAAATTTATATTGGTTGTGGTCAACGTCAATGGAGGAAAGAAGCTTTTCTGAAGCCTTTTTGCTGTCGATGAATTGGCCTTCTGGAATGGCTGAGGCATTAAGGATCTTGTACCTATAATGAGACACGTTGCAAAAACTGGTTGCAAATAGGTTGAGAAAAATATGATCCATTGTATATCATGAAATATGTGGAAACTGAGCTGTCTCAAAGCAGCTGAATAGATCTGAAATCTAGACAGTGTTGGCTGGCTGAACAGAGCATGATGACAAAGGGACATATCAATAGAAGAATCTATTGGCTATGTAACAACAGTGTGCTGTTACATACAAAATTAGGGCACATCCTTAAGAGTGTCTGCAGATCCAGGAATTAGGAAGAAATTAGTGAGAATGTGTCAACCTCTTCTCAACTTGTTTCATTGATCAGAGGAATGCTACTCAAATTAGAGTTGAAGATGAATTAAAAAACCATTGACAAAAAGCAGCTGTATTGCAAAGGGAATGCAGATCTTGCATAGTTCAGTCTCTACAAGTGATACCAATGAATCCTTGAAGAAACTGAAAATGACATAGTATTGTTCTTCAAATGCTAATGGCAATTTTAGCCTTTTGCAAGGTAACAATGATTAAGGTAATCCTGTGTCATGGACAGGATCTAATCCTTTTAAAGGGGTTTCTTCACATACATCAATGTGAATGTGTGACTCTACATGGGAGCACTTCTTAATCTCAAGTCTACCTTGAAAAGGAATATGTAAAATCAGTCTATAGTGTCAGTTTATTCATTATGCTGCAAGTGTTTTGCATCTCTTTGAATCATTGAGCATTAATTTCAGTTTAGAAATGGTACTGGTTCTGACGTTATCAAGAAATCTCTGGTCTGGTCAGAGAGGGAAACAGTGGAGTGACCCCAGAGAGTATTAAGAACTTACTTCCCTCCAATGCCTCTAATCTAGTCTGATTCAGAGGGTGTCCCTCCCATGATGTCTCTTGAGCTGTGTGTTTTCTGAGGCCTTATCTTAACAGACAGTAGTAACTGAACACGTACCGTTGCTTAAAGTCTGCATAAAGGATTCTGCTTGGAAACCCCTTCCTGCAAATTCGGATGCCTTCTAGAACCCCATTGCACCGTAGCTGATGCATCACCAGGTAATGGTCCATTTCACCTTAAACAAAATATATCCATTATAATTCCCTTTTTCTTTCAAAGAATCATCATATGTATTAGCATTCCAGAATAATCTTCCCCTTTTTTAAAAGAAATTCAAGCAGCTCTTGGCCAAAGGTGCAGGAACTGCAGACAGAATGTGCCTTCAATGTATACAACTTGCAGAAAGTTTCTTCAGTGAATTTCACTAAGAATGTGAGGGCTACCAGTGCTTGTGAAAAGGCATAAGGAAACATTTCTGGAAAATGGCACATCAGCACTTTAGGAGACCACCTGAACAATTTTCAACAGCATCAGCCTCCTCACTGGAGGTAATCAAAGGTAGCACTGTGCAATGTAGTGCCATCCAGACAATTGGCTCTTCATGTTCTGTAACACTACTGCACAGGACTGGAGAAGCAGATTACTTAAAGCTCTTATTCTTTCTGTGGAGGACAGTTGAATAAAAATGTAATAGAGTTCCTCCTGCTAAAATATCTATTGGATATAATAATCAAGTACATAACTAAGCCTTATCCCCAAATATTACAAAGTACAACTGGTGGAATAAAACTCTTGGAATCACTTTTATGTAGAAATTGCCATCTGCTGCTAGAGCCATTCATTAATACAGAATGGTCCATACCCTTAATCTTTTCAGTGCAATCAATAAAGGTTTACCCAAAGAAGTAGTTAGAAATGTCAATCATAAGCAGCCTAAAACCAGCTAAAAACAAAATGATGTCCAGTTTTCCTTTCTTCATGTCACCATCCCTAATTTGACTTATGCAGTACTACTTTTCTTTTAAAAGGCAAAAGTCAAGATTCCCTTTGAGTCACATCTGCCAAAACAACCAACCCAACATTAAAATGACAGGCATATCTGGCAACATCATCCATTCAAATATGCTTTTCTATTTTGGTCAGTTTTCTTAATTCCCTCCTTTCATCTTCTGTCAAGACCACAGTGGGATTCCTCTTTCTTCACTTTTGGATATGAAGTGTGGACATTTCCATTTGGGTTTCATTTATAGTCAGTGGAGTGAAACAGTTTCTTCTAGGATGTGATTCATCTCATTCTAAGGCAGATGTATATAAGGAGCCAGATGAGTCATACTTTAAAATGCCAATTTAGAGGACCAGCTTCTCTCCACTGAATAGAAAAGGAGTTTGTATGAATAGCTGGAATGTGAATGTTACACATCTGTGATGCTTAAACCCTACTTGTGGTCTTCAGGTTTATACAGAGGGACATAAATGAGAAAGGTAGAAAATTCTCAAATTCTTCTTTTGTTTCCTGAGCAAATGCTAAGCTCCTGTTTCTTGGTATTCCTGTTGCATCCACTTTATTCTGACAGTATCTATCTTATCATCCTACCACTATCAGGTCTTGTAATGATCAGACTCCTACAACCCACCCTGGCAAACTCTTTGCAAGTACTTCAGTTTATTGACCACATGACAACATTCCCAAACTTGACTGTTCTTAGAGACTAAACTCTCAGTGAGAGTTTAATATTTAGTTTTTTAAAAAAAGTAACTTTATACCAAAATGCTTTCCAAGTGCTAGCAGCACACAGCAGCTAGCACTGTGACATACAATTGACATACAAATGACATACAATTTCTTTGACAGTTCTCCAGCTCAGTGAATCAGATCCTAACACTGAATAATTGGGAACTGGTAAGTGGTCTTGGGCTGGACCCAGCCGTTCTCAATGATACAGTGGTCCCTTAAACTAGGCATTTGTTAGGGATTTTCTAATACTGTTGCCTACAATAGACAATTTTATCTGCTGTAATCAAGATGATCTTTATCACCTTCACTTCTGTACACATGCTAAACAAAGATGGGTAAGTGTTGTGGACCATATAATGCTCAAAATTTTACAGTCATGGTAGATAACACAAGAAAGTTCACTTGGTTACTGTCCTGCAGGACAGCTCCCACAAGGACTTTATGTGCAAAGGGTTCAGAAATTGGTTTGGAAGCTAAGCAGGCCAATTCCCATGAGTCTCATGTTTCAGAGTATAATGACAGACTTACCAGGTGTCTTGGTCTCATTAGGAATCAGGCAACGTACAAAGTGAGGATGGGTGCTTCGCAGGTTAGTCATCAACTTGTTTAGATTTTCCTGTGATAGGACAAAACAAGGGTTTCAACTTCCAGCTATGAAGATTTTGCATTCTTATTCAAATGTCAGGGAGTTATAGAATCACTGAATAATTTGGATTAGAAGGGGTCTTTGAAGATAATCAAGCCCAACATCACTGTCAAAGGCAGGGACACCTTCCACTAGCCCAGGTTGCTCCAAGCCCCGTCCAACCTGGCCTTGGACGCTTCCAGGGATGGGGCAGCCACAGCTTCTCGGGGCACCCTGTGGCAGGGCCTGCCCACTCTGACAGTAAAAAAATTTCTCCCTTCTATGTAAAGTGTCTTCCAGTTTAAAATCACTGTCTTTTGTCTTGTCACTACAGGCCCCAGTAAAAAGTCTTTCTCTGCATTTTTGAAAAGCCCCTTTATATGTTGAAAAGCCAGAATAAGGTGCCCCTGGAATTTTCCCTAGTCTGAGGAACCTCAACTCATTCAACTTTCTTTATAGGACAGGTTTTCCAGCCCTCACATCATTTTGTGGAAGCATGGTTCATGTAAAAAGAAATTCACATACTCTGAACACAGCAGACACTGTCTGGAAAGAACCCCCCTTCTTCTTAGCACCTTTCTTGCCACCACCAGCACTATCACCTTGGAAAAAGCAAATGGAAGGGGAACAGTTAGAATAAGTAATATGTTTTGCAGGCCTCACCTTCCTGTCCAATAAAATACTTAATTTTGAATGCTGACACACTGCTGCATGAGAGTTTAGTGAACGAATGCTATCTAGTTGTTCAGTGTACAGTGTATTTGGTCTCAAGTACAAGATTTAGCTTGTGACACAGTGTATATGGCTTTGCTGGTATGGAACAGTGTAGCCTGATATAGGCTTCCTAACATTGTACTCTGTACTAATGGTCACATTGCTTTTACTATTACCCATAACCTCAATTAATTTTTTTTTTTTATTAAGTGGAAGACCACAAGAATGTGACTCAGCAGTGGACATTCATTTATCAGTGCAGTGTAGTCTTTAAAAAACTCATGTAATCCAATGTTCCAGATGAAGAATGCAGTTCTATTCTAAGTTACGGCAGCCCCAAGACAGGAAGCAAACCATAGTCTCAGGAATACAAGTCCAAGCAGCTCACTGTCTTTCCATATTTGCTACACCCTTTAAACCAATTAAATTGAAACAAATGGAGTCTTTGTGCTCTGAATTTCAACCTTGTCCAAAATTTTATCTCTACAACCTTTCTTCTTGTCTTCCTAATTCTGATTATACCTGTGAGGTTCACAGCTGACCCATCCCCAGTATCTCCTAGGGGCTTGCTCAGACACACTGGGTCAGCCAAGCTGATCCCAGGGAACCCCCCCATACACTCTTCTCTTGAGCCCCAAACCCTGTTGTACATGTGCCTGATGAATGACTGTTGTACACTGCCTCTGCTTTTTCCCCAGCATCCAGGATGCCAGAACATTGTTTTGGGGTTTTTGTAGAAATCTGGGTGGCCATTTTTGGTAAGGCAGACCTAATGACTGTCTGACTCAATGTTCTTCAAAACAAAACAAAAGGGCAAGAGATAGCACTGCTTTCTGATGCCTATAGTGGACTTCTAAATTATATTCCCCATCTCTCTCATTTTCCCTCAAAAAGCCAAGATTGCTCAGCTGGATATGAAATAGTTCCATAGGCTCCTTTTAGTTCTTCCAGTTCACCTGAAGAAACAAAAATCTTTTTCCAAATATTATAAGGTGGTTGCAATCTGCATGTGTATTTGGCACCTGTCAAGTGGCTGAGTGAACATGATGTGATTCGCAACACGGTCAGAAAATATACACCTCCTGTCACTTGGGTTCAGACTTGCTGCTCTTGACTTCTCTGCACCACAGTTGGTATCACTTTTGGCATATTTGGATGCACAAAAGAGCAAGGCCACATTAGGGGATAGTAGTCTGTGGTATACCAAGAGAGGAGAAGCAGGAATAGAGTTTAGTTGATTCTTGCCTTATTGGTCATCACCAAACAAGCACTTACTTGTTTCTGCACCAGCATAGTTGGAAAAAAGGAAGGACAGCAGCTTCAAGGATGATTTCTGGTACAGCCCCACAACAGTTTCATTCAGAGGGTCCTTGTTCTTGTCAAGCCACCCAGAGATGTTGTAGTCCACTGTGCCAGCATAGTGCACTAGGGAGAAGTGGGCCTCAGCCTTGCCTTTGACTGGCTTGGGTTTCTGGAAGTTGTTGGACTTGCCCAGGTGCTGGTCATAGAGCTTGTTCTTGAAAGAGGTGTCAGTTGCCTTGGGGAACATGCACTCCTCTTCCAGGATGGAGAAGATGCCCATGGGCTGGGGGAAATACAAACACATGAAGAAAATAAGGGGTGAACAGAGCTATTACTGCACAGAGTTAAGAATTGAGGTTCAGGTTCACCTTACTGTTAAATGCAGTCAATAAAGGCACCAAATTAACATTGTGTAGCCCCTCTCCATTCCACCTCAACTGTGTTGTTCAGGAAATCATTTTGAAGGGGCAGCTTGTTACTCCAAAAGCTTTGGTTTTATAAGCTGCCCTTTTTTGATGTGAGAGGGTAATTCAACAGTAATGTGTCAATTTATCAAGAGTTACTTGACTAAAGTAAATGATCATAAAAGAAATTTGCTCTTCTAAAATGAAAGGGATTTCTTCTACCTTCTCAATGAGCTCAATGCAGGCAGCCAGGTCCATGCCAAAGTCAATGAACTCCCATTCAATTCCCTCTTTCTTGTACTCCTCCTGCTCCAGCACGAACATGTGGTGGTTGAAGAACTGTTGCAGTTTCTCATTGGTGAAGTTGATGCACAGCTGCTCCAGACTGTTGAACTGCAAATTCAAAAAAAAAAAAAAAAAAAGAAAATACCAGTGAGTTTCAAGCTGTCCTCAAAGAGCAAGTGTACCTATCGTAACTCACGTCAAAAATTTCAAAGCCAGCGATGTCCAGGACACCAATGAAATGCTGCCTGGGCTGCTTCGTATCCAGCTGTTGGTTGATGCGAACAACCATCCACAGGAACATCTTCTCATAGACTGATTTAGCCAATGCACCCACTGAATTGTACACCTGTAAGAAGCACAGCCATGGCAGTAATGAATGTTGAATTAGCTTTAAAGTTCAAAGAACTATGTGAAAAAATTGAAAAGCTGATCAAATGTTTATGTACCTGTTGGACATTTTGTCCTTTAGTTACATATTCATTCCCAACTTTCACCCTGGGATAGCATAAAGCCTTGAGCAAATCAGCAGAATTCAGACCCATCAGGTAGGCAGCTTTGTCAGCCACTAGGATCAGAAACAGCAAATGAGTTCAAACGAGACAAAGAAAGGTGTCTTGCTACTCTGTGATGTTTCTGTTTCAAAGAGCCTACTTTTGGTGCTACTCAGATGCACCTATTATCAAGAGATGGGCCTCTCCAGTCCCATGGAGAATATTCTCCCTGCTCCAAAGGCAGTGTCTCAGCTGCAGCACGCTCCTGTTCCATTCCTGGAGGCCTGCAGCAATGCTTAAGCTTTATGTCTTTCTGTTTTCTTGTAGAGCATGAATTAAATAATTGACTTTGTGGAGCTTGCAACAAATGTAAAAAAAAATTAGTTTCTGGAAAGGAAAATTATTTTCAGAAGTGTTGGGCAATTTATGAGACTGTGTTACTAGCTCCTGGTGCAGGTCACAAGCAAACTCTGCAGTCAGCTCTACCTTCTGTGCTGTCTGGCTCCGCCTGCTCCTCCCGCTGCTTCTGCTTGAATTTCATGTTCCCATAGTGCATGACGGCCCCCGTCAGCTTGTACATCCCCACCTTCTCATCAGGGCTGAAGCCCAGGATGTCTACAGCACTCTGCAGAGGCAATGGGCAAGTTGTGAAAGCACAAAGGCTGAAGCACAAGGTGCAGATGGGGTTTCTGTCCCTGTCAGTGCAGCACCGTCCCAGTCCTGTGGCACTGGGATGTGGGCACTGAGCCAGGGCTGGCCAGGACCCACTTGTGCTCAGCTGAACTCACATCTGTCGCCAGCAGCTCCTCACTGTCGTCAATACTGGCAACTGTGACTTCTCCTTGGCTCACGTAGGGGAAGTCATAAGGATTGGTGGAGATAAGGAGGAGATCTGCAGGTATATGGGGCATCTTTAGTGGTACTGAAGCAGGTCACAGTGGAAAGAGAAAGCACGCACTGAGCTAAGCCCATTACTGCTGGCACTCACCAATGAGCTCTGGCTTCTTATTGGACATTATCTGGTAAAAAATATGATAGCTCCTTTCACTGGCCAGCTGAAAAGTCACTCTGGATTTCTCCAAGAGATCTAACCAAAAGAGAGGTGCCATTAGTCTCCTGATAAATTTGGGATTGTAAGTGCACAGGTTCTGCTTGCATGGACTTGGTCTAACTCACAGGTTTCAATATCCGCAGAGGCCAGCTTGCCAGTTGCTCCAAAGTGAATCCGGATGAATTTTCCCTATCAAGCAGTGCAGATCAACCCATTGGTTATGACAGTTAATGAATGAGACTTGTATGATATGTCTGCATCTCAAAAAATCTGAAATGAACTCACAAAGCGTGAGGAGTTGTCATTCCTCACAGTCTTGGCATTGCCAAAGGCCTCCAGCAGTGGGTTGGCCTGGATGATCTGATCTTCCAGAGTTCCCTAGTTACAGAAGAAAATGCTTCTTATCAAACTTTGCTAGTGGTTAATAACAAATATTTCAAAAGAGGTATTGCAAACAGATAATTTTTACACATCACATATGATTTTAACTGAAAAATTAGCAGTTTTTAAGCACTCATCAGCCAGCATTCTTGGATATTGCCAATGGTTTCAAAGGGAAGAGTGCTGTGTTTTGTTTGATTCTTGGACCTGATACCACATATTGGATATCACATACGCAGTCACTGCAGTGGAGCCCAGGGAGTTTGAAATCTGTATGAGAGGTGTTTCCACACTCTTGTTCACAAAGGCCATGACAGTTGAAGAAAATGTGAAGATTCGTGAAATTTTTTTGGATACACAGAAAGAGCTATAGCCTTTGGTAGGAAGCATCTACCAAGGAGTATGTAAAGTTTTGGAATTGCATTCAAACAACAGCAGCCTTTCAGGATGCAGCAATACATCTCTGAAATCAGTGGGACATGGGCAAAGCCTGACACTCAAATATCAAACTTAGACAAGCAGAGAACAGAGATTCTTTGACTTTCTTTTTATAAATTTTTTCTATGTCACTGCAGAAGGAATGATCAACATGTAAAGTTTTCATACTATATTGTATGTCTTTTGGTAACTGCAAAAATATGAGTGGAAAAAAAAGCTTCTGTGACATTACATCTCTCCTTTTCTTTGAGATACAGTCCAGGAAGCCCAGTCACTGGTGTGCTTAGTCACACTGGTGCTACAGGCACTAATGTGTCTCTAACAAAATCATGATTGCTCCTACATAGTCGGGGCATGAAAGTCTTGCCAGGGATAATTTCCAAAATATATGAAAAATAAAGAATGAGGAAAAAAAGGCAAAGCATGTTTTATCCAGACAAAAGAGGAGTGGTACTGCTCCAGTTGCTGTGTGTTTGTGTGTATAGTGCTCAGTGCAGCCTTGAACATGTTGCAGTGGGGAGAGGGTGCCGTTCCCAGAACTGTCTGCAGATGGCACAGCAGGTTTAAATTAGTTTTTGTTAAGTCACTGTGAATGGGCCTATAACATTAAGACAACACAGTAGCATATGAAGCTCTGTATCTTTTTTTTCTAAATAAAAAATCCTAAATCCATAGAGAAATGCCCTCTCACATTTATCTTTCCGCTTTCTAAGTGAACTTTTTCATTTAGAAAAGGAGAAGGGAAGGGAGGGGAGGAGAGGGGAAGGGAGGGGAGGGGAGAGGAGATGAGAGGAGATGAGAGGAGATTCGAGAAGAGGAGAGGAGATTCGAGAAGAGGAGAGAAGATTCGAGGAGAGGAGATTTGAGGAGATTCGAGGACAGGAGATTTGAGGAGAGGAGATTTGAGGAGATTTGAGGAGATTTGAGGAGAGGAGATTTGAGGAGAGGAGATTTGAGGAGAGGAGATTTGAGGAGAGGAGAGGAGAGGAGAGGAGAGGAGAGGAGAGGAGAGGAGAGGAGAGGAGAGGAGTGCAGAGGATAGAAATTCAAGTATCTGTGTACTGCAAAATTGATGCAAATGAGACAGCTTTGTTTTGGCAAAGAATTACCTTGAATTACCTCATTTTAGGCTTATTTTTTATCTTCTTTTTTTTTTTTTTTGTGGCAAAAGAAGAAAATTTCATACTCACAGCAATGAGAAACTATGGAGATATTTATCCAGTGCACTGGAACTGCAAAGATTCCCATACCCTTCATCTAGATTCTGAAAAGTGCAGAGAATACCAAACATGTCCAAAAGTTCCTACAATGCATCCCTGTACCCCATAGCACAAGTGGTTTTAAAGTACTAAAGGTAGTTCAATTTCAATGAAACCCTCAAGCTAATGTCGTTAACAGCTGGTATTTCTTACTCATTTCAGACTCTATAATGCTTCCAGAGCACTGTAAATTATCTCATATTATTTGGGACTCCAAAGACTTCTTCTCATTATACAATCATTATTCAGGATTGATCATCATCAGTTAAAACATATTATTTCTGCCAACATTAATTTCAGATTTAGTTCCACAAGGGCATATTACCTCATGCATTTGACATAACTCAGCTCTCAAGCATTGTTTCTCCACACCATTCCTCATTACATTCCTCCTCAGTGTATCTTTCCATCAGCTCCCACTCCAAAGTTTTGGAAGAGACTCTTCGAGTACAAACGAGTGCTTGTAGATATTCTAATTTTTCCTGATGCTAATGCACAGATTACTGGGTGCTATTAAGTCAGAGACATACAGAAAGAAAAATATCCATAACTGATCACTGTGACTGAAAGAAGGATGAAATCAATAAAGTATCACCTCTTTCAGAAAGAAATTCTCTGAATCTTGTTGTATATTGCTGATGAATGTAATTTTTATTTCAGTTGAGCCAAGAAAATAGTGATTGCTAATACTAATACCAATAGGTTTTTGAAGTTACCATATAACACTTCTAGCTCAGAGTATTCAGAAGAATCAGAGGGCTGTGCTTTCTGTATCACTAGTAATACAGGCAGATATGTGGCATAACCCATTTCCTCTTATCCCCACCAATGTAGAAGAACAACAAAGCCACCTACCATTTTTCTTGAGTCTCCATCTCCACATTAAATAAGCCAAACTTATTCCTCTGAAAGTGGCCTAAGAAAAAGGAAAATCTTGCTTTTTTTTTTTTTCTTCCCAGTTAATGTCTAGCTATCTTCTGATGGGTTAAAATTACAGCCTTTTTATTATCCAATATGATATTATGAAAGTTTCCTAGAAGACAGAACAGGGACCTACTTCATACACATTTTGAGAGATTCTTTACAGTTTGACTTCCTTTGTTATCCAATATTCTGAATAATGTAATTCCAAAGCATCTTTTTCTTGCTTCACCTTGAATAAACAGTGGAGATATCTCTGTAGAAAATGCACTACAGACAGGAATGTGCTGAACCACAGACCAGTCTCTTCTAGATTCTGTGTCATTTGAAATTATTATTGCCACATACAAGACAGGTAAGAGAGATGGAAACAATGCAGAAAAGTGTCAAAAAATAGTAGCTTCACATGCTTTATTTTCCCTTCTCATGTTTTGAGTACTAGCCACCTTTGAAGAGCCCCATGGGAGAAACAGGTTGCTGATCACAGAGTAGTTTAAATGAGATAACCCTTGCAGCAAGTAGTATAAAGCATGTGCTTCACTGTCAGGCAAGACAGCATAAAGCTTTCTCTTGTTCTGATAAAAGATCTGTCCAATGGGAAACACAATTTTAGAAACAGATCATAGGAGATCCTCACATTTAAAGACATTTTTCCCAGCTTTGTCTCCTTTGAGACAGACAGACAGGCAAATCTGAAAGTGTGTCTTTTCCTCTGAGTTTGGGAAGGTTATCTTTTAGGTTGATTTTATGTTCTGTGAAACATTGATAACAACCTGCCAGAGCTGATGTGTTTACATTGATTTTTCAGAGGTAGGAAACATATATATCTTATGAACTGAGTGGGTCTTACAATAAAAATCATGGTGTAGTTAATAAAAATCACATTGTTACAATTAGAGCAAAAAAAAGTCCAATATGGGAACTGCTATTCTAAAAGCTTTATCTGGTTAGAAATTCCTGGTAGTTTATGATAGCTTATGAAATTTTATGTTTAATTTAAATTAAAAAAAAAAAAAGAAAAAGAAAAAAGAAGAAAATGAAAGAGTGACTGAACGTCCTTCAGCTTACCACATATTTCATCTTCACTTTAGGAAAGAAGCGATCTGGAGTGAAAAAGAGAAAGCGAATATGAAATTAAGAATAAAGATCTTACTCTTCTTCCTTTGTGCTGAAAAAAATAAAGAACCATAAAATTACAAATGAAAGTTTTCATACGATTATGTTATACACATAACTTTATTAACAGAATCTATAATTGAACATTTATGAGCCTTTCTAATAATACTATTTATAGAAAATGCAATGTATGACATTGAGTCTTGCAACACAAGGCCACAGAGGTATTTTGGGAATAGTTAGCTCAAATATAAACCTGGATTCATGTTAAATTCCAGATGCATGTGGGGAAGGTTCTGCATAAGGAAATAAAAGTTAGCAAAATTTGAAGACACATTTGCATCTTTGAATCAGTCCAGTCTGCCTCCCCCTTGACAACATACCTTCAGTAAACCAGAAAGCTCATCCGTGATATGCAGACTTTTTGAGGGCTCTAAGTGGTGTGAAACATTACTTGGCTTCTCCACTGAGAACCCTTTATGACTGTACATTCTTTTCAAAACCCTTGATGCCTCATATTGGGGCTACTTAGTGGGATGTTAGAAAGCAGACAAGTAATTCTTTTCCCATGCTGCTTGTACTGCAGAAGTGCAGACACAGTTTTAAGGCTTCATTTTGCCTCTCTTTTTTTGCACTTACATATGCAGCATCAATATTTGATCTAGAAATGTTTATTAGAAGCATTCTACACATATGTATAACTCCAATATTTAAATTAATTTTGAACACTTGTGCAAAGATTGTAGTTGAATGAGTGAAGAGGGAAAAGTCAGCTCTTTTTTGAGAAGGTTTGCCATATTGGCATTACTTGCTGGTCATATCTCTCAAAGTTGTTCACCTCATAATTGCTAACTAAAGCCCCATAGAAGTACATCAGTAAAAGAGGTTTACAAAAGTCTGCTTTTGGGTTACATAAATCCATAGACAAGTTAAAATGGTCAAAAGAAAATCAAGCTACTAAAATAAGTACTTTAAAACATCACTGATTGGGTGCACACTAAGCCTTTCCTTTACACATGGTTGTAACAGCAGTTTTGAGACAAAACTGTTTTATAAGTAAGCAAGTGCAAAGAGTGCCTTGGGAATGCCTGATCACATTTTAATCTTTTTTCCAGTTTCTCTGGACTCCTGCTCATTGACACCTTTCTCTGAAATCTCTTCAAAATGTTATCTTCATATTTTAACAATACACTACTGTTTTCTTGTTGGCTCATGAAAAGAAAATAGCCTTCTTTTTCCAGAAATCTTCAAATGTGTGCTTTAATTTTATAAGACATTTAAAAAGCTACTCTGACAGCATTGTTTTGCTGTTAACAATCTCTATGGATTGTGGCTAGGTACAGCATTGTGCTGGTATGTCACTTCTACCATCCTGCTGAAAGTACCTACACTCTTGACTTTCTGTGCCAACTGCTGAGTGTCTTCTTTGGCATACAGAAAACTGAAGTGTACAATGAAGTTCTATCACTATCAGTATGTCTGAGAGTTGATACATCTTAACAGCTTTACCACATTCCTTCCAAGAAACTTTCTTTCCTCTCAAACAGTCCTTTGTCTCATTTAAGGAGGTCTTTCTTTTTAGGGAATAATAATAGCAATAAAAAAGACTTATTCTTACAGTTATTTCCTTTCATTTTCTCTTTAAGTATATGAAGGCTTTTACGGAATTTTCATGACAGTGTAATTTAGATTTTACATGTTCTCTGTATGTAAATCATATGACTCTAAAATATCCATGTATTTATCCTATGATCCAAAGTTTTCTTCCTATGAAGCAAATAATCTACTAACATTAGTGCTCCTTATTAAGGCTAATAATTTTCCAGCTTCTTGAGAGTCTTGCTTAATTTTGTATATAACAGCAGTTCTTTACTAGTTTTCAGTTGGTACATCAAGTTTTGGGCTCACATATTTTCTTTCCCTTTCACTTGTCCTAGTTCAGCAGCTGGAACCAGTTTATCACTGTGTGGATGTGACCAAAGCTGTATATTCTACACCCTCTACATCATTTCTCATGAACTGTTAACAATGGATCATTTGCAGCAGCTGCCCGGTGTGGGAAAATGCTGAAATGAATTCCAAGGGGGACAGCGCTGGAGAAACACCTTGAACGACTAAGAGACTTGCTGTTGAAGTTTTAAAGTGTAGTTTTACTTGTAATAGGGTCTTTTTTTGTTGCAATCCCCTGCCTGATTCTATTACCTCGTCTGTGCTGTGCTATGACCACCACACCCTGTTTATTGCATCCCTCAAGCTTCTTTGTCCTCTTGATGAGTCACCCATTAAGCTAGTTTGCCTCATCCTAGGCCAGGTGGTGCCCGCCCACACTCAGGAGCCTCGCGGTTCCTAGGGTACCCAGGCCCCCCTCCCCTCTCTGCCCTGCTATTCCAAGGTGGGAAGCCCCGTGTGTAAGACTCCTATGCCTCATGGCTGGGTGAGGGGCAGGGGCAGGGGCAGGGCCAGGGCCAGGGCCAGGGCTCCAGCCAGCCCTGCCCTTGTCCCAGTCCCATTGGTTAACGGATCTTAGACCCTTCCCCTTCCTAAGTTTTCACCCAATACAGTCCCAGATCTGGTATCTTCCCCCTGAGATCTTATAAAACCTCGGGGATTGTCCCAATAAACTCTCTTGAATTGACTGCCTGGACTCCTGGTCTCTGTCTCCCTTCTCTGCATTCCCTCAGACACAGGGAAAGCAGAGACCCTTCTCACTTCCCTCCAACATTGCTCAGCCCGGGGCACATGTGACCCCTCAAGCTACAAGCTGGGTTTTAAAGAAGCCTGTGAAATAGCAGTGATAACTCCATTCTGGGGAGTCATTAGCACCTTCACACCCAGCCTGAGGGGTCATGTCTGTTAACGGGCCATCAAGGATTCCAAGAATATCCCGTGACTCAGAGTCAGATCACCCACTGTGGAACTCCCCGCCCTGGTGGAGGTACAGGGCATTCCTGCCTGAACCAGAGGGTAAATAATCTTGGGGTTTGGGGACTTCTGGGACCACTCAACGGATCCAGAGGAGGACCAGAACCTCGAGAGGACTGTGACCACCACTCTCAACCAGACTGACTGTCATCTGCACCAACAGGTTTTTCCCTTCCTTTTATTTTGGACTCAGGGGAACCACATGGTTCTCAGCACAGAGGCTAACAAACACCATTCTGTTTGTGCTCCAAACAGTTATACTGCTGGGGTTTGCGGGTTAAAAACAATTTTCTCTTTTGCTGTAACATTTTTATTAAATTGTAACTCTGACTTATAATCTTATTTGTGTTGGGTTCATTCCTCCTGCTGGTTTACCTTTAAACCAGCACATTCCTACTCAGTCACTGCTTCACTTTTTACAACCTACAGTGCTGTGTTAGGCCACCTGTTCAGAATGTCTTCAGGCTGCGTGGGGCTGCACAAATTCTTTTCCACAGGACTCAACCAGTTGGTTGTGACTGAGGAGCCTACAGGCAGTTCCCACCCACTTAGTACCAGTAATTACATGATGTGCTCAGTCTAGCCTTTGTCTTAGTGTGAAACAAGAAGTTCTTGGATGTAAATATGCATTGTTTGACAGTACCAATGATTAACAGACTTGTTTTCTTTAAGAAAATTGTATATAATAGCTCAAATGGCCAAAACAGAGGACAATTCTCCATGGACAGGATCTGTGCAGCACACTGTTGGGAGATGCATCAGTGGTCTGTCAGATAATGCATACATGCACGTATCCTATATCTGAAATGGTGTAAGATTTTCTTGCTGTCTATATTCTTCATATCATCTTATCTTTTTTAAAGAGCTACTTTATTAAACCATTTATTGTATACCCTTTCCTACTGAAATCCAAATGGAATCCTACAACATTTCTCTATCACTTCAAATACCAAGTGCAGGGGAGTAGAAAGTTCAGAGACAATGATTTTCTTCAATAAAGGGTTCAAAAAAATCAAAAAACCCCCAGAAAATACGTTGGTGTTAAAGAGTATGATGGAGGATTTAATTAAATATTAGTGGCATTATAAACTAGAAAGTATCATCAAGCTTAAACATCATGGAAAAATCAGATTAACATTGCATGAAAGAGATTTTACCCTTTGGATTGGTACCAAAGCATAACATTCTCAGTAGGAAAAAACTGTGGTCAGAGTAGAGCAGGAAAAATTTCTTAATCTGGCAAAAAATTTTTAGTAACTTGCAGCACAGCTACAGCACTGGCATACTGCAAATGGAGACTAAAAAATTGATCTGAGAAAGAAATTAAAATGAATGTAAGAAGGATCTTATTTCAGTGTAAAGAGGGAAAAGCCTGAGAAGACAACTGCACGTGTTATTTGGCTGCAAGTTACAAACCAAGATATTGAAGTAAATTTCAAATAGTTGTTTCTACGCAAATAGCAACCTAATAGACCTAATAGAAGCACCTTGTGCTTGCAATACTAAATGAATATTGTCTTTGGAAACACAAACAAGCAATAAAGGAAAAGTTTCAAAGCTTCACAAATTTAATGGCAAATTATTGCTAAGTTCTTGGTGTAAGTCAGGAAAAGGTGGAGGTTATTGTTATAGATTATCAATCATCGCAAACTGTAAGAATCATGTCTTGAGGTTGGGTAGTTATAATCACATGATAATATCAACTGGAATAGGAGTTCTGTTACAAATTTTAATCTTACTCATGAATGCTATAATCAAATTTAAAGCTAAAAGTGATCCAGAGCTGCCTGTAGCTTCTGATTTCATAATGAATAAACAGATTAACATTTTTAGTTTTCTTTGAGGATCATATGCAATTAAACATCAAGTATTGAGTATCATTTGTTTGGTTTTTTTTCCCCATAGAATCACTTATGATATGAGCATCTGTTGTAGAAAAGAGGATGTCCAGAAATACTGTATAAACTCATTTAGTTCAGTAAAGGCAGAATACTTTTTTTGAATACCTTCTTTCCCTTGAACTTCTGTGTTCTTGAAAGCACATTTATGAAATTTCAAGTACGGATTTGCAACTCAATTTATTATTTTAAAATATACTTATTAAAAATAATATGTTAATGAAAAAAATTTAGAATAAAAAAAATAAATACACTTCAGTGTAGACCACTCTGTAACTAGCATCTGATCTCAAGTCATGATTAAACCTGAGTAATAAGGGGAGGAAAAATTCGAGTAAATTTCCAATAGTGACCTATATCCCCACCACCAGCAGCCTTCCTTTTAGCTCTAACTGCCTACATAGAATATTAAGCAGAATTTCCAGACCCACCATAATCTCACCAACTCTGAACTGTAACACTGAGGTGGTAACACCTCTGAGCTTTTTGCACTCTGCATTTATCTCTAGTTAAGTCTCTCATATACTCTGGGCTAAAAGAAATTCTATACCCTTTGAAGTTGTGCATAGGTCATGTTAGGGTTGCTCTAATTTCCTCTATGTCATTGTTATGCTAAACAATTGCAACTGTTTGAATTAAATGGCCACTGCATTAATATGTACTCACCTTCTAAAGCAGACAATACTCTTACACGCAAATATTTATAAAATATGGTTTATGTATTTCTAGCATCAATTGTAAAGTACTTTCTTATGAAACTGAAATACAAAGTAGTGATGAGACATTGATAACAATGCTTTAAAAAGTTTCTAGTACTTCATAAAACGATTAGTTTACATTCTTTCTGCTGATTTGTCATCGTGAAACATGGTAAAACAACCACATTTCCAGGAGCTGGAACAGATGAGTAAAGCAACACCAACAGAGGAGGTAGGCACGAAAAAGATGATGAGTTTCTTAGAAAGTTGTTTTACAGGTTTCTTTGCAGCAGACCACATTTGAAGTACAAAAAGAGCTTTGCTAAGTTGAGAACAGAGGAAGAATGTCCTTAAATCACACTATTTCAGCTCTATCTAATAAAGTAAGAAACTTTAGACTAATAAAACTAATTTTAAAAGAAACACTGGTCTGCAAAATGAAAGATCTTTGACAGAAGATATCTGGTAATTTGTTGCAGTAGTTTAAGACATGGCTGATTCTGCATAATAAACTATTAACTTATGGAACAACTCAACATATGCAATCTGTTGAAGTATCTCCCATTCTCAGCTCAGACTTGGCTTAACTCTCGTAGTCAAAAAAGAAGCTAATTTTCTGAACTGAACTTGAGCATTTGAAACACATGCACACACTCTATTCTTCTAACTCTCCTATTACAGCAATAACATTCTGAAAAAGGGGAAATTATAAATGTCTAGGAACTCTGTTAAAGAGAGGCAATGGCTTGCTTGGTGAAGGTAATTGAAGCCTTGAAAAAAATTGTATGCAATTTTCATTACTTTTTTCATGTGTGAACAACCAAATAAAAATATTTATATTTTCATGTCAAGAGCTGCAAAGTAGAAGAAACACTCAAAGTTACTTGTTTTTTTTCAAATAAAACATGTTATTTGGATTTTGTACTAAGAGTTATCAGACAATATTAAAATAAAGCTCTTGCAGCCTATCAACTAATTTTTCCAAACCAATGAATTAACAGCTATGCCTCTCAACTTAAGATCTTTACTTCAAAAAAAGGTAGTTCTCCTTATCATCTGGAGAGATGAAGCAAAATTATCCTCAGTCTATCAGAAAAGCTCTTATACAAGTCTATTTTTACTTACCAGTAAAAAAAGATTTAATCTTATTTTGCTTCCACAGTGACTGCACAGTGGAATGAGATAGAGGCTATGTAATGTTTCGATCTTTATTTGTATACTCTGCTTTTCATCTTAGTAGATCTCTGGAGAATCCAAATTTTCTGAAAGTCTTTTTCTGTAGACTGGCAATATGAAAGACACCTTACTCAAGTATAAGCCTGATTCTCTTACCAAGAATTAGTTCCATTCTCAACGAGGAATTCCATATTAATAAAAAATTCTCCAAAATATCTGAGGGAAATTTAGATGGAGCAGGCACAAGAGCAAAACTACCCTACTCCATGATATTTAATCTAATTTTCACTATTTAAGTTTAAGATTTTTTATCATGCAGCATTCATACATTTCTAAAAACAAAACTTAGAAAAAAAACCCAAAAATAAGCCCAGAAATTCCAGCCTAGTTTAGACTACTTCAATATTTCCAAACACTTTCTGGTGGCTCAGGGCAGATCGATACCAGGCATTACATTCTACCTTCCTTAAGAGGCTTAAACTATTTATGGCTTGGGGTTTGTTTTTTTTTTTTTGTTTTGGGGGTATTTTTTGTTTTTGTTTTTGGGGTTTGGGTTTGTTTTTTTTTCTCAAATAGATTTTCAGCACAAGCCATAACCATTATCCAGGTAGCTGCAGCGTTATTTCTTTGACTTTTCCCATCCCTAAAGCCAATTAGCAGTTCATACTTAGGTTAAAATTGTTCCCTGGCCTCCCAACTCCATGATGTTCTAGGAAGGTAGTGATGCTAACAATCCTCCTTTCTTTCTCCTTGTTTCTTTTCTCTGCAAACTGGAGTAATCTTTATAGGGGTCAGATGTAGTCCAGGTCTCACTTACATGAACATTGCTTTTAGATAAACTTCACCCCATGGCAATGTTATAAGCAGTGAAGTTTCCCATAATAAATCTTGTAGCTACATCTGCCTGAAATTAATGAGGAAAGTATCAGAATCCAATTAGGAATTTCATAGAATCATAGAATGGCATGTATTCACAGGGACCTCCAAGATCACCTAGTTCCAATCCCCTTGCCATGGGCAGGGATTTTATTAAAAGTCATTGAAAGAAAGAGGAACAGAGCAGGAAATGGGGAGAGAGAGCTAAAAATTTCTAGAAGAAAGAAACAAAAGCAGTTTTGAAACCAATTTATATTGGCTTTGCAACACTCAGCAAAATTTCAGCAGAAATGGGAACATACCAAGCAATAAAACTGAAATCCACTAGCTCTTGAAATTGTGCTCAGTATAATTCCCTGAGCACTATGCAAGAACACCAGTTCATAAACGCCTATAACATTTATAAATCCTTGTACAGGAATGAATTTTAAATGACTTTGGAAAGAAAGGTGGAATTATGTTCCAGGAAAAACCTCCGAACAACAAAATCCACTAAAAAGTAGCTTTCATTTATGAAGATTTCTTATGTTAGAAAAGGTATAAGTGAAGCTGCAGTTAGCTTATTTATATTAATGCAGGCATCACACTTAGCATGACTAATTTCTTTATTTTGTGAATAAATACTCTAAAGGGAATATACTTATTTTTATATGAAAAAAATTCATCTTAGATTAATAGCAGAAACTGTGCAATCTTTCTTGCTGTAAAATCAATCAAAAGAGTTATATTTAAAAAAAAAAGTTCACAATTATTTCCTTAATTGTGCTAACATTTCCCTGAGAATAAACTATACAAAAAATGATTATGAAAATATGCATTAGAAAGAGGAATCAAAAATGACTCATCAATGAATATGCATCTGTTTTCAAAGCAGTCATAATCCATATCTTCCTCTGAAAGTCAGCAGATTTTACACTGGAACTAGACAGAGCTCATCACTGAGATAATAGATCTTTCACTGAGCTTAAAATGTATTTAAAACATTTAGCTTTACTAATTTTCCGCTTGTTGAACCTCATTTTATGTTATTGTAAATCTGAAATAACTCTGTTGATGTCAAATGATGTTATATAGATTTCATCCAAATGCAAAGGATGGCAGAATTAATCCATAAGCTTGCTCTAGTTCTACTTCAGCATTAGTATGTTGTGGGTGGGACTTAGAGATAATTTGTTGCAGAAAAGCAAATTATTTGAATTACAATGCATTCGTTTTCACAGCACTATTTCCATCTGCTTATTTTCTCTGGAGGGTTAGTTCTGTTTGACACATCATTATATTTTTAGTTATAATCTTTTATTAACAACAAACAAATATGTTGACAGTGCAAAACATTTTCTTTCATGAGCAGTAGAAGATAGGCAAACACGACTTAGGAAATAGAAAAAATATACGACAGCGTTGAGGTAATACAAATAATAGGTTACATTGAACATAAACAGTGTCATAAGCATTAGATCAAAGTCTTGTTTCTAATTAATTCATCCCATTTGAATGTTTCCCTAAGTAATGTTGTTCCATTGCTACATGTTGCTAGCAGTATTTTTATTTCAACTCTCTTGTGTCTTCTATTGCAGTAAGCCATATTCCTTTAGGGTTCAATTCTGCGGTCTTCACTCAATCTAAATTCCCAGTTCAGTCTGAGGGCAGGATTTGCTTGAACAAGGACAAAAGAATTTAGTCTCTAGTGTGTATTTATAACAGTATCTCAAAGCCTAAATGTATTATATTTTAGCAGAGTCTAGAATTAAATATAGAAGTGTCTTAAATTCTACTCCACTTTCTGCTTCTGAATTTTGTTGGATAAGTTTCCTTAGCTTCCTTTTTCCATTAACAGTGCCACCAATAAGATAAGCATAATAATGAGCATTAAGCTCCTCTGACAGATACTTTGATGAAAGGCTCTGCATACCTATTGCAGGTCAGATGCTGGGAGAGAAATCTCTTGAGTATAAAGCTCAGATCACTCACTTAACATTTTCCTTTTAATGTGATTAGGAAGGGATTCCAGGGCAAAATCTGCTTGAGTAACCTGGAGTCAGCCACAAAGTGTTTAAAAGACTAATGTTACCTTGCAGCTGATGTGTAAGTTAGTCCACAGGAACCTATGACTTTGGCAATGTGGAAAAAGGGCACTCAATTACCTCTGCTTCTCACTCCCCAGCTTTAGCAGGCAGACAATGAGAAAATATTATTACTTAATTTTTCCAAGGTCTTGCACATATTTCAGGCTCCACTGCCTGGAATGTTTTACACAAGTTAAACATCACCACCTATCAGAAAAGTGTCATATCTCAACTTCTCCAAGTCAAATAGGAAATAGCACAACTCACATTGTTCTGTTTCAAATATTTAACTGGGGAACAAATTAACCATCTGTAAGAATATATGTAATTATCCTATCCCAACAGAATTGTGCCATGTACTTTGAACTCGCATGGAAAATGTCCTCTAAATCAACTCCCGGTTGGTGTTATAAACTTCTAAATAATATTTGAAGGACTAAAGTAGAACTTAATTTAGATTATCATACACAGTGACTGCAATTTCATATAACAGTGCTGAAATACAAATTTTAGACTGCTGTAGAGCACAATATAGATATGCTCTCTTCAGAGAGAGCATAGATTTTCTGAAGGGCTGAAAAATGTGAACTCATCTCACATTACACTGTCCAGCAGGCCTGTAACACTTATCTTTATCAAAAAGGACTATATGTCCTTAGGAAAATGTTTGTTGTATGTGAATCTGATATGTGTTTGTGGAGAGGAACACAGTAAAGTCAGGCCTGAGCTTTAGATCACATATACCATAATCTGAAATCTGGGTCATCAATGACTTTAAAAGTCATCATCAGAATCCCTTTTTCTGCCGACATTGGCTTTATACAGTTGTATAACCTGTATGACCCAGAACAATAAAAACAAAACTAACAAACAAAAACAACAAAAAACGTCACATACCCATATATGTCATATATTCCATTTTTCTAACTTAGTTTTCATAAATATTTTCCTTCATAGGCAACAGAGGGGTTTTTTAATACCCTCCTTCTGCCCTCCTCCAAAATGTACAATTTGCTTTAATTTCTCTGTTATATGATTCTTCTCATTATTGTATCTGATTTTCCTGCTTGAAACCCCCTCACTTCTGTGAAGTTAAGCTAATAAGATATAACTCAGTAAAATATTTATAAAGTCACTAATGGAATTTCTAGGCATGTCATAAAAAATAACGGTGTCCTGTCTTACCTGGTTTTTAAGAACACTACTATGATGTTTGTAAAATTATTTTGTTTCTCTAAACTTCAACATACAATGATTTCTTTAAAGATGAACAAAAACCTCTCATCAAGAAAAAGAAATTTGATCCAAATGGACTTAGATAAAGAATAGTATATTCTTTTTCACCTGTAATTTCTGAATGAGTTAACAAACACCCCTGAAAATATTAATAAATTGTGGATATTAACACTGCTTCATTATAGCAATAATTCAAACACAACAATTTAAACTTTGAAGTAAAAAATATGAAATTTCTTTTGTTTATTCTTCTTATAAGAACAACATATTTTAAAATCATGCAGGACTATCCTTGTGTAAGGTTTACATATTATTGGTACTCAAGTGACTGTTTCATCAAAGAAAACTTTTCGGAAAATGGTAGAGCAACCTCTCATTTTCTAATGGACACTTTTTTTCCAATTTGATGACTCCTTAAGTATCTTTAAAAATGATTTATTTTTCAAGATTCCAGTCATGACATTACTCTCCATATCTAAACACTGAAGAAGATGTTTAGAGACAAAGTCCTATGTGAACTGCTATTACAGCTTAATTATTGTAAACTACCTCTAACTCACATAAAAGCCAATTAAGAGGCAGTATAAGGAGCCATATTTAATATAAATAATAAAAATTGCTCATATTCTCTCAGCATGTTTCTGTTTAAAGACTTAAACTATGAATAACTACAGAAAATTTTTGTAGTAGGCCTGAAATAAAGTAGTATTTTATAGGCGTATTTCTTCAAGCTATAAAAATTTGCATTTATATCTAGAGTGTATTGTTCTAAGCTTCTCCAGGGACACTCCCTTGTCGCGGGGGAGAAGCTTGCGTGCCCTCATGAGGTTGAGAGCTATGCTGGCGGTGGTTTGTGCCACTGGTAGGGTCTCCCATGCCAGACAGGTCTCAGCTGAAGGGTCAGACAAAGTGTGTCCACGGGCAGGATGGGCTCGC
>JAWWLZ010000082.1:70993769-71007149 GCA_035041345.1 Poliocrania exsul
CACCAATATCACCTAAAGAAACGTTCCGCTGTGCCTTTTGTGACCGGACCTGCCTATCCCGTATCGGCCTTTTTAGCTATCAGCACGCTTGCAGCAAGTGTGGGTAGTGCCCTTCCCAAATCTTCGTTCGCGAAGCCTAGCCATGATGATGATTGTTCTAAGTCACAGGTTTCATGAACAATTAAATATGTTTGTCAAACTCTAGCAGAGTCTGAAACACATGAATACAATATTATTTCATTAATCACTGTGTGAGATGAAGATGCTTTGCTGCAGAAAAGAAAATCCAAAAATGTACCAAAAAAATTTGAAAAGGGCAATTGTTGAAATTAGCCATAAAAAATATGTCAATGTTTCTATAAGTTTGGGAATTCCAAGGAAAAAAAAAATCATCTTTGTACATGTTAGCATAATGTCAGCAAAAGATACTGATATACACTTCTTATTCAACACTTCTTGCGGAAAGATTTAAAATAATATCCTGCCTATTACTCTGTAAGTTCAGTCAATTTTGTCATGAAACTAAATCCATATTGGTACCCTGTTGCAGCGAACACTTTCGGTCATTTAATTTCTGCCCTCCATCTCAAATATGACTGTCATTTGTCATTACTGATTAGCAAATTTTCTCTTTAATAACCTGGCTGAGCAGAACTCCTTATTATTTAGGATAGCAGAGAACTGAGCTATGATTATCTGCCTAAACTCCTAGCTCCCAATATTCGGGTCATTTGGAACACTGTAATAGGGTATTTAAATCAAAACAGAGAGGTTTTCAAAAGCCTCCATTTCCGTAGGTATAATGGTAATTCATATAATAAAGTTAGGTCAATGTTCTTGGCTTTGCAAAAGCCTTTGCACCAGTAAACAGGCAAACTCACAGAATAAACAAAACCCTTGAAGATGCTATGCTCTTCCTCAAGGAGCAATGGAGGAGCGGACAGTGATGGACATACACTTCTAGTCCACCCGAGCCAGGATGCTGCTGGGCTCAAGCACAGATAAAATGGTAACATGCCCACATTTCACCAGAAGCTCCTGATCCAATCAAATAATGCCTTTATCCTGAAATGGAAAAGCAGCATTAAACAGCTCCTGGTACTTGAATTCTGGCCTTCTGAACTGCATATTTTTTTCCTTTAGAAATTACTGTATCTAGATAAAGGGGAAAACTGTTTATTTATTGTCTTTCAACTATTAAGAGGGTGATATACAAGTTCTGTAGTCTACATATATCTCTGTGATTTAAGGAGTGGATTCTAAGTACAACAAAGAAGAATTTTATACTTTGCTAAAGTAGGTTAATCAAGCATCCTCTTCACAAAAGCTGCAACAAAAATTCTAATTAAAATGTAACCTGGGGTGGCTTCACCAATTCTAATCTAATAGGAACTAATCCCTGATTTTAGGTAAATTAACTCTCAGGTCTAAATTTGCTCCAACTTCCCTTAGAGTCTTCCTTGTTTAAGGAAAGAGTAGATAGATAGAATGTCTTGGCCTTCCAGAACATTGACTTTATCCCCTAAATATTTGCCTAAAAGATGAAGATACATTTAATATTCAATATTTTCTATATCAAACAACAAGGTGATTTTTTGAGAAGTGAATATCATCAAAAGCATTATATAGTTGAGTGTGTATGCACTTGTATGCTGCCCCCTCTGCTCCCACTTCAGTTGTCTTAGACTCAGTATTTTTATTGGTCATATTAAGCATGGTTGAAATATCTGAAAGTAAATACGTTAGGACCACCTCATATCATAACACACAGTAAGACGAGTCAGTCATCTCAAGTAAACTCTGAATCACTAACAAGAGCAACAAGACAACTAAATAAGACCTATTTACATTTGAAACATTATAAAATACTACAAAAAGTCAGGAAATTACTTGACATTGCTTACAACTTTTGTTTAAAATTCAAAAGCCCTTGGGATTTCTAAAGACTTGACTAATCTCAGAAGATGTTTATGGCCAAGTGTGCACCATCCTTAGCTTAAAATTAATTGTTCTATTTCTCACTTTTTAAGTCTGGTCCACCTACCAAAACTATTCAGCCAATTAACTATTCAACTACACTGGGCAGCAAAGTTACCATTTTAAAATTCTTTACTTAGTGAAATTTGTAAAAGTTACTGACTAACCTCAGGAAGCAATGTATGAATCAAAAGAAATGGAGACAATGTGAAAAGATGGGCACATAAGAAAAAACCCAAATAAACAAACTAAAACAAATGACAAAGGCACAAAGACAACCTAATCAGATTTACATCCAAAATGAGTGACAGATTAAATTCTCTATGGTTTTGTCTACACAGCAACCAGTATCTGAATGAGAGAAGGTAGAGAACCAAGGCCAGAATCATCTGATGCTTGAAGAACTATATACATACATAATTAATAATCATTTATCTCTTGATATCATAGTCAACACATATGATGCTCCTACATGGTTGTGAATATAGTTTTTATATTAGTAGGTCACCTATGGCCAGCAAGAGACTAAGAGAAAACCACAAAAATATTGACAGAAGTATGAGAAACAAATAGAAACCTCATGCATGTGACAGACATTTAACATCATGTTTAGATGCTATAAATTTTTTTCTCTGTTTTGTGTTAAAGAAACCCACAAAATATGTAAGTCTATCAATAATCAATTTTAATATTGCTTTAAATCAAGTTCTGTTCTTGAAGTGGTCTATGACTCCTTACTTTAGAGAGCTGGTCACAAGAGGGCAACATAGTTACATACATATGGAGCAGTTCTGACATTCCATCCAATGGAAATTAGTACTATGAAAAAATACAATAGGGTATGAGAATTGGTTATTGGTCAGTGTTTCTAACAGAGTAAATATCAGATTAAAATCACAAAACTTAACCTTAATGCTGTCCCTCTATACAGGTTCCATAACCCAATCTGGTCACTGTGTAACATTTCAGATAACAGTAAGTCTCATATAATTTTCACTACATTCTTAAAGGATATGCCTGCTCTTGTTGGAAATATGTACAACTGTACAAAGTGCAACAACAAGCTGTAAAAATGCATATATCATTGGAATTCCATATTCTGCAATATTCTGATATTCTCTTCTAACTCACTTATTGTATATTGTTTTTATCTGTAGGAACTCTGCCTTATTCAGAATAAATAAACTAGGTATCTTAGTGATTAGGGAATATAAGCTCTTTGGGTAGAACATAGACAGCATATAAAACCTTAATCGTCTCACTGTTTTCTTAAGTTCTTAAGTGATCCAGTTCTTAAAGAATTTATTTACTTATTTGTTTCAGTTTAAAAATTCTCCTTGTAAAAGTAGAGAAAAATCTTCCAAAAATATTTCAAAATTAGTTTTTATGTAGAACTAGACTTCAAATATTATGATAGACAAAGGTTTGTAGATCTGACATTCTGAAAAAGCAAAGGCTATTGTCAGTGCTGATCATCACTTTCGAGGTAATTTACTATGTACTGGATTTAAGTTATACAATACACAAAAGAGCCAAGAGATTTTCCACCATAGATGCAGCATTGATCAGCAAAATTGTGTACAGGAAATCAGTTGGAACAAAAATTCCAAGGACTCTGTGGCAATGTCAGACAAAAATAATTTCCAATCACTATAGTAACAGCTGTAAGCAACATTTTGGTTATGTTGCAGTCAATGGCAAAACTCCCACAAACATCAGAAAGGCCTTGAGTTCATTTTCTGACAGTCATCCATGAGCCACACAACTAGCATTAACATTTCAGATGTGAAATAAAAATAGTGAATTTCTCTACAACTTGCTTCTAGTTAAATTCATTTACATTGTCTATCTAGATAGAATGCTTGAGTGCCTAACCCACACACTGAAAATTCTATAAAGCCAAAGTCCAACCTTCTTCAAGGACAGAGGCTTAAATATGCAGATCTCAATACATTTCTGAGACAGTTATGTAGATTTTTTGTTTTCTTGCCACAATCAGCCTACCAGCCTTTTCTAGTATATGTTAAAATTTTCAGATTTCTCTTTTATCTGGACTGACAGAAAGATGGGAAGAGGAGACAGAGGAGAGAAAAAATAAAATTCAAGACAAAGTTCCAGAAAATAAAAAAGGTTATATTTATGAAAAATGAAATATTGTATTATAAGAAAAATTTAAAAAAGCCTTATGAATATTTTTTCTAAAGTTTGATTTACTTTGAGAGAAATAACAGGTTTTTTAATATTGGGTTTTTTCCATTTCTTACCACCTGAAGCAAAATTTGGACCAATGAGCACCTCTTTCATGTCACACTTTGTTGTATGGAGAACTTATTGAAATTGTAATTTAGTGTGACGATTTTTTTTGAGTGTGCTCTGTAACACACCAGTCCATTTAATCCCAGACCTTCAAATATCATGATCCTTCTCCATATCAAAATCACATAACAGGTAGAAAAAGATGAGGGGTTAGTCCTGAATGAGTCATCCTGAATGAGATCATCTTACATTGTTAACAGCTCCCTCTCACGGATTCTGAAATTTTATCTCTATTTTATCTTTTTTATCATCTTGAAGTTGATCATTGTAGAACTCTAATAATAGGGGGGTTTTTTCCAGATCTTTATGATCTAAAACATACCCTTTAATGCCCCAAACCCTGAGATTTCAGAGAACTCATAGTGCAGTGTGTTGTTGTTGTTGTTGTTGTTATTGTTATTGTTGTTGTCTTGCATACTCTCAGATAAGCTCCTGAAGGCTTACCCCAGGTTTTAAGCAGAACCCAAGTTGCAGAGTTACTGACCTGCTACATAAACTAATTACATTATCAGTAGGAGAGTTGTTAGATTACACCCTCTTGGTAGATCACCTCAGATGAGCTAAAAATGCAGCTGCATTAGAGCTAAGTCAGGGAAAATAAAGGCATGTCACACATATGATCAGTCCCACTGAAGGTCATATATCTGTGGAATCTATACTTAAGACTAATGATTTGCTTGGAAAAGAGCAGGTGATGTCCAGAAGACAACCACAGCTAAACAACCACGCATGCCCTGGTGACTGCAATCTAAAGGAGGAGAAGAATATGCTGAAGAACTGTTTAAAGCAAAACCCTCATCCAAGTGTAAGACTGGGAGAATTAAATAGGAAAACGATGTAAAATGATATCTATATAAAATAGTATGATTAGCAAATTACAACATTAATTCCTCCCTGTCTGCAGAATAGAAAACCAAGGAGCTGTTTTTCTTAGGAGTTACTAATACTAATTTGAAACAGCCCCGGAGTACAACAATCAGATTAATCCTCACCGCTTGAACAGAAATATCCCTTCAGCCTGCAAGAAAACTGTAGGTAAGTGATTCCAAAGAACAATTTTAATGTTCTTTCTATAATTGTACTTTGTTGCACATATTAAACCACAAACATTATGGCAATATATACAATAAGGTCTGAGAATTGTAGTTGGCTGTAAATATATGAATTATTTGATTTTCCATGTACTGCAGAGATTTGCTTTAATCCTTATGTATTCCCTTTCACTACTTCTGAGATAAATCTTTGTGCACTCCCCTGTGGAACACAAACCACTCTCCAAGGAAAGGTCAGCTATCTAAAACCTCCTTCCACTGCTTTCTTCAAGGAACCCAACAGGAGTAATTACACAAATTTCAACACGCAAGCCTGTCCTCTCTCCTACTGGTCAGGTCTTTTAAAGGTACTATTATCCCCCAATGACCTGTTAAATCTCATAAAGAAATACAACACATAAAAGTCCAGCTGCTTTCTTTCACTGCCTAGCTTCAGCATGACGGAAATCAGGGACCTCTGACTGTGTTTTGGCCCTGTGTCAACTCTTTTGCTGCTGCTGTCACCCATGGTAGCTCTCTTTTCATGACAGGTTCCTCCTCATTAACTTTTGCTTTCCTACCACTGGTGAAACTTACACACTCATTCTGTTATACAGCTGTATTTCATACTGTCACTTACCTAAGACTCAGGGCACCATTCAAAGTCCAGTGAATTTTCCCAAAAATTTGAGATTATTTGGATCAGACCCATGACTTGAAAAATATGAAAATATTTTTTAATTGATATTTTATTGGTTTTCTGCTTTTACTATATCGAACATACTTTTGACAGTTCTTTTAAAGATCAAAGGAAATATACATTGACGTTAATCTTTTTGCCATGTGACACATATAGAAAAAATAATTAATTCCTTGCATTAAAAAACAGAAACAGAAACCAAAACCAAAACCAAACCAAACCAAACAAAACCAAAACCCCCAAAAACCAGCAATAGAAATTTCACAGAGGAAGTACTGTGAGGAACAAATAGGAGTAATGAGATGCTTATATTATCTCTGGGAAGTGATAAAAGACCACCTGGTTAGAATTTCTCCTTAAAAATAAGTGTGTCCCATTAACTCAATCTCTAAATAGTTAAGATAAACATAAAATAAAAAAATTAGAAAGCTGATAAACAAATTTTGAAATAAATGCTTATTAATAATTGCTAATATTTTGGTGATATTCACAAACAGCTATTTATTATAACATTTGCATGCACGGCTACAAAAGCCTGAGTTCTTTCAACCAAGACTTTCCTTTTCACAAATACTCAGATCCTGTAGCTTCTTATGGAGCCCAGTGGAAGCCAGATGTATTCATAATCATTAAAACCAGGATATGTTTTCACATTAACTACAAAGATACATGTTTCCAGGTCAATTATGAATGTCACAAAGTGAAATGTTTATCTCACTGAAGTAATAAAATTTTAGAAAAGCCAGCACCTTATTTGAACAAAATTTGAACAAGTTTTTTTATTGTATGATTTAAAAACTTGTGTATACATGGAACCAGAAGATGTCCCCCATGATAAATGTTCAAAGTATTGGTATTTTATTCCTTTTTTATAATACTTGGTGGTGCAATAGAGTTATATTCCTAATGAAGGGGTTCAGTTAATGGTCTGCATAAATGATCAGCAACTGGATTCCACTTAGATTTTTTAGTGATTAGTTTTGTGGGTTCCCTTTGTTTTGTTTTCTACCAAAATTCAGTAACAGAAGCAATTCAATAATTGATATGAGAAATATCTTCTTAGCATTAGTGACCATCACATTATACTGACAGGGACCTTCACTTAGCTGAAGAATCATAGTCTTTGGAAACATTTGAATCAGTAAGGATCCACTCTATTCTGGAGTTCAAAATTTTCACGTGGTTACAAATAAGTCTTGATAATTTGATTTACTACTTTCTAAGGCAGAAACTCATGATTTAATCTGAATTACTTCAGTAAGTTCCATATTTAATTGTCTTGGACATTTGCTCTGGAGAGGTTGGGGCAATAGGTGAGAAAAGCTTTTCATTTTAGTAGCTGTAAAATGCATAGATAGCAGGTAGATCATGCTTGTAGCTATACTATTCTCTGTTGTTTCACTGCAGTAAAAACAGCAGAACTCAAGCACAAAATCTTGAGTACAGAAAAAGACAGCAATAGTTCAAATCTTCCTGATAAGAAAAGGAGGAGATGAGCAACACCCATCTGTAACTCCTCTATCTCCAAGATATTTTAAGCATATTCATTATCAGACTGAAAGTATTCTGCATATTGTCAACAAAAATATCATTACACATTGTCAGATGCACTGCATTTCCACAGCTCTGCTTTTTTGACAGAAAAGACAAGTAAATAACCTTCAATCTCGCTCTACTTTGCTTAATTTGTTTCTGCTATCTCAAAGCAGACTATTGTTGTGTTTATAAATCAAAGTGTAATGCTTCTTAACTGCATGACAACCTCAAATAGGCTGAACAATTTGGAGGACTACAAACTACACACACATCTGCTGGTGAGGCAAACTGGTGATGAAAACTGCCAATCTGGAGCAGCTCACATGGTTCCCTATTATAAACACTGGAGCCAGCACTATGTCAAGACAAAGATTTAAAAACCAACCAACCAAATCAAAGTTGTGGAGCAATTTAATTCCCAAACCTAAGACTTTCCAAATTAAAATTAAATTATGCAACCACTAATATGGGGCTACAGTACTGAGGAGAGCATTAAGTCAGTTAAGTGAAGGGAAAGATGACACATCTAGGGTGTTGTCAATTAAGAAATTCGTAAAAATACACTGTATCAGAAAATTGTCACACTTCATAAGAGCAGATCTACAGTATTCCAATACAGGGTAAACACAGATAGACCTAGCAAAATCTTCAGCAAAGGTTTGCTCATTTCTTACTGGGCTCTGGAACACCTGATGGAAAGTCTAGGTTTTTCTCTAATTCATGCTAGCAAGACTCTGAGCCATAATCTCTATTCCAATGGAATAATCCTCTACAGCTATTCTAACTCTAAGAGTTACATACCTGAATATCAGTTTAACTCCTTTAGGTAAGCATAGGTGTAATTAGGACTGCAAAAGCCCTTGCCCATTTTTGCCTTTTGTGGGAAGACTTCAGTAAGGAATAACCACATGTGCAAAAACCTTTTCCAACTACACACCAAAATCCAGCATTTGGACAGATCCCTCTGCTCTTTCTGGGGATGTAATCCTTCACTAGTGTGTTTAGCCTCAAAGTCATATTCTCTAATCAATCATATGCTTCATTTAAGATCCTCATGATACAATTTCATTGTTTTAGTTTATCTGACAAAATAAATAATATATTAAAGCAGAAATAAGAACTTTCAGTAGTGATGGAGGCAGTTGCTTATATCAAGGAGAGGTTTAATGGGTTTGTTTTATGCCAATCTGTAGGAAACAATTATTTACAGTACAAAACTCATTCTGGCCTTCCAAATTTTGTTCAAGAAGAGCAGACTTTGGATACAGCCAGCAAAAAAATATTCCAAGCACTTTTGCAGCCAAATGAAGAATGAAGATGCTTGACTAAAAGTGGAAAATGGAATATATTATCATAAGATACTATTTCACAAATTGAAAACTGTTGTTCAAAAACATTTTTCTTCTTTAGAAAAGTGGGTCTTCCTTTGCCTTTCACTTGCACAGAAAAGTTAAACTTCCCCTCTTCCTCTTCCCAACCCCTCTCAAAAAAAAAAAAAAAAAGTAACATAAGGAAGATAAAGATTGGCATCAAAATATGAAAGACTACAAACGTTAACTTTGACATAAGTTCCCACAGAATTATTGGAGGAGATGAACAATGAACACTATTATAATAATTACAATTTCCATTATGTCTATAGTAACTTTGATTCTCAAAACACTTGCTCATATCTCGTGAAAATATTTTTTTTTACTTTGAAAAAGAGCTGCAATGAAATACTAATCCAATAAGACGAAAGTATATGTGGATATTTTGAGAGGATGATTGATGTTAAACAAAACAAGTTCTCAGCTGTAGACAAATTATTCTTAATTTTTATTTACTGAAAAAATAATCATGTGTTTTGTTCTCATTTATTTTGTCACACAAACCTTAATTTGAGCTTTGGTAGCTAGAGATTAGGGGATATAATACATTAATGAAAAGTATGAATTGATAATGTTCTAGACTTAGAATTGTTATAGACAGAAAAGATATACTTTATTAATGCAGCAAGTGTATTCTAGTAAAAATAAATCTTAAACCAGTGACCTGATATAGCATAGCGTGGAATGATGGAAGACTCCCTATTGATTTTAATGGTTACCAAATTATCATAGACATTAGTGAGGTTTCATTGCAGTTTTAGACTGTAAAATCTTGACTGCTAAATCTGTGATTTTCCTGAGGTAAGATAAAACCTAATTAAAGTTGGGTAATAATTCTTTATTTTATAACTCAAAGACTTTCACCATTTACTCTCTAGCATTCTGTATTTATCACACACAAGATGCTTCAAGAACAGAAGGGAAGACAATCTATCTTTGATCATATTTTGTGTTATCTGTGTTTGTTACAGAACACTTCTGTTTGCATTCTTCGTGACTCAGGGCCCTGAAAACGGATTCAGACTTTTCTCTATGCTCTATTCACTGCTGTGGGAATACAGCAAACATGCTCAGCTCAACTGGGAGAGCTTTTCTGGGCTTTGTTGATTTTGCAGTTTGCTCTCAAATACAGCAGGAAATTTTGGCTGATGTTTTCAGGGTTGCCTAAGGGATTTTGATGACCAGTTCCTATTAAAATTAATGAGAATTGAGCATACAAATCCCATTGGTTATTTTACCCTTCATGTTATTAGAACAATAAAAGTTGGAGAGGAGTGACATGTAAAATAAAATTTATGTTGCATTAAAAAAGAAAGTCTTGCTATCCATAAAACCATTCAGCAGCCCCTTTCCCTCAACCTTCACTGAACTCCTTTATGAAAATTCCATGAAAGCATTATTTCAGCTCAAGAGGATCATACTTAGACCTTGCTTTACATGAGTTATTTGAGTAGTATTTATTTTATATTACAGTATATTTCTGAAACTTTGTCCTCTAATTTATTACAGCAAGGAGCCATAGTAATAATAGGTTTTAAAAATTTAGCTGATGCTTTATATCATTCACATTGAGCTTTCATTGACTTAGTAAGAGTTTCTGAGCACTAGACGCATATTTACTCTAACTGTTTAGCAACCAGTCCTGTATGATGGAGTCCTAGAAATGGAAAGTAGGAAGAACATACCTGAAGCACTTAGTGGTGTCATTAAAAATTTAGTTGGAAGCTGCAGGATGGATTCACTGTTGATATCACAGAACACTGAGAATAGAAGAGATATACTGATATGTCACAAATACATTCAAAAGATTTCTCAGAATTAGGACAGAACTGAAAGATACTTAATGTCAAACTCAATAAAGCAGTGAGCAACAAGTCTTAATTTTATACGATACATGAATTCTTGGGAAAAATAAATTTACTCACATGAAACAAAATGAAACAAAACAACAAACAGAAATATTTTTGAAAAATACTTATACAGAACTTACAAGAAAAGTTAAAAAAACCAGAAAACGAATAATGGAGTGAGTTTCTGTCTGTCCTTTATTTGATAAAAATATCTTCACAGTTTCAGTTTCTCCTGTAGGAAGCAAAACTGACACAACTTTTCAGGAAGTGCAGTCAAAAAGCTATCATTTAATTTTCTTGATGGAATTTTCAATTTTTGATAATAGAGATATTTTTAAGTTGGAAAAATGATTATATGAAAAATATATAACAGTAAAATTATTTCTGTCAAGAATACAGAATAGGTAATACAATTTATTCCATACTTTTATACATCATAAATAAATACACTTTCTAATAATTACATGCTGACTCTTACTTATATTTTTAAATTATAAATACATACATTTTATTATTATCTTTCCAGATACTTAAACTAAAGCTTCTATAAAACTTTAGGTTTTCTGTCTGTACTTCCTATTTCCACTTATTTCAAGAGAAGCTGTATGCTTGCTTTAGAAAAAAAATTGCCTGGAAGTCTAGGTGAACAAGTTAAACATGATTCAACAGTGTGCCCTTGCATTATAGAAGTTCAAACTCATATACAGAAATAGAATCATAAAGGAAAACTGAAAGGTACCTCAAGAACTGTTTAGTTAATTCCATTGCTCAAAGTAGGGTCATCTGTATGTTCAAACTAGGTTACTCAGGACTTTATCCAGTCAGGTCCTGAAAAATTCCTGAAATAGGGAATGCACAGCCTTTCTGGGCAGCCTGCTCCAGTTCTTGCCTCTACTCAGGGTGAAAAAAAGTGTTTCTTAACAGACAGTCTGAAATCACCTTACACTCACTGTGTCTCATCTTCCACCCTTGTACCAGTAGGAGTTCCCTTTCAGTTTCTTGATCACTCTTACATACATACTGAGGCATTCCTGTTAAGCACCCCTGAGATGATGTCTCCTTCAGGCTGAATTAGCCTCAGTTCCTCAGTTTCTTCTCACAGGGCCAAGTGTTACATCCCCCAGCCAGTACCCTCTGCTGAACTCACTTATTCATCAATTTCTTTCTAATATTGAGGGACTCATAACTTGATGCAGTATTTCAGATAGGAGCTCATGAATTTCAAGTAGCGGGGAGTAATACCTCTCCTCAAAGTTCTAGCTATGCCCCTGTATATACCTCCCAGGGCACCACTGGTCTCTGCAGCCAGGGCAAGCTGCTGGCTCATGCTCAGTTTGTGTCTGCCAAGGCCTCCAGGCCACTTACCGCAGGGCTGCTCCCATCCAGGTAGTCCCCAGACTATGTCATTAAGACAAAGCAACACTCAGCTTTGCTCTTATAGCATTTCATGTAATTCCTATTGGCCCATTCCCCTAGCTTCTCTAGATCTCAGTGGATTGCAGCCCTGCCTTTCAATATATTGATAGTTCCTGAGTTTGGTGTCATTTCCAAACCTGTTTAGAGATTCTCCATCACGTCTGCCAGGTCACAGAAAAACATGTTGAACAGAAGAGGCCCCAGAACAGCCCTCTGCTCTACTGCACTTGTTACCAGCCTCCATTTGGAGTACAAGCCATTAATCACTACTGTCGGATCCCAACTTAAATCCATTTATACCCATTTAGTTGTCCTCCAATCCAGACTGTGATGTTCCAATTTGAATGGAAGAATATTATGGGAGATGGTATTGAAAGCCTTGCAAAGGCAAGGTAAATAACATGCACTGCAAGGGATTCTACCGGTTTTATTTTTGGCTCCTGCAAGACCAAATGTGTAGTACTGTGCTCCTTTTTGCTCCCCCATACAAGAAAAACATTGATGTACTAAATCAAGTTCACTCTAGGGTCACCAGCATAGTCAGGGGACTGAAAAACACAGTATAGGAGGACAAGCTGAGAGAGTTAGATTTATTCATCCATAGTAGAAGGAGGCTAATGGACACTTACATTTGTACAACTCCCAAGTGGAATGACACACACAAGATGGAACCGTACCTATTTTTAAAGTACACAGTGAAAGAAGAAGGGGGAATAGGCCTAAGCTACAACACAGGGAATCTCAACTAGATATAGGTATATGATCTCCATCCTTGGGAGTGTTTAGGATTCAGCTGGACAACAGGACCTGCAAAGGTGCCTTCTAACCTACGTTGTTCTACGATTCTATTATTTTTCTATCCAATACAACTTCCTGAACACAACATTATGAAAGACAAATGTATGTATGTATGTATGTATGTATGTATGGCCAGACTTCATGAATGAAGACTTGGGAAGGGCTCTCCCCACGTGGGTGCACCCTTTCAGCCTGTGCAGTGGATTTTTCAGGTGAGGCACAGTGTGCGCAGAACTGGCCCCATCATTTAAGTCCTAAGGGTCCATCTGCCATGGCTGAGTCAGCTTGGACCGTGACAGTAAAGTCCTTGGGACTGTCACAGCACCTGGTACTAACTGGGGCTGACCCTGCTGAGCATCCGAGATCTGATGGGATCGGATGGCAGG
>JAWWLZ010000082.1:71007249-71040731 GCA_035041345.1 Poliocrania exsul
TGGGGCTGACCCTGCTGAGCATCCGAGATCTGATGGGATCGGATGGCAGGGAGGCATTTCACTGCCAGGGGACAGTCTGCACTGAGACTTGAACTCAGGTGCTTGGGATTCGGAGTCCGGAGTGCTCACCTTTACACCACGGGACCACCCAAAAGACAAATAAACCTGTCAGTAATATATAGCAGATCTCAGTGTCCAAAATTATTATATCAGTAATCTCTAAATTGTGCTTTCATCTTTGTACCTTTCTCAGTTAATTGCATTTAGATTTGCTAAAGAAAATTCTTCAACCTAGGTGCAGCAGAATTTCAGAAGTCTGATTCCAGAAAAAAATACTTTAGTAGTGGAACGGTACCACAATAAGAACTGTTTCAGCAATGTGCCTTTGGAGAGGGCCCATGAACAAAGGAATCACTGGGCAATATACTCTCAGAATCTAGGTTTCCCATGCCTCACATGACACTTTAGTTGAATAATAACATTATGCACAGGGGTCCTCTCGTTCTCCATTGGTTCTCTTCACTGTCTCTATTCAGGCTGCTTTTCCACCTACCTCTAAGGTTGCACTTCTCCTGACAGGGTAGTAGCCTTCCTTTTCCCCTTATCTTCCAGCATGAACTGGCTCTTGGGTCAACTTTTAGTTAAGCAGGTATAAATCGCAGATTATGTAGGAAAAACTTGATGGTATGTGGCCTGAGGCTTCTGCATGTCTAGTTCCAATGCTGAGTTACATTTAGCAAATTTCCTTTATATCTTTAAAACATTAGCTATCTGCACATTAACCAACATTTAAAATAAGGCCTAATAATAATAAAAAATATTCTTGATTACTCTTGTACCATTTCCAACCAGTAATAGGGAAACCAACTATTTCAATTTTCCACTCATTCTAAGCATGCATACAAAATTCTTTCATTGCTGTATGTACCATGCCTTTTGTCATTTTTTTTATGATTCAACTTCCTGATTCACTTTTCACAGTTGCACTGTTCTTGTGTTCTCATCCTCAGTAATTTGACTTAGTCACATCTTATGACATTATTTTTGAATATAGACTGGTGAAAATGATACAGCTTTAAACTGACTTTTCCTTCATTTTTTATCTTAAAATTACCTTGGTCACTCTCTTCAACTCCTTCTTCCTTTAGGAATGATGCCCAGTTAACCCTACTTAGTACACTTTTCAATTAACTCAAAATTGATTTCTCTAAGTCCATGACCTGTTTTCATGTGGAATTTCTCTTATGCATTCTATGCTACACATCATATGCATTTGTACATATAAAGAAGTACAGGAAATGTTTAGACTCATCATGGTTTCAGCTGGGATGGATTTAATTTTCTTTCTAGTAAGTGGTGCAGGGCTGTGTTTTAGATTGAGTATGAAAATAATGTTAGCAGCACACTGATGTTTTGGTTGTTGATAAGTAAAGGTTACCCTAAGTCAAGGACTTTTCAGTTTCTGCTGCTCTGCCAGTGAGGAGCTGCACAAGAAACTGTGTGGAGTATGGTAAGGGCAGGTGACTCAGACTGACCGTAGGGATATTCCATACCATAGAATGTCATGCCCACTATATAAACTGGGGGAAGTTACCCTGGAGGGGCCAATCACAATTTAGGGATAGGTTATGGTAAGGGTTAGGGTTGAGGATTTCTAAAGCTCCTGTATGTCAGTCAATAACCTAATTGTGAAGGTGACTTGGACTCCAGTCACCCATCTAATTTCAAGTCAGCTTGTTCTCTCATATCATAGATGAATAAAGGCATCACTCAGAAATTTATTGATTGAGGTGTATTGGCTGTTCACAAAGACCCTAATATCTGGCCAGTCCATGCTTACAATAAGCTTGATTTTCATGTTTATAATAATGTAGTATATATCCAATAGTACTTGCCACATACCTGACTAATCAAAATTCCTTTGCTTCATCTCCTTTCATTGAACTTCAAGAACAGCCTGACTCCATCATCTTTAAAAATCCCTTGTAGGCAGTGAAAAAGTGTAAGTAGGTCTCCTCTTAGCTTTACTATCTGTTCCCCAGACTAAGCAAACACAGTTTCTTCAGATTCTCTTCATGTGTCCAGTGCTCCAGTCTCCTCCTTAGCTTTGACATTCACCTTGTGTGGGGTGATGGCCCTTGATGAGTTGAGGGAAACGCCTCAGTCCCCCAGAGGGATGCTGATAAGTGATGGGTGTTACCAAAGAATGAAATGTTATCAAATTAGCATAGCCTTTCTTTGCTACACCCTGCAGGCTCAAGGAGCCCACCCCCCTCAGGCATCTGTATTACCCCCAGAAAACTGACTATAGACACATGAAACCACCTGAAGAAAAAAAAAGTATATAAAGAAGTGCAGTTTAATGGCAACTTGGAGAGAAAAATTCCACCTCTGGGAGGGCAACCCATGAGCTACCCTGTCTCCCCCATTCCATTCACATTGCAGGGGTAAGCAACTAAATTCTTACTTTATTTTCCTATGCCTTACTAATTAAAATTTGTTATAGCTCACTGGGTGTATATGTGTTAATGGGAAGCGGCTATATTTTTCCTGTTGCTTTTCTTTTGTGTTACTGAGTGTGTTTACATGTGGTGTTGAACTGTTGTGTTTCTTTTTAGTAATCCTCTGTTAGTTAAGTGTCATGGGAGTGGTATACTGCTGGAGTGGCCTGTAAAATGTGTGTTGTGCCGGCATCTTTTGGGGTGTTTTGTACAATCCTGCAGCTAAATGTTATCACCGAATAAGTAACCCATATAGTCATTGTCACGTATCTGTATTAATAAATGTTATTTCGGGAGCTATCATGAGGAAATCTCTTTTCTTGCTATTAAGTGTTGCCTCATAGAAATCCTTCCAGCCTGTGTTCTATCCCTGTCGGTAGGCAGTGCTGGGTACATAAGGATCTAATTTTCTGGAGGTGCTTATTTAGCTGATGAGTTCTCCCTGGCTTAAGTGAGGTCCTTGTAGGGAGTCAAAAATCTTTCCAGCCTGTGTTCTATCATAGTTTCGGTAGGCAGTGCTGGGCTCATAAAGTTTTGATTATCCCGAGGGTGCTTATAGCTATTAACTTTATATTAATATAGTTAAGACTAGAAATCTTTGCATTTCTGTCTCTCCTCCCTTTCACGTGACACCTTGCCATCATTTGCCCTGCATGGGGGAAACCAAAGCTGACTCTCTACTTCAGATGTGGTCTCATATAGCCAGCTTACTGAGAAGCCAAATGTTTCAATTTTGATTGAGGTATTGGATATACAAGAGATGGCCACATTGAAAGGGAAGATGTCCTTTGGTGTTTTGCAAACAGCATTGTGCAGATTCTAGCAGTCCTGTCGATAAAGAGCCCCTCAGAGTGTTAGATCCTCAAAATTTCAATCAAACTTTGCAATTTTTTTTAATTGTTGATCAGTAGCTGTAGCCAGACATTTTGATTAAGCAATTGCATTGTGAACGCTGCATTGTTGGTTAATTTTTGTTTTAAGGAAAAGGGAAGAAAATTCCAAGATGAATGGTCAGTCTGGTTGAGAGCCACCAGAAGTGAAGCACAAAAACCTGAGCAGCAACTGGGAGAAAGGTAACTTCGGCAATGGGAGACCATAACCACTAACTCAGTGATCACCTACTCAAAACAGACCCCAGGATCAAATGGAGGGAAGAACTGCACATGATGACATTAATGTGAGAAGTGAGAGATGCAATGAGCAAATAGAGGTTTGAATGCTAATTAATGAAAAAGTTATGTAATCTGTAATCAATTAATGCTGATGCCTTTGTTTGTTAAAATGTATAAATAGTGTCAAGTTTAAATGATCGAGGAGCCAGTCTTTTGTGGGTTACCACTTAGCTCCTTAGTTTGCATGAACTAGAATAAAAAATAGAGATACCTCATCTCAGTGTATGAACTTGTCTGCACACTGGATAATGAGTCCACATTTGGGACAACATTGTAGTCTTAAGCAGCAACACAAGGTACCCTGAACACCCTATTTACATCAATTGCCACATGAACTCTTCATACACAAATGTGATCACCATCCTTCTGGCTATTGGCCTCTACAGACATCAGTTAAATAGAAAGCCAGATTTCAGTCTTTTCAAACAACTGAGATTTTATAACTTGGCAGACAACTGCTTACACTGCCTTTAGTTGCCAAACGTGTTTCACTGTTCTGATGAAGACTATAGCTGGTGCACACTTCTTTCAGTGCTCGATAATGGAAGCAGGTGCTGAACAACAGAGACTTTTATTCGGAATGGCGTATTCTCTGCACTAGTCATCAGGGCCCTGAGTGCAAACCATGCCCCCACACCCAGCTCCAGAAATTCAGCTGCCCCTTAGTTAGGGCCAGCAGCTGGTGTGACTGTGTAAGTCAGAAAGAAGAGACATTTGAGAAAGACCTTTGAGAAGTGGGCACATGGCCAAATACAAGCCAGGATAAGCACCTCTGGTCCTCTGCTGAGTAACTTTGGGAACATGCCTGTGCCTGGTCATGTAAGTCTCTGATCCTGCCCCGGCAATTGTCTTATCACCACAGTATCAGCAACACATGAGCCTGGGCTTATCTTCTTGAAGTGCAGTGGTACTGTATTCTGCCACGGAGCCACAGGAAGGGCTCGGCCAGCTTGTGGGCACACATGCTGACTCTAGACAAGTACTCAGATGTATAACACAAGTGACAATTTGTAGTCCAGAACATCTCTCCCCACATACCAACTCCATAGAATTTATTTCATTTTCTTGAGATTATTCAACTGTGGTTTGGATACAAGATTACAATTTATTTTTTTTCAGAAGAATTTAATAAATAAAAAAAGATAAAAACTGATTGCATTCCAAGTATTCAGCGGTGGAAACTGAAATTGATCCTGAATGCCCCTTCTTTTAAGATGATAAGACTTAGTGCTTCCAAGTAATTATTTTTTAGACTTTCACACACACACTGCCAGAAAGAAGATACACAAAAGTTACCTCATTTTTCATGAAGGAAAATAAAATATTAAACAATATTTTTCATGCTATAACTATTCAATGTTTCACCAGAATATCGTTCTTCAAGTTGTGCTAAAGCATCGAGATGTATCAGCTATTTTATTATATGTATCACAAACCCACAGGAAATAGTGTAGATTTCTGAAGTGTTTAGTGGATCATATCTCTGTTATCATTTTTTCACCTCAGTTAAGAGAAACATACCTGTATGTGAAAATTGTAAAATGCAATCAGTAGCATAAATATATCTGAATGTTCTGTGTCCTTAGAGTATTCCTATCAAATTCCTCTAAATCAAGTAATTTCTTAGTCATTTAGTAATGAGCAAAAAGTACCAAGTTTTAACACTTTATCTTGATTTATAATTATTATCAGCTTCATCTAATTATTTAATTATTGACCTTGGCCTATTTGGTTTCTGTTTCAGAACACTGCAAACCTTCCCAATTATCTCTGAATTTTAAAAAATATTTCATTTTCCTTTTGGCCACAAACAAGTGGAATAACACTTCTTTTTGTCTTATCAGAAGTCTGTCAGACATTGCACTCTGTCTACACTTTGACTTTACATGGTTTTAAAGGATTGTGAGGGGGTTTTGTGTTGAGATCACACAGACAGCACTGAGGGTAGCCGTCAGATCAGTGAAAATTACCTAAAGAAACAAACTTCACTCACTATTAGTTAGGAAGCAAAGACAAATGAGAGATGTATATTTAAAGCAATCCCTTTCTTCTGATTGCTACATGATTTACCAAAAAAAAAAACAAAACCTGTTACTAAGTTTTATAGTAACCACATTGTCCTTGGACAAGATCCTTGCTAATTTTATTTCTTTGACACTGATAAACTGATCAGCTCTTAACTGGTGTCATGGAAAAGAAAAGGTGCAAGGGACCTGCAATCAGTAGGTGCAGTCCTACTGAGTGGCTCCCTGCTGGAACCAATTTAATCTCTGCCCAAATAGACTCTAATATGCTCATCTTACCTGAATAAATCCTTCTGCTTCCAAAGTAAGGCAAGGACTACTTTGATGCAGAACTGTAAGCAGAAAGTGATTTTGAGCATGCCAACATAATTGTATTTAAATACACCCCAAGCACTAAGTCTCTCTGAAGAGACAATCTTCATAAAATTACCAGGATCACACTGAGCAGACAAGAAGGAAAACAACAAAAATTTTATTGTTTGTCCTCAAAATTAATATTTCTTATTTTCCTCAAAAAAATACAGAAATAAAGAACTTATACTCTTACACTCCTTAAAAAAATTATAAAGCATAATATTAAACTTTATTAAAAAAAAGAAGAAAGAAAGAAAGACAGCTGCTATGAATGTTCAGTAATCATTGATCTAGTCAAACCAACTACTCCCACACAGAATAATGGTCACATAAATCCTCCCTATAATCACCTCACATTTTTCATTTAAAAACTTCACTAATTTTGCTTTGCATAAATTGTATATAAACATATGCAGTCTTAGAAACATACATATTGAAAAAAGATGCCTGGACACCACTGCAAATTAAATTCAATTGTATTCCATCCAGTGCTGTACACAGATAATAAATCAGGCAAAATGATTTTATTTTCTGTTTTCCATTATTTTAACTTAGGTAAAGTATATTGACAATTTATTAATCACAATACCAGACAAAGAAATAAACAGCCCAATTGTACAGGTCATGTGGAAAATAGTAGATTTAATTTGCTTGCTATCCCACAGGATATTTCATTTGCTTTTCTTCTTGTGGTGAGCTATGGAGTAAAATTTTTAACTGCACATCATCTATAACTTTCTAATCAATGCTCCATTTTTATCCCTACTTTCCATGGAAAAGAAAGCCCCATCTGTAGGAAAATGCTGAAATGAATCCCAAGGAGCACAGCGCTGAAGAAACATCTTGAACGACTAACAGACTTGCTGTTGAAGTTTTAAAGTTGTAGTTTTACTTGTAATAGCTTTTTTGTTGTTGTTGTTGTTGTTGCAATCACCTGCCTGGTTCTGTTACCTCATCTCTTCGGTGCTGACAGCCACCACACCCTGTTCATTGTATCCCTCGAGCTTTCTTTGTTCTCTTGATGAGTCACCCATTAAGCTAGTTTGTCTCGTCCTGAGCTAGGCATCTCCCAACTCAGGGAGCCCCGGGGATGGGACAGCCCCCAGGCCCCCTCCTTTCTCTGCCCTGCTATTCCAATTTAGGAAGCCCTACTGTATAAGAACTTTATGCCCCGTAGCTAGGGGGTAGGGGGCAGGGCCAGGGCTGCAGGCAACCCTGTCCCAATTCCATTGGTTAATGCCCCTGTCTATCCCCAATCCCTGGTTTTCTATCGGTTGTTATCTTAGACCCTTCCCCTTCCAAATTTTTCACCCAATCTGGCATCTTCCCCCAGAGATCTTAGAAAACCTCGGAGATTGTTTGAATAAACATTCTGTTTGCCTGGAGTCCTAGTCTTTGTCTCCGTTCTCTGCACACCCTTGGACAAGGGGAAAGCAGAGACTTCTCCTTCCTTCCAACACTGCATACCCATCTTCACTTTTCCTTACAGAGTTCATTTCTCTGTATGTGAAGGAGAGAAGTTTCATTCAGTTTTCTTAGTATTGAAGATAGCATGATTTTTCGACCTTTTGATTTCTTGTTTTCTTAAATCATAACATATTTAATGTCATGAAGTTTTCTAGTTGCCTAGTGTTTTCTGCTAGTTTCAAATGTGAGAAGGGCCAAAACTCCTATTACTGTACAAAGTCTGCTCCTTATATGTCTGACTTGTCAGTTTGTCTGACTTGTACTTACAATTCTATGCTACAGTTTTGAAAACTAATAAGACAACCCTAGGCAAATAAAGTGCTGAATTTTCTTCTGTACTGAAGGTATAAGCAGATAACTGTTAAACCTCTTGCTTGCATATTTCTCTTTTTTCAGTTCAGAGAAGGAGCTGGATGATTTATTACTTAACTCTTAAGATTTCAGAGCTGGATTTTGATTCCCCTATGGATCAAAAATGGAATTTAGGAGTTGTGAGACTATACAAGCCACAAACAGTAATGCCCATTGCCTCATCTGATGCTTAAGTGAAACCACTTCTTAGAGCTTCACTTTTTTTCAGAAAAAAAAGTCCCGTGAGGATCCCACAGAACACAATGGTTCTCTGAGTTTCTTGGTTTAACATTACAGTGCTTAATGTTCTTGAGCATATAAAATCAATTTTTTCTGGTGTATTTTATTACAGATACGTCACTTAACTGGCTAATTAACATTGCATTTTTCTAATGGGACATTTGGAACATTAAGTCCTGTTTTAAACTGCATCATCCAAAATTGGCTACATTTTATATTGCGTTGCATTGCTCCTTTTCTCCCTTCCCTTCCATGAAGAGTGGTGAGGTAAAAATGACATAGAAATTGGCAAAGACATTTCAAGAAGAATTAATTTATCATAATGATAAAAAATAAATGAGAAATATACTGCAATAAAATCATTAAAATTCATATCATAGTGTGATATAGTATTTACACAGACATGGGGTTATTTGATTTGTCATTAAGAAGTCTGATGTATATTCCAAAAATCCTCATGTGAAAACTGAGTACTAAATGGAGACTCTTCCTTCAGTCATATAAATGTTTAGTTAAATAGATTGTTCGTGCTTGCCCCACAGATAACACTTAGCAATAAAATCATATGGGAGCAATACTATTTAATATCTGAATGCTGTTACTATGTCTTCATTTTGACTGGCTGTTTCGCATAATGCCCCTGAAAGTATTTAGAAAAATAGTACACTATCCAAGACTTCTATACAACCCAGATGATTAAAATTAAATCTGATTTCTGGATCCCTTTCTGTAGTTCTCCTATTTTTTTTTCCTCCTCTTTAAGTTGCAAGGATTCTTTCACAATGTCAAATGGCTTTGAACTGTGCTTTCTTGCAGATTTATAATGAGAATGTAGCTTGAAGAAAATGTTCCCTTTCTTGAAAAATTAAAAAAAAAAAAAAAAAAGAGAAGTAAAATTTCTCTCCAGGACCTTATACTTACATTTAGTGGATGCAAGAGTACCGTAGATTCAAAATATATAAAGTAACTATTCTCCTCTCTAATCCCTTCCTCTCAAATGCTACTCCTTTTTTAAAAAAGAGCAGAACCAAGGGGTTTTGGATTGATTAAACATCCTTTTAAACATTGACTTATAGCCATGACCAAATTTTTAAAAGTGTGATTAACTTTAAAAATGTTTGCTTCCTTAAAACACCAAACTTCCACAGTTTGTCTAAAAATCTTCACTCATATATATATATATATGTGTATATATATATATATAAATATCTATATATAACAGCTGAAACGTAAGTCATGTTGCTTCAGTATTTGGAGAATGCAGCATATAGGATATGATCCTTTCTATAATGTACTTATAAACAAGAGAACTTTTGAGAGGAGTTGAAATGTTACTATTTTCATTCAGAAATAGTAGAGGGAAAAAAAAATCACCAAAACTAAAGCTAAGCTACCTGTAGCTGTTATGTTCACTGTTAAAATGGATGGAGCTAACAGTTTAATGTAGTTACTCCACTCTCAGTTTGGCTCTTTGGCCATGACACTAGTTCTATTAATAAGGAAACAGGAAGGAGTTTCTCAAGAGGTAAAATCAACAAGTGATGGATGGAGTAAAGATACCCATTGAAAGACATTTGTAAAAAGCAGTTTGGGAAGTCATCTCTCTCTGACACAATATCAAATAAGTCATGACTAAGTGCAAACCACTCCATGTAGTGCTAAAGTGTTTGAATTATTTGTCTTTTGGTGAAAAAACCTGTTTATTTCTCTGTGTGTCATATTGCAGCTGCCTAAAAGAGAAATAATTCAATCAAAAAGCTTTTACTTGATGACCGTAACTCATTTACTGCCAAACAAAAATTTGTCAAGCAAACAAAAAAACATCTCCTAAAGGATATGGACCTCTGAGCAACCTGCTCTAGTGAAACATGTCCTTTTCCATGTCAGGGGTGTAACTACATGATATTTAAAGTCCCTTCCAACCTAGACCGTTTTATGATTCTATGATAATTTATTCTTTATTCTCACTCACAGTCTATTTTCCATTTTGAAACTGTCACTAGCATTTGTAACACATTGAATTTCTGAAGGATAGTTCTATCTAGTGTCATTTAAATTAAATCTTTAATTCATCCCAAACTAACTTCTTCCTTATCCTTATTAACTGTTTGATGACTAAAGCTTTTCAAATAAAGTATTTATAACTTCATCATACAATATTTATAGAAAATCCAGAGTCCAGAACAAAGGCCCATTAGTCTCATCAGTTGCTTGGTTGACAATCTTTGCAATATTTATTGTTACTTTATAAAAATGCAAATTTTAAATGGTCTTTTAGTGGAATCCAGTTTTCCCAAAAGCGTCCAGTAGCAGTAACATAAAACTGCCATATTAGAAAGCATTAAACTGTGATTATTCATGGGCCATCACCAGATAAGGAAATTCTGAGGAAATATCTCAAACAAGGCACAATGAGACATGGCAGGCAACAATGTGCCTTTTCCCATCAGCTGTTTATGCTCTCTCATTTTAAAAAAATACAGGCAGAAACTAGGCAGACAAAGGCAAAGCCTCTTAAACTGATGCTCTCTACTTTGATAGTTATTTCAGGGAGAATGTTAAGTAATAACCTTTCATAGACCATCACATGGTTTGGAAAAGAAGAATTAAATTTCATTTGTTTCTGAAAGTTACACTGGTTCAGGAAATCCTGGCAACTGAATATTAGTTCTAAAAGTGCTATTTTTTTTTCGTTTTTATTTTGCTGTTTCTCTGTTTAAACTCTGATAGTTACCTAATTCTCCCAAACAGTCAAATGATCAAAAAACAAACACCAGATGAAATCAATTACACACCACAAATAATGGATAAAATATAGTTTAAGTGGACAATTCACATCTACCCCCTTCCACTGCAGACTGCTATCTAAGCTATTCAGATTACATTTATGCATAAAAATCACATTTAAGGAGTGAAGCTCATTTGATAAATGATTGTCTAACAGCATAAAGAAGGCGTAATTGCTTAGCTAATTTATTTTCACAGAAAAACAATTTGACTGTTTCTAGTGACTATATCATCAACCTCCTAGAGCCTGACAGCCCACTAACTCCCTTGATAGCAATTCTGAAATCAAATGCCTTACCTGCTAATGCAAGCATATTTGAATAAAACCAGTATATTTTATAAAATTAGCAAAAGTTTTCTATCTGCTTTGTTTTGGAATAATAGACTTTCTTCTTGATCTTGTTTTAGAAAAAAAAAAAAAAACACCACCAAAACCAAACCCGAACTTGTCAACAATCAGAAAAGGAAATTAAGGAAAATGGTCCTGAACTTGTGCTATTATATCAACAGTATATAACACTTATGAATGAGTTTGTCAGGGGCCATTACACCCCTAAATCAGCAATATGCTTCCCTAAAGTAAACTTACTGCTTTTGTCTCTATCACAGCATCTGCAGTGACAACGTATTCTAAACTCTCTACATGTATACAACACAGTCCAGTGCTCAAGTAATTAATTGAGTATAACCATATGTCCATTCATTGAATCCATGTTGCTATTGCAGCAGCTGCAACAGTTGGACAGTTTGTAGACCAATTATTATTATAAAGTGTTTGGGGTTTTTTTAATGGGATAATAATTTGATAACACAAATATCCTGCTGTACCATAATGAGTCTTATAGACTGCAGTTCTGAAAATATATGTAAGGCTTGCAGGTATATATTTGCAGAAATACAGGTGATTACAGATGTGAACCCCTATTAAGTACAGCTAGGTTGAGAAACATTTGTACATTTCTTTGAAAAAGATACATACAACAGAAATACATATAATAAAAAATCATTTTCGTTTCCTGAACAGCCCATCTGATTTATAGATATTCTTAAAACATTATAAGTCAATGCAGAAAACATATTGTGGCTAATTACAGGCAACAGAGGCAAAATCCCAAACCAATTATTTTATGTTCCTAACATTTATAGAATAATATTGTTGGAGTAAGAAATTAGGAGTCATACTTCTATCAAAGGTCCCTATTTATGTTTTCACAAATAAAAACCCAACCAACCAAACAAGCACTGCATTGAGTCTTGAAAGTTAGTAAAACCAGATCTTCCTAGTTCATGGGGTTGGATTAGTTTAAAATATTAAACATTTTTTCTAGTATTCTGTGTAAACCTTTTTCTGTTTGTAATAAACTACATTTATGAAAATCAGCATAAATCCTTTCATCTTCTACAGATTATGGTCTAGTGCTCTACTTTTATGCTGTAGGCATGTATCTCTTCCATGCTATTTTTCACCTTCCCAAAAGAAATCTATTAGTATTGAAAGATAGTCTAATTATCACAGGCACTTTCTTTTCTCATAGTACAAAAAAATCATTCAAATTGGAGATATAACTTGGTTCTCAGAAGTTTCAAGAGAGTTTTATGACAAGGGAAAAGACTGTTACAGCAAAGGATTTGAACTACACCACCAATTAAAGGTCCATTAGCTGATCCAGCTTCAGCAGTTCTAGCAAGTTCAATTTACCTGTGAGAAAAATCTTAAGAGGAAGTGTAGTCACTATGCTGGGAGACAGACCTTTCTTTTAAGTCACCCTTTGCATTGCTTACACCTTTCTTTCCCTTATTACTCCCTAGTTAATCAACAGCAAGAGTAATGTCTATACCCCAGGACTTAATGGTGGATGTGTGCTGTGACAGCTGCTAGAAGCAATTCCCACATAGCAATATATTAACTGCGCTGCTATTGCTGGCTGTAAAAGCAATCATTAGGCCAGAATTTTTTTTCCTTACTCTTTCAGAAAGGAGATGCGAGCTCATTAAGTTCTCAACACTCATAAAGTACTAAACAGGAAACACACTGTACTCAGCTACAGCCTTTGTATCATACAACAAGAAATGCCTTTTTTCTACCCTATTAATCTAGTTAACACTGGATTATCAAGATAACTCACACATGGGGAAAAAAAAAAAAAGACCAGAAGACGGGCTTTTACTCACTTTTAGATGTGCCCAGGGTCAAATCTTTCCCAGATGTGAATAGTAGTTATCCTATTGGACTTTCTTGGCTCAGATGTTGTAAAGATGTCAACAATCAAACAACTATTATAGAACCTTAAACCTAAAAGATTATAATAGGATTTATAATCTCATTAGCAACACTAATTTTGACAGCATTAAAGTCCTCCATCTTAATAGCTTCCAGATAAACTGGTCTGATAAAAGGAATTTTCATAACAGAGAGTATTTTTCCATTTCTTTTGTTGTCTGTTAACAAGTTATAATTACTCAGAAAAAAAATTTTAACCTGTTTAAAGAAACAGAAGTTGTTTTTTGAAAAAAATAACTAAAAAAATTATTAGAGCTGTTGAGAGACAGGGATCAACTTTGGTTTTATTTTACTACGTTTCTTCATTGGTTGAAAGACATAAATTGGGCAAACACCTCTCCCTCAGCAGAAAACATGATCAAATTTGAGGTAAGTATGAACTGTGCTTTTAAAACTATTGTCTGGTCAAATAATATGCTTATCTTCACAGGGGCACTCATACATCTGAGCAGATAACCAAGAGTTGAGCAGTGATTGCTCAGTTTGCTCATCCAAAAAGCACATCTCTTTCTGCTTTGACCATATACATAGTCATATAGTACTGGTTTTTACTTGACTTCTTGTAATTTTTCCATGCATTCAGTTTTCACTTTCAAGAAGAATGATGTATATAGACAGAAACAATGGAATTATGCAGTAAATATAACAACTGTTATAAACCTAGCCTTTCAAATTGACTGTTGAACAATATTTCTATTTATCAATATTTATATATATATTTATCAATATTTTTTATATTTATATCTATCTATCTATCTATCTATCTATCTATCTATCTATCTATCTATCTATCTATCTATATCTCCACTTCCTCCAAAGAAATTACAAAAGAGGACTAGGGAAAAAAAAAAAAAGAAACAAAAAAAAAGACTAGAAATGTACTGTAAAGGACACCACAGAGAAAATGACAAATATTATTTTAGGAAAATAAGTTCCTCTAGCTGTAATGCCACATTCTGCGTATATCTCAAGAAATAGTCTTTCCGGTCACTATTCTTCCAGTTTGTTTCTAAGGGTAATGGAAAAGAATCGATTTCCCTTAAAACTCATATTAAATACCTGGTCAAACCAACAAGTAAAAACCAAATCTCAACAAAATTATTTGGTCAACCCAGTATCAAATATTGCTTCCTTTGTTTAACTCAGTTTTCATTCATGCATGAAAAAATCTCAAAATCCTTTATCTTTTAAAATTTCAGTTAAAACTCTGTGGCAAAAGTGGCATGTTTCTGGAAAAGGTCAAACCAAGTTTTAAAGAATACTTTTTGGAAAAACATTGTTGATTCTTTTATTGGATCTATGATATGGTTGTAACAACTGAGATGAGTGTAGGATTTATTTCATATTAGGTCTATTCTTCTGGTCCTAAAAAAAAAAAAAATAAGTTCCAGCAGAAGACTTATTCAATATGAATGCTTATATTCTATATATATTCTACATATGTTCCATATATTTTAAAATTTCATCATCATTTGTTACTTCCACACAACTGTTAGCTTCCTGTTTCCAAATGAACTGAAACAATGTGTTAGAACACCTAGAACAGAGTGAAGACATAATTCTATGTTAGTTAAGCAGACACAGGTAAGTCTCTGAAGAAAACAATGTTCCTTTATGCTGCAGTCTATGTTCTAGAAAGTTTTATCAAATTGAATAATGTATAGATTGCCCATGATGCTTCAGAGGTTAAGACTACCACAGATTTTGTCTGCTATGACAGCTTTACAGGCTTAATTGTAGTATGCCCAGGCAGTTAAATGCCTCCTTGACATTTGATCCTGTTAGATCTCAGAAGCTAAGCAGGATCAGGCCCGGTTAGTACTTGGATGAGAGACCTCCTGGGGATATCGGGGACTGTAGGTTCTAGTCCTGAAGACTTCACTGTCACCATCCAAGCTTTCTCAGCCGTGGCAGATGAACCTTAGGAGTTAAAGGGTGGGGCCAGTTTCGTGCACGCCGTGCCTCACCTAGAAAATCCACTGTGCAGGCTGGAAGGACACACCCACGTGGGCAGAGCCCTTCCCAAATCTTCATTCGCGAAGCCTAGCCATACATACATAGTCTGCCCATGCAATCAGAAACATTCAGGATTTCATGGAGAATAAAATTAGATTCAGCGTGAGGAAGATTTCCAAAACTTAATGAAATTTTCAATATAACTATAATTTCTTTTTTTCAGCTCATATTATCATGGAAATGACCTAATGGCTCTGCAATATCTGCCAGGCCATACTGGTTCTTCCCAGCCTCCTCCCATCCATTCACATGCCCCTGCCGAGCTATCCCAGGGCTGTGTTTGACCCTGTTTTTCCTTACCAGGCCTGATCCTGTTGCCCACGAGCAAGATCACATCCCAGTCCAGCCTTGGCTGAGCCCCATCCCCACGTCTTATGCCCCAGGCGGTGCCCTGACCCTGAGCAGCAAAAATTCTTACTGAAAGGCGTACAGTCTCACAGCTTTCCCCTTGCTTTCTTCTATTTAAATTTTTTGTTTTGTTTTATAAGATTCTTCAAGGTAGTCATTATTATGGGAAATTACCTTACTAAACAACTGCTCATTTAATCAGATTTGAACTTATGGACAAGAAAAAAAATAGGTGTAGGCATAACTTCCAGTGAAAAGGATATCAAGAAATAAATCTGAAGTTAGTATTCAGAGTTGGAAAAAAATACATATAGAACAAGAATATTTATAACTAAAAAGCAATTAAGTCAAAAGCATACATGTTAAGGAAAAAGGGAAAAAATCCTTACATTTTATCTAAAACTTATGTACCTTCAACTGAGAATTTGCATAGTATTAACTAAAACTGATATTGCTTAAGTCTATGTTAATTATGTAATACATTATCTAATCAAATTGCCGATTTCTTGGCAGGTACCAGAACCACACAGAAATATTAAACCAAATGTTTTGAAATTTGAAATATTTCATGGAGGTATGTAATTGTGAAAAAATTTGACAGCAGAGGAGGGGTTTTTTGATGGTTTTGAAGTTAGACAGTTCTTACCTAGTAGTGTTCCATTTCCTTTAGTATTATTTCAAACAAAAAATAACTCTCCAGGATTATATGCACAATAGTGCATAAATGTCAAATAATTAAAAGAAGAAATATATAAACAAGATTACTTATTGAGGATGAGAAACTCTTGCTGGTCTTTGCTGGTAACTTTTACATTCTTCTCTAGTTCATAATAGGAAAAATAGGCAAATGGGCACAACTTTTTCTTTTTTTTTTAAATATCGAAATTCTTATTCCTGATAATCATAAATGAAAATCATTAATAGTACCCTGAACATGTGGGCATTTCCAAATTTATTTTTTAATAAAAGCTAATTTTATTTCTATATGTATGCATATAGATACGTAAACGCTCAATCTCTTGGGTTGGATAGGGAAGGTACTAGAAACGGAGGTATCAAGGAGGGGATTGGATGGATGTGGGGCAACAAATAAGCCAATAAGAGAAGAGCAGACAACTGGGCTCACGGTAACAGGGCTGGCGGGAAAATGGTCTAGGGCCTTATGGGAAGGAGAAGATGACTAAGGGAAAATGACAATAGGAATCTATCTTTGAAAAATGGGGGCAGGGGGGCAACTCCCATAGAACTATAGAACTCAAAACCCGTGTAATTAAAGCCGCAACATCCTTGTTTAAATGTTTATAATATTAAATTTGATGTCTTTAGTTGCTTCTGGAGGTTCTAGTCCCATGCTGTCCTCATAGATGCACCTCTGATAGTATTTCTTCCACTCTTGATAGGGCATGCATTTTCCCACACTTGAGGTAGCATTTTAAAGAGCTGCAGGCATAAAATAAGGCACAGAACTATTTTGGTCTTCTTTATGAACTTAAATTTTGTCTCTACTGACTCTTTTATTTTTTCATGGGTACTTTTACAGCAATTAATTGAAAGAACAGGCACAAACTTCCTTAGCATATAGAGCACACAATGTAGTCCAGTAGTAACCCATGAGTACTGCAGAAATAAACGCCTTTCTAACTAATTGAGCCTTATAAGTCAATATTCTCAAACTGAGGACAGCAATAAGAAACAGTATGTGTGAATTACAATGAAGCACAAAACATTTTTCCCTAGATAAAAATGCAAACTTTGACACAGATGTTTTTTTAGTTCTACGTTAATGCCTTATTCTCATGTGAGAACAGGCCAAAAATGCATCTTTGTCTACTTTAAGGTCAATTGTGTACTTGATTAAAGTTTAATTTATTTTGAATTCTGAACTTCCTTTAAAACCAAATACTAACCTGAAAGATTGTCTTTAATGAAGCATTAATTAATATTCCCCTGAAGTTTCAACAGTGCTTGGTATAAGACTGAAAAACATGGCATTGATTGTCATGTTCCACATAGTCCTTGATGAAACCTCCCTCTCCCTGCAGGACAGTTTTTACACATAGTCCAACTAGCACACATGCATAAGAATTTACAGAAAGCAAGAAAAGAACTCTGATCAAAAGCCAGCACACACTTCGCAGATTGAGGACCCCTGGAAGGAGTCTCTGCCACTTACAAAAGAATTGAAGATTTCAGAGGGATTTAACAGCTTATATGTTGATGACACTAGAGCTGCGGTTTCAGTGGAATTAAATCTGACTTGATCCAATTAACAACACAGAATAGGAAACATAAAAGGTTAAGTTCAAAAGAAAGGAGGAAAGAAAGAATGGAGACAAGAAAGGACAGAGGAAAGAAAGAAGGGAGGACAGAAATAAAGGAAAAGGAAAGAAAGAAAAGAACAAGAAAAACCTTTCAGAAGAACCATGGAATTTTTTCCATTGAGTATAACTGATCTGATACACTGTCATTAAGATTTAGACAAAGTCAATGGTACATTGCTGGAAGTACTTTCTTCCCTTATTAAGATCCAGAGTCCTCTTCCATGATCACCAATACAGTTTTGCTACATTTGTTACATGGAGAGGGTAGAAAATTATGAAACTGAAATCAGAGAAGAAAAAGAATTCTTCTTTCATGGTGTTTAAAATAGTTACATACTTCTGTCACTGTTTCACTATTACTTTTAGACACATTTAAGTTGCTTTTATCAATACATTGTAAGTGATCTTGTAATGTGAAGGATATTTTTCTGACATCTATTAATATCTCTTATCAGGTATTTTAAGCCCTCCTATTCTTGTATAAGACAGTTTACACATAAACAGCCAAAATATGATTTCTATATGTAGCTTATGGACATCCCATCTACCTTAAATTTTGTATTTGTTCAATGCTTGACACATATTGAATTGCAGTTCTGAAAACCACTGTGGATTTTTCATGTCTTTGTAGCTGGAATGTAGACCTTTTAGAGGGATGGAAGCAAATAAACATTGCACATGTGCTCACCTTGGCATCCTTTCCCATCATTGCACATAAGCCTGTAATCCCTCTCCCTTCCCTAAATGGGTAACTTATTATTATACTAGACAGTTTTCTGTCCTTTATCTCTCACATTCAGGCTGTTACTAAATCCTGTCATTTTCCCTTTAGAACATCTCCAAAATCTAGCCTTTCCATTTAATTTGTGTTTTGAGGAAGGAGCAGTCATTCAGGAAATAACTGAGGCATAACAAAGGCACTGACATGTCTATCAGATACTTCACTCCTTTCTCCTTAATACTTCAACTACTCCCTCCTTTGCCTCTAGTTCACCTTCTTTTTAGTTTGTAATTCTTTATTCTCTGCCCTGAAGACTTTTCTCCTTCTGTGTCCAATATAAGTCAGTTATGACTTAAATATGCAAATCCTTTTAAAAGCACTTTGGTGTCATGTCCTAGGCTTCTCCCTAAACCCAAGAGTTCATTCCTGATCCTTCATGTAACATCTTCTGTTCTTTCAGGCAGAACTCCTTATTTCCACAGTTCTGTAAACAATGAAAACAAATTAAATTTTTTAAAGCATTCATGGCAGTCTCCCACCCCCTACCCCCTGCCCATATTTTATCTGTGTATTTTCCATATCTTTTGTTTTGTTGGTTTTTTGTTCCTGATATTTACTGGCAATTTTAGCACTGAAAGTAGAAGTAAAACAATACAATAGATAGATCTAATCCTTGTTTTGTCAGTCTATTTAGGATGTCCTTAGGGTACTAAGATCCTTTTATTAAGCATTATAAAAACAAGATAAAATGTGTACAGATAATGGGCCAAAATATATTCTTTACTATGTCCACATTGATTTAGAGCTGTACTGACTTCAAAATTTTGTATTGATCAAAAGAAGGAAATGTTTGTATGGTTACCTCTGGAATGAAAATCATTCTGTATCATATATTTTGGAGAACTGCTGAAGGGACTGTAAAGACAGCAAAGGTGTAGGTGAATTCCTACTGCTGTATCAATATCCTTACTCCTAAACTAATCTGGATTAAAAAGGATAAAGAGGAAGATAAAATGATGAGGGATTTTTGTATTTGATATCTGTGTTAAAACTTAGAAGTTATCAATAATTTTGTTTTAAAAGCTTTTTATACTGCAGCTCCTTTAATCTCAAAAAGGAATTTAGTTACCTTTGATGCAGTATTGGCTGTGAAGAACTGATGAGTCTGGGATAGAACTAATTAAGCAAAAGCTTAGATTGAAGTCTTCCCAAAAACAAAAGAGAAGAAGCTAAATTCTGTATCCATTTAGAGGCATGTGAGTATGACAACTACAGTTTGCTTCTTTTTCTTCCATTATACTCTTCTGAGCATTCATCTGTAGGACCAGAATACATAAATAACTGCTTCTAGGTTGCTTAGGCCTTTGTGTTATATTTATTTTCCTCCACAGAATAAAACAAACAAAAAAACAAAAAAACAAACAAAAAAACAAACACCCAAACCCCAACAAAACCAAAAAAGGAAATACAGTTACCCCTGAAATTGGTTAGGGAACAAATACTAGCACTGAATTGGGTTTTGGGTGTTTGTATTGCTCTCATGAGCTACCAGATTGACAGTGCTATAATCTGAAGTTGTTATCCTTGTAGTACATGCTTTTTTTACCCTGTTTTAGATAAATGTTTCATCCATGAGAAGAAGCAAGGTCTACTTCTAGATCTGAAGAATTTAGTTCAGTGACATCTGGATTTTAATCTCTTGACCGAGTATGTCAAAATGATCTTTCTGTTACTGATAGCTTTTAGCATTTACTATCATCCTTTTGAGGAAACTTTAAAGAGTAGAAGCCACTTAAAGTTCAGAAACACTGTTCAACTTTTTGGACCAAGTCAGAACGATAATCCAGTTCTAGACTATTAAAAATGTGAGGTATCAAATTTATTTTAAAGTTAATTTAATTATATTAGCTTCAGATTCCATCACTGAACTTTCATATTTTTCAAAGATTAGACTTTATTTACAGAAGTTCAATAATAAACTAACACATGAAAACAAATTTTGCCTTTGGTTGGGGAGTATCCATGAAAGAAAAAAAAAAATAAGAATCAGCATCCTTGCGCAGCCCTTCTTCCTGTGAAATGATCTAAACAGGAGATCTTATTGCTTTAGTTCACATGATAATGAAGCTAACACTAATGTCAAGAGGATAAATAATGTGCTTAACACTCTCTGTAGAGGATGGAGGTTAGATTTTTGTGTGTGAAGAAAATTGAATCACACTTAAATTTCTTTAGCCTAACAAATTACCTCTGCTACATTCTATGTCTCTTTTCAATTAAATGAATATTCTGGTAGTCCAGCATTATTTAACCATGATTAAAATCACTTACAATGAAATTATGATTTCTTCCTCATCAGAGGTTCTTTTATAGAGCAGCACTTTCCAGGTTTCTGCCTTAATTTGTTTGTCATTTGTGCCAAAGGAGCCAAGTTGAATTCTAACCTTGACCAAATTAGTAACTGAGACTCATTCAGAAGAAAAAGTTAATCTCAGGGATAAAAGGCTGGCATTAAGATGCTGTCAAAATGTAATGTGAAAAAAGAGACAATAAATTCCATGCTACTTGAAAGGAGCAATGTACTTAAAACTCTTTGAAAAATGTTCTTTATATTTTTGAACCTATATAATCAAAACATAATGGACTTGTGCAAGAGTTTTTGTCAACAATAACATTTTCAGTTGCACTTTTTTATGTGCTAATAAAGTGCATTGGTACAGCAAGTTCATTTATGATTCATCCTTTTGGTTGAATTTAAGGACTTTCATATCCTTTTTAAACCATGAAGCACAGAACTGTACAGAGTAGTGAAAGTGAGGCCACACCAACAATGAATACAGCAAGATAATCAGCCCTCTTGGCTGCCACGACACACTCCTGGCTCACATTGAGCTGCTGCTGACCAGCACCCTCAAAGTCCTTTCTGCAGGGCTGCTCCCCAGGCACTCCTCTCCAGATTTATACTTCTGTTAGCCTGTTCCAGGTGCAGAATCTGGCATTTGTTCTTTTTAAATATTCATGCCACACCAGCACTAAATGCAGCTGCTACATAATGTATAGTATAGAATAATATAATTTATGTATTTGGAACAAAATATGTATTAGAAATACATGCTTAGAGAAACTATCTTTCTGTTTCAAATATAATACTAAAGAAAACTTATATAATACTATTTATTTATTGACAAATAAACCAGTTACTAAATGGATTCTTCAGACTTTCAAACATAATGTCTGTACCTATATCTTATTGGCCAATGTCTTCAGAACAGCTAGTAATTCTACTTTACAAATCTTCTCTGAGAGAGACTCATACATGCACACCCCACACCCACACACTTGGTTATAAAAATTCTCCTCTACACCTGATTTCAAATCTCATAGAGTGGTATGTGAACAGACAATGAGATACTTCTACACCTCAGGTTGACATTTACAAAGCTGTTCACAATTTTTTCTGCTTTGCCAAGGGGCAGCAAGGGCTGAAGAGCTTTCTCTGTTGTTTTCTTTTTCTTTTTTTTTTTTTTTTTTCCCCCCCCTTTCTTTCCAGGCAATAGATCCTTCATACACTTGAACATTCAGGCAGACCTAGCTAATCACAGCAATCATGCCCCAGGGAGGAGTAAAATACTGTTCCCCCACTTGAAATTATTTCTTCATCTGAAGCTTGAGAAGGTACTAGTTGCCATTAGAGACTGGAGATTATGGGAAAAGGCTCATAGAGAGAAACTACTGTCTGAGCATGCTCTGCAATGGCTCTGGGAGGAAAGAAAACAATCCCAGACAGTTGTAAAGATCAGAGCAATCAAACCAAGAGAGCCTTTTTAGGATTCTGCCTCAGTGAGAGGAGAAGGAGAGCATCTTGAAAGAAAAAAGATTGAGTAGAAAGAAAAAGAAGGCAAGATACAGGAAACATACTGAGAAAAAAAATGCATTTATGTTTGTATTTACATCTATATTTGCATTCAGTGGTTCCTATGGTGAGAGAAGTATGATAGGGAGTGGGGTTTTGTTTTGAGTTTTCTTAGGGTGATTTTTTTTGTGAACATTATTCTTTTGTTTTGTAGTAATTTTATACCTAGAATAATGAGTAATCTTATTTTGCAGCTGGCCTTTGTGTTTTATTTAAAATTCCTAAAGTTAAATAATCACAGATATACAGAATGTCTTTCTTCCAACATGTCCTTGTTTATTCAATCAGAAATATGAGATGGGATGGCTCTGGCCCTCCAACATATGACAGACATGAAACTGTTGGAGCAAGTCCAGAGGAGGGCCACAAAATTGATAAGTGGACTAGATACCTATCCTATGAAGACAGGCTGACTCTCACAGCAAACTTTCAGTATCTGAAGGGGACATACAGGGAAGTTAAAGAGGGACTCCTCATGAGAAATCGTAGTCTTAGGACGGGGGGAAGGCTTACAACTGAAAGACAGTAGGTTTAGATTATATAAAGAAGAAATTCTTTACTGTGAGAGTGGTGAGACACTGGAACAGGTTGCTCAGAGAAGTTATGGATGTACCAACCTTGGCAGTGTTCAAGGCCTTGATCTTTAAGGTCCATTCTAACCCCTTAACATTCTATGATTCTATGACAAAGCATTTTGCCTACAGCTCCTAACTTGTGAGACCTGATAATATTAACAACTCATATGCTAAATACAATATACTAGATATCACAGGTATGAAGAAAATGACTTAGGAAAATATATTTATGAGTCTTGGTCTTGAATAAAGCCAGTTCAGACAGATTTCACACACAGATGAACATGAGAATGAGGTAGCTTAAATGAACTGATTCTTTCCTTATCTATACTCACTGATAAGAGACCATCTATGGTGTTAGTGCTGTCAATGTATAGCTTCTAGATGCCCAGTTAAGGAGTGGCTCAACCCCATATGGGCAGTAGAAGAGATATAAGCTTTTAAAGAACAATGTATGTATGTCCATTGTTTTGTTTTGTTTTGTTTTTCTTTGTTCCTTGGACTCTTTCCTGTATGTTCCCAGAGACTGTTTACTTAAAATTCACGTTCAGCAACATGGACACCACCCATTTTTTAAATGAAAAAATAGTTTGTCAGATAAATTTTTGTCATAAAAACATTAAGACTTATAGATTAAGCAAGTCTGTAATATCTGTGGGGGTTTTTTTCTGGTTATATGGATGGTTGGTTGGTTGGTTGGTTGGTTGGTTGGTTGGTTGGTTGGTTACTTGGTTGGTTGGCTTGTTTGGGGTTTTTTTTGGACTACATAATGTAAACAAGGATGAGGCTTCACTTAGTTTCACTAGTTTCATCTGGGTTGGAAAACAAGACCTATATCAATGCATAATACACAACAACAGTTCAGTGACTTTTTTTTGGGTTGGGTTTTCTAGCATATGTGGAATTTGAAACAGAAAGGAGAAAGATTGTGAGAGAGCTCTATTTATTTGAAATATTTCTCTTTTATTTAGCCCCAGTATTAAAATGAGAATCATTAGGTATACCCAAAGCCACTTGCCACTCAGAATAGTTTCTAAAAAGGAAACATAAAAGCCCTTAAGCTTTTGGCTGAGGGTTGATGATATAATATTATGCCTTACATAGTAGAAATGGTTTTTTATCATTGAATGGCTATATCACTATGTTGTAAAAAGTGAATTGCAAGCAAGACTCATCTATTGCATACATCCAGTTTGGTGTATTTATCTAAATCTCAGCAATTTTGTTTTCAGGAAAAAGAAATTTTTTTCTTTTTTTTTTTTTTCCCAGCATCTAGAAGTTATTTTGAAGAACCAGAAAATGCACTCTCTAAGATCAAAGAAATTTTGGTGAGATTTTCATGTAATTGCTGAGATTTGCATTATTGTTTTCCCTTGCAGTAAACAAAACAAACAAACAAAAAAAGTTATCTTTTCAGATAATATCAAGTGTACTGAAGTGGAACCGGTTAACTTAGGGTAAAGAGGAAGAATAGAGAGAAAGAAAATTAAGGCAAACCATGGCATGTTATTCACACCAAGCACATATACTGGTAAAGTAATGGATATTGATAGACTCTTGTTGAGGAACATTTTAGGACTTTCAGACTCCAAAATGTTACATTTATTTATGCTGCAAAGACAAAATTCTATTGTTTCAGTATCTGTTAAATCTTAATGAGAACAGAATAGCCATTAAGCACTTGCAGAGTATCTGGATTTTGTAAGAGTTTTGGTTGAGGCTAGTTGTGATGGAACTGAATAGTGGATAGAAGCATTTTGAATTTTAATTGCATCTACTAATGTAGCTTATGTAAACTTCCTGGAATCCTGGAAAGTATTTTGATCTGAATTACTGTAATCATTGTTCTGATTTTTTATATAATTGTAAAGAAGCCCTCAGAGAAATATCTGGCCTCATACCTTTGGATTCTACTTCTTTTAAACATAGCCACAAATGCGTCTTTCTTGCTCAATTGTCATTCATTAATGTTTTGTTTCAGAATGTTGAGATGGTATTTAACCATTTTAACTTCAGTAATGGGCACTATATTTGTTTCTCTGAAGCAAAATAAGGTTTAATATCAGCAAGGATTATTGTGAAGAGGAAAAAATGTATCTTATAAAAAATAAAATAAAAGTCAATTTCAAAGGTGATTTTACTGGCAATGGAGCAGAAGAACCAAAGGCAAATGAATGTAAGCCGAGGAGCCAGAGGTAAATGAATTAAGCATCATGTTAGCAATGATCTATTGGAATAGATGGTTAAAGTCCCCAGAGATAGATAGCTTACATATATAGTTTTACAACCCTAATGATAAAAATACCAAGGAAAAAATAAAATAATACTGGATTGTCTTTGTGCTTTTAATATTCTATATATTTCTTGATTGCATGGATTATGCTGAATATTAATCATCACATACTGCCTAAGTACATGGTATTACGTTTTATAGGTTTTTGTCCCTTATAATCTGAGTTATATTCCTTGAGTAATTCTTTTGTTTTGTTACTGTTGTTGACTGTTCTTTTGTATTTATTCACTGGCACAAAAATATTCATAAGTATTATGACAACAGCTATCCTTGAAAAAAATTAAATCACTTCCTGTCCATATTCCCAACCACCCTTCTTCCCAGGCTCAGCTTCACTCTTTCATTCCCAGCTACTCCACCTCTCACCTTGCCTTCTCCACCCTCAATAGGTCAGGTGGACTAGAAATAGAAGTTGTGGTCAGATCATAACTGTTCATTTCTGCTGTTCCTTCCTCCTCACACTTTTCCACTGCTTTAGTGTGAGTTCTTTCCACAGGTTGTAGCTTCCTTTAGAACAAATCTACCTGCTTACGTGTGGAGTCCTCCACGGGCTGCAGTGTTGACATGTGCTCCAAAATGGCCCTCTCCATGAGCTGCAGGGAAATACTTGCTTCACAGGTAAAAGGCTGAAATCTGTAAGACAGAAAACAAGATTCTGAGATGTTATGGAACAGAGTATCTCCATCATCTTATCCAAATCTATAATCATTTAGGCTGATTTACATCCTGGTTTGAGGTGTTTTACATTTTGGATTTTCAGAGTTAGATCTTGAATGTATGCCCTGTCTGAAATACATAACTAGTTAAAACTTTTTGCAATAGAGTGAAGTGTCAATCCAGTCTTAGCGCAGAAATAAGGAGGATGATTCAGGAAATAACAGCACAGGTAGGTATCATATGGTTTTCAATAATTTAGGAATCTGACATATGTAAATTCTTACTAGCTATTCGACTGTAATGAAAAAAGGGACTTCAAATTCTGTCATGCACTGTTACCTAACCACTCCCAGAGCAACACAAAAATGTGTTTGCTGCTCTCAAAAAGCCAATAAGAAACCACTAATGATAAGTCCATATGCTCTCTTGCCTTTGTGTAAGGGGAAGAAAACAAAAGAAAAACACAAGCACAAGGCTTCAGCCTTGTGTTACACATTCAGAGCCCCTAAAGCCTTCTACATAGCCATTTTGCTAAGAAGATCCCTCAAATGTTGCTACTTATCAGGTAACATGGAGGAATGGGAAATTATGAAATGTTGATACAGTCATTGTTACACCTCTCTTCCCAATATATGTTGGTAACACCAGTTCAGGTATTAAGACTTAAACCCATAACAACAAAGCACACCAGCATAACATTTTGCTTTATTTAAAGGTAACTGTTATGCAATAGCATAAACTATTTTAGGAGATCCAAAAATTATAGTAGGTGATCATTCTCTAGGTTCCAGTTATATAACATTTAACTTCACTGATTCATGATTTTAGGGAGACCAGAAGCAAAACAACCATGTTTTACACACTGTTTCTGTGACAAATTGTTGTTTTCCACACTTAGATGGAAAAAAAAAAAGTTATTTTCTCTTCCGAAGGAAACGTATTGGGTAAGATAAGCACAATACTTATCAAAAGATAGTGTTTAGCTACTTGTGGGTGGTATCAGTTGTAGTTTGTTATTAATGAGCAAAAAAACATCTTTTGCATGTACATTTTCATTTGGCATTTCCTTTTTTATGAAATTAATTTTCGGATTAAAAATATTTTACCTATTATGCTTGCCACTGTCTAACACAGAAATAATATGGAACTGTTTAGTTAACATAGTCATATTTCCTGGGAAATACCTTTTCTGAAATTTGTTCCCTGAAACCATATTTATCACCTTCTACCTCACAACAATTGAGGAATTATAGAAACAAAATTTTAAGAGCATTTCACATGCACATAAGAACATGTCTACTCTATTTTTTCTGACTGAACCTCTTTTCAAGAGAAAGACAACACTTGCTGAAATAACTGTGTCACTACAAACGTATCTGAATTCTTTATACATGTCTTTTGTTGTAGGTAGATAGGGTGGAGGTAGGAAGAAGGGAACAAACCTATCAACCAATAAAAACAAACAACAAATTTTAAAGCTTGCAGCATTAAACAACAAGAATTAAGGATCACATTTCCCAGGCAATTTTTTTATTCATTGTACATTTCAATGCTTTTATAAGCTAGAATTTGTTCCCCTTAAAATAGAGACTGCTATAATCTGTAACATGATGGATCCACAATTCAGCTTCCAATCAGTTAGATGTGGTGCCTTCAAGAAAGGTTCTCCTTCATTTAAGTAGTCATCTATGTTCTTTGTGAAATGTGTTTACTCATAAATATGTAATCCACTGGTGTATTGTGTTATGTATCACTCTCAAGCACCTGGTCCACTGAGATAATCACTTATTTCTGTTACCATCTGTGATAATTGTAACAGTGGAGCTTTAGTGGAAGAGATTTATGCTATAAAGCTGAAGGTCCAATTCTCAGATGCAGGCAGTGATGACTGAGGAGAGGCATAAATATACTTGTACAAAAAAACCCAAACAAACTAAAAAGGAGGTATGCATTTAAATCTGAGATAATGCATGTGAAAACCCAGCCATTAAAACTATGTCATTGACAAAAATATAAAATCACAAATATTAGACAGAGAGTTATAGTCATTATTCTGTCCCATCCTATTATGACACCATATTTTACTCCCCAAAAGCTAGTAATATATTTTTTGAAGAACATCAGCTTTTAATGTGGATTACACTCATATGATCGAATCTAAAAAAAAAAAAAACAAAAACAAAAAAACCCCAACAACACACCAACAAAACCCCCCAAAAACCTAATGACATTTTGTTTCGTAAGGTACGCCTACAGATAATTCTTGCATTCATTTTGAAGTTTATAGGTTGTTAATTATTCTGTTTAGCAAACAGCAAGGTGCTCTTGCAACCTATTCCTACTCTGCATGCGTAAGCTTCTCTGACAAATAAACAAATGTATGCAGCAAGTTCTTTTCATATATAACATACTAATAAGCTATGAATCAACAGATCTCATCTAAATCAAATTGCACATAACAGTGACACTCCATTTGTTTTAGAATTTGTTCAACATATAATTAATGTATTTTTTAGTAATTTGTAATACTGCACAACTTTGCATATGTTATAACAATAGTTTTGTTGGGTTTGTTTCCTTTTCAAACATTGCACTTATTTTTAGCTAGACTCCTTACCGCAAGGAAGTAAAGTAGTTAGAAGAAGCTTGATCATTAGACATAAATATATCTATTTTTTTTCTTTTGTGGTGTTTAGGGAATTATTTCAAAATTGCAGTAAAGTGCATTTAAGATTTTTTTTTTTAAATATTGATAATACTAGTAAAGTCAAACACCATTGTGTGGTGTTAGGATAGATGCAAGCTGCTATGATGACTTGTCTGATGCAACTGATAAATTTTAGACTAATCTCATGCTTTCTTTTTTAAGCATTATCTCCTTTCTTTGAGATGGCTAAGCAACTGTTTTGTTTATCATTCCTGTTAATGCTGGTAATTCTGAGGATTTGCAGCCAAAGGAACAGATGATAAAATGAAAACAACAAAACTCACATTTCTATAACCAGCAGATATATACAAATGAGCCTAAAGCTTTTCAAAAACTGCCTGTAAATTTTCTAAGCCATTAAAACAGAAACATTTGAAGACTCCTTCTAAGTCTGGAGAAGTCTGCTCCTTGAGGGGCTGACACGAAGTTTAAAAAATATTCCAGCTTAGACTTCATTCCTCACTATCAAATTTTTGTTAGGTGAAATGTATAATCAACACAACAACAACAAAAGTAGCTGCATCCTGAAAGACTCCACAGTGGATACTAGGACAGCAGGAAAGACTTAATGCATCCTGGTCTAATGGAAGATGCCCCTGCCTATGATCAGGGTATCTCTAAGGTCCTTTCCAACCCAAACTATTCTATAATTCTGATTCTATGATTTCTGCAAATGAGGTTTTACATGAATAAGTGAATGAAATGACAGAAACATTTCTTGTTTGTGAGACACTAGTGTAAATAACAAAATATGAAATTATTAGACATATTATTTCCAGCATGACTACATTTGGGATATTCCACTATGGCAAACAATTTGCACAAATGTGCATAGAGAAGCAAGGTGTTGCAACTTCAGAGGCCTCAGGGAGCAAGGGACTGCTATGTTCTGAAATAAGGGAGGGCTGTGTGTGGAGCGTACAGGATACACAGATATTTTGGAGGTGTCAGGAACTGAATACATCTCCCCAGCTCCTGCGTGTTGGGCTCCCTGGGCAAAGGACAAACTTATTTTTTTTTTATTATGTTTTCCTAACAGATAATGGCATGTATATTTTTTAATAATTTCCTTGGCTCATTTGTCTAGAAGTGTAACTTAGTGAGAAAGGATTGATAAGACTATGACACATTCACAAAGGAAGTAAAGATAATTGGCCATAATGGCTGTAACATTTGGTTTCTACTTGGCAAAGCATAGACAATATGCTGTCTTCAAGACAGCTGGCCTCAGATGGACAGCTTATTTGTAAAGCAAAACATAGTGGTGGGTGGACAAAGCAACACTTGTTGGATAAGGGACTCTCTGGAACTGGCTAAGACACTCTCTTTTTGGTGGAAGGAAGGCTTTTTTCAATTTCCTTCTCTAACCTACAAAAAAGGTTAGATATTTAAATATGTTCTGTGGTCTAAATGGTTGCCCTAGCATGTGTTTGGGAGACTTGAGGAGGAAGAAAAACTAGCTTCTTTTAGCTTTTGATTGACAAGTGAGTTTTTCTTTAAAACACTGGCTTTGTTTCTACATTTTCCCATGATTTAAAAAAAAATCACCCAAAATTAGAGCTGATTAAATGTTTAATAAAAATAAGTATGTCTTGTTTCAATCCATGTACTTTAGTGGAAATGATTGCAAAATCTTGATTTTTGAGTTGATAGAAACCTAGTAATTTATCTCTTCAGTTTCCTGTTCTTGCCACTGAATTGAGAAAATACATATACATGCACACATACATACCTTTCTTGAGAAGACTTAAACAAGAATCAAGCCTTGATCAGCAGTAGATAACAGTTCCTTGAGACTATGGCTTGCCAGCTGCATATTTTCCATTTCTTTACCTTCCAGTGTGAACAAAGAAAAGTACAATAATTTTCTATCCTAAAATGCCAGTGTATCTAAGACAACCCTGAGCACATAACTCTTCTTACTGACTCTAAGAATCACTGAAGCAAAAATCAGAAAAAGGAAATTAAAAAAAACAACAACAACAACAACAACAAAAAACCAACAACACCAAAACCAAAACCAACAGTAGTCATTATTAATATTTTTCTTTTATGTTTAAAAACTTTTTTTTTTAATCGGCTTAGATTAAAGACACCCTTTGTTACTAGGCTTGAACTCTTTTGAAGGACACAGAAGGTGTAAATCTTGGACAGATTACATATCTGTAGCTCACAAATCCCTGAGTGTATGGATACAGGTACTGCCTGGAAACAGAAATTTCCTTTATCTTTGTAATTACATTCTGAAGCAGATAGTTCATTCACCACCAGGAGTTTCCCCTTCCATCCTTCCTTTCTGCCTGCCTTCCTTCCTTTTTGCCTTCCTGCCTGCATTCCTTCCTGCCTGTCTTCCTCCCTGCCTTCCTGCCCTCCTGCCTGCCTTCCTTCCTGCATTCCTGCCTTCCTTCATTCCTTCTTTCCTTTTCCTTCCTTTCTTTTCCTTCTCTAATGGCACAGTGAAAAAAAACACTATAACAAATATAATGGGCAAATTCAATGTTGATCTAAAAAAAAAAAAAAAAATATTGGAGAGTTTTGACAGAAAGAGGTAATGAAAGAAAAACAACAGTGGAGATAATTCTAGGAAGAGGCTAATTGTCATAATACTGCCCCTTTCAGAAATTACTTCATTATTTTTGGTTGGGGTATTTTTCAGAAGATATACCTGGGGACTAAGAACTACTTTCAATGGCTTTTACAACTGTTGGTGTCTAAAATAATGAAAAGCTTTATCATTTGCAAATGCTTTGTGAGCATATTGCAGATGATGTAGCAAAAAAAAAAAAAGTATCTTGGTCAAGAAAGCATTCATTTTTTACATCTTAATCGAAATGTCATGGAGCAATAGAAGGTTATTAATGGTAGATATTGATCTTGAGGTATAATTCTGTTAGAGGCATGGACTAATGGAGATGTGCATTGTGTAGGAGTTGTTCATATTAATTCTAGTTTTATCTTTTGCAGAATTATAGATCCATAATTCCACCTGAATTTAAAGAAATATACATATGCACTTACATTGCATATGGCTGGTTAGTTCAGAACGTGAGACTCATAGGAAGTACAATTTTTCCCATTTGGCCCTTTTTGGAATGGCAATCCTACTTAGATTAAGACAAAAAGTGCATGGCTTATGCTAATGAGAAGCATTAATATCAACAGCACCTTTATACAATATTTAATCAAAGATTTATCCTAAAACATTTTCATCTGCAGGATTACCAGTAGTTGGTTTTCTTTAATTACAGAATAATTCTGATCTGAAATTGCCTAGTCACGCATTTGTGTTTGGCTTTTTTTTTTTTTTTTTCTTTTCTCATATCTGGAGCCAAAATCATAAAATTCATGCTCTAGTTTTGTAGTCTTTAACTTACTTATCACAGACTCAATGAATGAAGGAGAGAAAAATAAAACACCCCGCTACAAAAACACTCCAAACAGCTCAATCACAGCCCTGATTGACATGAAAAGTTATGATAATTCAAGTAACCATATTTAAGCAGGATCCATAAAAGAACTCAGAAACCTAAGTATCATCAAACTGTCTTTGTGGATTCTCCCTTTAAACAAGCAGAACTTTTCAACCACCTATTACCCATAGGAAATACCACTATCTATCAAAAAGTTCACAGGAATCTGCCTCATTCAAGGCAGGACTAGTACTGCCTAGGCTGATAGCTTCACAAAAACTGGGTCGTCCTCTTATAGTAAACAGCCAGAGGAATTTTCAGAGGAAAATTGATAATCACACATGTACAATATTTTCCCACGGAGTGGGAGGTTGCTGTGAAAATCTCAGTGCTTTATAATTGCCTTGCCATGGATTCAGATGGCTCCTCCAACTTGTGCATTTGGTGAGAATTAAAGCATGGAGTGTGAACCTTCCCAAGTATTATTTGACCAAATGAATATTTATTATCCTGAAAACAGAATCATTTTAAGAGCTAATTATGTTCCACCAAAACTTTGCATTCTGGCAGAACAGTTACCTTGGGGGAAAAAGAAATATAAAATTCTCTCAGAGAATTTAATCCAGCTCTGCCCCACTTTGACTACTCTTACAATTATATTACTGCATCAAATGAGACAGGAGCATTGCCTTTCATTTCTATGTGATTCTAATAGAAATTCTGATGCTTACTTACTTGCTAACTGCCAGAGAAGATAACTCTGGGGAGTTGCAGAACCAAATGCTAAACATCTATGCCAGGAGAAGGGATAGTTCTCTAAGCTTACTCCCCTTATCATTTCTTATTTGGCTGCAAATATGGACAGGATCCATATTTCTTTTATGAAGACAACCTTCTACAAGGAATAGGTTAGATAAAACACTTTATAAGAAGAAAGAGTTCCTTCCCTTGGGACACAGATAGAAAGGTAAGACTGGATGAAGCAGACACAGAAGAGATTGTCATAGTGAGACACTGAGGAGCAGGGAATAGGCAGCTATGTCTCAAAGGAGACTAGATCTATGTTGGAATTAAAAAGAGCACCATAAGGCTTATTGTAACCTTGAAAGCTATGCAGCATACTGAAACCTTCCTGCAAGGTTTTCATGAGAAAGGATAGACTTCTTCACATAAGTGATTATATTTCTGTTCTCTTTGACTAGGGAGTGGAGTCTTTAACCTTAAAAATTTGTCTTGTTTACATTCTGCTAAAACTGTCTTTTGTCTCACCGTTTCGGGGGGGGGGGGCGGGGGGGGGGGGGGGGGGGGGGGGGGGTGGGGGGGGGGGTGGGGGGGGGGGGGGGG
>JAWWLZ010000082.1:71047537-71068703 GCA_035041345.1 Poliocrania exsul
TAATTAGCAACATAGACAGCTTTATAAGTTGTTTTAGCTGATGTTGTTTAAAAGTGTTATAACATCAAATATTCTTGCAAGTTTTAAGAGGTTTAATGTTGTGCAAAATGATCTATTAACTCTGTTTTTAAGCATGTATTGTTTTTAATCTGAATGCAAGCAATTTTTCAGTTTGATGTACAATATCACTAAGTACCTAAAAATGCTAATTTAATAAAGTTTACATATTAATATTCTGAGAACTTTTCTCTGACTATCAAATCAAGAAATCTCACTCTATTTTCAGAAAATACATTGAAAGACAGCTTGATAAGGTTATAAGTAACTTTTTTTTAAAGTAGTGTAAAATGTGGATTTTCTTAATGGGATTTCTATGCTCTATCTAATGCATAATTTCTGCACAAATCACAAAGACTTAGTGGCATGCTCCTTCAGTATTATATGGCACAAATATAGTTAATGGTTAAGAAAATCAGTATCACCAACATCACCAAAACCCCCACAAACCCTCATTTATTTACATTTACAGAACATGACATGCAAAAATGTCTCTGTGACACAAAAAAATATAACTCAATATTATGTGTTCCGTGTTTGCATAAAAACAAACTTGATATTGTTAAAAGGTCTATTAAAAGTTTTTTGCTCAAAATTTTCAGCATTTTTAAACATTGATTTTCAGCATTTTGTGCAACCCTGGAATGGCCAAAGTATTTGGGAAGAAATATTGAAGTAAGGAAATTTCTGTACAGCAAAGGAATACAAAACTATAGGCAGTTTTTAGGTGACATTTTCTTATGAAGTTGCTGATTGCACCTCTTCAACACTAAACATGGTGGCTGATAATTTCATTCATTTAAGATTAACTCAGAACCCTAATTCAAATTTTGAAAAGTATTTAAAATCTATTTTAAACTGAAGATGTTTGGGACTATAACACAGGAAAAAAGTATCTTAATTAAATACAAACAACAGGCACAATACATGAAACATAACCTACTCCTTGGAGTTAATCAGTACTTTTTTTTTTCTCCTTTAAATAATAACATAGCGGAATCAGTAAGCTTTATCTATATGTCTTCATAAGAATTTCAGTTGCAATTGAGATATTTCACAGCACATGTTCTGAGAATTTCCCCTGCTGCCACTTCATGAAGAAAAAAAAAAATGCCTGTTGCATAATAAATTTAGATCCAATTATGTTCTCATGATACATTTTTTTAAAAATAAATTCATAGTGATAGATGAATACTTAAAAAACCAAAGATGCACACATCATTTTAGATGCACAGAACTGCTTGATATTGTGAACTGACATAGAATGCACAATAGTTTTTCCTCTTATAGTATATCTGTTTATTTTATACTGGTGAGTATTCTTCTAGACAGTTCAATCATTTTCAAGATGAATTTGTTAGAAAAGAAATGCTCTACAAGGTCCCCACAGTATTTTTCTATGTCTCTGACAATCTAAAGCAAAACCAGACAAGTAAATACAGAAAACCAAAACCAAACAAAAATTCCCCAGCTAATCAAAACAAAACCAAACCAACAAACAAAAACTCATAACCTCTCACAAAGGCAGAATATGGTAAACTGATCTAGGAAGAGAGGTAAAAGAGTTTATGTCAACCATTCAAAAGAAAGCATGTGCAACAATAATGAATAATCTGAAAGGAAAACTTAACTTCTGATTGTAGTGCTGTTATTGAGGATTTAATCTTGTGTCAGAGGCCAAAACTTAGCTCGCAGCAAACTTCACATTTTGGGAAATTGCAAAACTTTTTAATTAAATTGTTATTTTGTGAAGGAGAGCTGACCAGTTACATTGACTGCTTCTTGAAGGTGCAAGGAAACAATGTAGTTTCTCTAGAGCTAACATGGCAACACAGTCTATATAATGAGGTCCTTAACTTTGCTCTAAGATTTTATATATATTGGAATCCCAGTTTCTAGGTAATTTTCTAAATATGTTTTCCTATTGCATTGAGTAATAACACCAATTTACTTTTTTTTTTTTTTTAAATCTGTATTCCACAATGTGTTTGGCATCTGAAAATTTGTCAACAGTGCTCAGTTGTTTGGATCAACTGGTTTAATTATAGAAATTTTATTGCATTCCTACAGTGGCAGAATTTTTTTTTTTTTTTTTAATTCACAGTGCTAACAATTCTTATATAAAGTAAATTCAGGAAAGAAAAGGATTTCCTGAAAAAGTAATTTCCATTGCTATATCATATTTGTCTAGATAGATTCAGTTCTTATACATATGAGAAAAATGAGGCAAGAAGAGAAGAAGTAATGTACTTAAATTTAAAAAGAAGCAAACTAGATCAGTATTGACTTATTTACTTGAAAGAGTGTGGCTTTGTTCCCATCACTTTCATTGTTTAATAGAGACCCTGAGTGGCTATTTTGCCTTGCAGATTTGAGAAAACATATCCATTTCTTTCAAATGCAATTTCTGTCACTGTATTATTGCTGTCATTTCTGGTTCATGCACTGATTGCTTTATCTCACTGATGCTGATAAAAAAACACAAAACAAAACAAAACAAAACAACAACAACAAAATCAGATACCTATTTTGTGGAAAGAAAAAAAAAAGAAGCAAAAAAACCCCAGTAAGGTACTTTCATTGTTGCTGTGGGGAATGTAAAATATGTTTGAATGTGTGATTAAAACCATATACACTCCTGTATATTTTAGTCATTTGCCCCTGCATTCTTTAGTATTTTATCCTGCTTTACTTCTAGGAGTTAATTGAAAGGATACTGTTAAGTAGCAATGCAATGTTAAATAAACACTGACCAGGTTCCTTCCGAAACAACAGTAATGTTTCTGGTTTGATATATCTCAAGATGCCTCCAACCAGTTAGCTGAAAAATACCTGGAGTGCTGTTTGGCCGATGCTGATACTGAACCTATTAAAAGACTCATGGATGAGAACAAGCTATCTGGTTTGGTAGAGTTTGATACAAAGCGTGGAATTTGCTGAAATAAGGAAATACGTAGTGAAATGTCTGGTTGTGCTGACTTTCCTTGATAATGTGCTGTGGGTTGTTTTGGTCTCTCTCTCATGTGCACACAGAGCCCAGAGAATCAATGCATTTGTTGAAGAGTCCTCTACCTGGACAAGTGATGTTTGCCAGGTCTTTTATTTTAGGAAAAAAGGCTTCACAGCACTCATCTGCTAAACATGCTTTTTATAGCAATTAAAATATATTAAAACAGAAATAAAATTAAAATTGAGGTTTTGCTTCATGAAAAGCCATTGAAACAAGCTAACATAAAATAGCAATGCTAAAGTATAATCCCTGCTATTCTTAAATATTTGTCTATACTGCCACATATTTAAGAGTAGCTTTACAAAACAGAAGACAGGAGGAGGGAACTGACAGTTACTGTAAGTTGCTTGCAAATTGTTGGCCTCTAGGAACAATGTGATGTTACTGAAGCTTTCTGTAGGTTTTACACAAACTAACAGATTTTGTTTTTCTATTCCACAGCTTCCATACCTGACTAATCTGTTTCTGAATTGCAGAAAGGCAAAGAGGTCAAAATCTGTCTTTGCTCACACAGTTAATTTCAGTGAATTCCACTAAATGAACAGAGATGTTTGTTACCCAGTGGAGTAAATGAGGGGACAACTTGTCCTCTTGCATTTATTGTTCCCCTGTAGAAATCAATGAAATATTAAATTACTTAGAAGGTGTTATTTGTGGAGAATTCTTTGGCACAAATGTGATGAATATTATTTGAAGTAGGAGGAAGCATTTGATTCTGACAGTGTTTAACAATTTAATTATTGATCTCATGTTCTCAACAGTCTTTGGAAATACAATTGTTGTCAAAGGAATTAAGCCTACTAGATCTCTGCCTCCAATAGCAGTGCATTATAGCAGTAGAATGTTTGCAAATTCTTTTTATATTGTATATGGAATACTCATTAAATAGTCTCAAATCAGCAGTTTTCAGGATTTAAATTTATTTCCAGTAAATATAAGTATTTTGAGCATTTTTAATTATTAATAAAATAACTCACAGAAATGTAAACTTTACTTGTCAAAAAATTGTAAATCCCTGAAGCTCAGAAGCCGGTTGTTTTTTTGTATCCCCACTTCTGCCCCCCAAAAAATAAAAATGCGTAAGCTGAACCTGAAAATCACAAAGAAAGAACGGTAAAGAGGCAACAGGACCCTTTCAGTACTGCAATTACGTGGGTAAATTCTGTACATTATTTCAGAAGTAGTAACAATAAACAGCACTGAGATTTTTTTCTTCTAATAATGTTTTATATTCTTAAAATATAAATAATTAGGTATGCAAAATGATTAGTTATATTTAAGAAATGGTTACAGGGCACTCACTGCAGGCCATGAGTCACTATTTCTCTGTATATATACTCATTCTATATAGGCACAGTGATAGTTTCCATCCATCAAATTCATTGAAAATGTGGATAGTGTAATCCGGAAATGAGGTATAATTTTTATTTTTATTTATTTATTTATCATAAAACAAAGTACCTCTTCTGTAAAGGCAAATTATGGTAAGTGAAGATTGTGAAGTGCATATCACATATGAACCAGTGTACAAATGACATTATTCACAAAATAAAATCAGTCAAGATTGTACTTACAAAATCAGACATCTGTCCCAGTATTATTACAATATTCTTAAAGCACAAACTTTTTCATTCTGATCAGGAAATAAAGAACTGACTTTATTGTCATTTTTTTTCTCATCTGAGTCTAGAAAATGGGTACCACTAGGGTATTTTTCCCCCTACATTTTCTTAAAGCTTTTAAAGAATTATAGTTTTCATTAAAATTAAAGCAAACCAAAATCTTAAAACCAAACATAATTTCACAAATATCAAAGGATACAGAAAAGATACAAGTTACTAATCTGGTTTAATACAGAATTAAATAAAGGTACACAAGTAGTAAGGGAGTTAAGATTAGCCCTATAAGCAGTCTTGAACAAATTTAGATATTTGTTAATTTGTCTGTTTACCTCAGTGAAGCACAGATTCAGTCTCTTCAAATTTTCTCCATCTTACAATTTTGTGGCCACCTTCCCACATTTTTAAGATTACCTCACTGTTTTGATACTTCCTTCTGACAATATTTATGCCACTGCTTTATAAATGCAAGGCCATCATGCCTTCTCTTAGAATTTGACAATCAAAATGAAAAAAAGATGGAATATACTTAAAATAAGAATCATTAATGAACCTTTAGTTTTCCTTTTTACCATTTACACCTTTGGCATGAAATTAGGCCATGGATGTGAAATACTTTACTCAACTAGTAACTTTAGTTGAAGTGGAAGAATCATATTGGATCTAATAAGCCAGGAACTAATGACTTGCAGTATTTATATGAAAATACCACAGGTCTTCATAACTGTGGATTTCCTTATTCTTTCAGAAACAGTTTCTTTTCTAGAGCATATTGAACAGTATCACATAACTAACCTAAATAAATGCGTGTGATGGATTTTATGAGGGCTTTTTATTATTATAAGGTCTCTTTTATTGCTTTCCTCCTCTCTCCTCTTTCAACCACAGTCTCTTTGCCAGCTTCAGGTAAAAAATTTTATGCAACACTTAATGCTGAGTTACTATGAATTCTGATTAACCAGAGGGGTCAACTTTCATTACAAACTGCATAAAACTCAGTCCATTAAATTGTCCATTTCAAGCTTGCAGTAATGGGTATGGGATTGATTATATTAATTAGTGCACTTTCTTCATTGTCCAACTAAATGCTTATTTTAAGGAACAGAGAGGCTTCCTCTGCTGGCTTAGAACTAGTTTATAGGGAAGAAATAGCAAAGATGGTAGATTTAGAATTTATTAGGCTAACTAAAATATAACAAATTAAAAAAAAATAAAGTCATTAAAACAGATAAATTATTTTGTCAAAGGAGTTATCATGTTGTATCAGCTACAGTTTAAAAAGAAACAATCCCAGCTTATTATTATTTTATAACTTCATTTTTAAATTGGAGACATATGATTTTAGTGCCTTTAGTCACAAACTCCATTTAACTATTCATAACACAAAGCCCCAAATCATATGCTCATATCTTCAATGACTCCTCTAAATACCTAGAAAATTTCTGGTTTTCTAAACCCTACCCTAGTCTAAAATATTTTTCATTTCTACTTCAGCAGTTGATGGAATGAAGCATAACACCACCAGACCAAGCCATTGTTCTATCCATCTTGATATTCTACACAAAACGATAAATCCTTGTATTTTGGAGAACATATAAATGTAGATTCTTTATATCCTTCAGCCAGTCAAAGATCAAATTAGATCAAGAGAAGGGTAGGAATAACAGATCTTCACAGATAGATAGTCCTCTGCATGGGACCACTAATGGATCAGATGGGGGCTGACTCAGCTCTGGTGGGCAATAATATATGTGACACTCATCTAACTGTATTAATTTTGAGCCTCCTATCTCTCCTAAGCTAAAAAACACATCAGCTTACAGTGTTAAGGACCTGCAAATTTTATCTATCCACAGAGCCCATCCTTCCTTCCCTGACCTTCTCATGTCTAAGACCTAAACATAACGTGACAGAACAAACTAAGGGAATTTGAAACAGCATCATCATCTAAGTTTTACTGAGTCCTCCCTGTCTTTTAAAGTTCTTCCTATGACTTTCTGTCCTTGCTAAGGAGGTAAAGGACCATACACAGATACTAAACAGGTATTCCAGAGAAGACACATGACCCTTCCATCTTCCCTCTTTGCCCTCAACACTTTGTCTACTCAGGAACAACAGCTCCTCTTCCGCCATCAGCAATACCATTCAGTTAGTATCACTGTATCCATAGGGACTAAAACTCCATCAGAGATGGGTTCAGAGTAGATGTTAGCTTGAGTACTCAGGTCCCTCATAACAGAAAGCTAACCCTCTTTGAATATGTGGCAACATGTCCTCTTACATCACCACTCTTTTTTTTTCCCCCGTCATTTCCTTCATTCTTGAGTTGACACAACCAGTAAGTCACACCTTTGCATGGGATTGAGGTGGAGAGTGACACTGCTGATGGTTTTACATTAGTGCTCTCACAGAAAAAAAACAACAAACAAACAAACAAACAAACAAACAAAAAAAAACAACAAAAAAAACAAACTAAACAAACACCACCTAAAAAAATAACAATCCTGGAAACAGAACTTTCCTTCTAGAAAGAAAATAAATTTGTAGATTTTTTTGCATTACTGCCTAATATAACAACAAATTTCATAACAAAATTGTTCCTTTTTTCTATTCTACTGATTTCTAATTATGTCTGCTCCTGGCAAAAAGTTGCTGAGTGATCAGGACTGATATGGGCAGCAGTAGTACAAGCTTCCTATACTGTCTCCCAAAGCAGCACTTGTAATTTTTAAAAGATTTGGGGACTGAATAGAGAATGAGAAAAAAGGGAAGGTATATAGATACACAGCTGGACTGCCATTACCTGACCACACTGCACTGAGCAGTGGCCATAATACAATACACATTAGTATATTTAGTCCCCAGAATGGAAGAATCTAGATCTTCCTGTTCCTAGCTTTTCTTATTATACCTCTTTGCTAATAAATTCATGCTGAAGAGTGGTACATAGGATCAGCCTCTGTGTTCAAAGCAGTCATAAAGATACTGTTTTTCCAAGGTCTGTTTCATAGAGCATTTCAAAGCCTTCACGTGTTGATGGAACATAAAATACAGGATGCATGTTCTATCCAGATGGCATGTCCCTTATTTATTACTCCTGTGGTATGAAAGAAACAAAAGGCTACCTTTCATAGTAGTGATGATACTAAACACTATAGAAGTTTTATCACATCATGATCAAGTGGGAATATAAGTTTGGATTAAAAAGAAGCATTTTTTTCCCTTTTCACTCACTTGGAGAAGACTATAAAAATATTATTGTTTCATTTTGCTTCTGATTTTATGCTCATCACTTGATCACTTATAGCTTCAATAAACTGTCATTCCTATGTATTTCAAACAGATCTAAACTCAGTATTTTCTTCTATCAGACATGGATGTGAAATGAATAACCACATTTACTTGACATTTTTTTCAGCACTCATTCTAATACAACTTTAATATCTTCTGAGACAAATGGATACATATATATATATATATATATATATATACACACACACACACACACAATTTAGATGGAACAAAATACTACATGTCTGAATCAGGTCAGAATCCTTCCAAACTATTCATCAACAAAAGCAAATTCCCCAAATGCCTTATACTGTTATGCACCAGTCCATGCCTTACTCTGACTGAAAATAAATTACCAAACTACAAAAGGAAAAACAGATGTATTTAAAAGACAAATAGCCATTATTTCTGAAATTCAAAGTAGTGTGAAATAGAGAACTTACAGCAGATTAGAAGACAAATGGGAAACAGAAACTGAGATTTCCACCAAAGCAAGAAAGTTCTAGGAGAATTGTTCTCCTGTACTCTTTCAAGCTCTTGACACTCGTTGCCTCAAAGCAGATGAAAGAATTGCAAAGGTTGACTTCTGGAACACTGCAGCAAGGAACAGACAAAACAGGACCCCAAGGACAGGGTCTTGAAGAAAATTAGAATAGTTAATGCTTAAAGGTGATGCCATTACTTGGAAAACTGGAGTCATGGGCAAATGCCCAGATACCCTTTATTTCACTATCGAACAGCAAAGGCCACTTCTGAAATATTTGTGCATCTGAAGTCAGTTCATGCTATTTGTAACATTCTTTTCCATCTTTGGCCTCAAAACAGGCCAGATGTGTACACTTTCAGCCTAGCCTCTGGTTCCATGCTATACTTCCAAATAGATTCTATGCAGGGAATTTGAAACTGTACATAGATCACATCCGCAATTGTTCAACTTATATGAGGGGATACAGAATAACAAGTTAAAAAAAGGTCTTGTTTTTGAACAGAACCACAGAGTGAGTCCCCAGACGAACACTTTTTGGAGTTAGCTGAGAGGAGCCAGCTCACTAGCATGTTGCAGGGTGGCAATACAATGCTGAGCAGAAACAGTACCAAGTGAGCAATAAAGCAAGAAGCAAACCTGGATCAAGCTGCCACAGATTTTTCTCTAAAACATTCCTGGAAGTCTTTTCAAAGTCTGAATTCTGTGTAACTGTGCAGGTTTAAAGGTAAACCAGCAGGAGAAATGAATGCAACACAAAAGAGGTTATAAGTCAGAGTTACAATTTAATAACAATATTACAATAAATGCAATGGCACAAAGAGAAAAAATGGTTTTAACCCACAAACCCCCAGAAGTATAACACAGCACCCTTAGGCACAAGCACAAAGGGGTTTGTTAGCCCCTGTGCTGAACCCTATGTGGTTCCCCCAAGTTCAAAGTAAAAGTCCAAAGTGGAGAATCTGTTGGTGCAGCTGACAGTTGCAGTCTGGTGGAGAGTGGTGGTCGCAGGCTGGTTGAAAGTGGTGGTCTCTTCCTCTCGAGGTTTTGGTCCTCCTCTCAATCTGACGAGTGACCCCTGAGGTCTTCTTACCCCAAGATATGTACCCCCAGGTCTAGGTGGGAGCATCCAGTCCCTCCCCCATGGCGGGGAGTCACCACCCTGGGGTGATCTAACTCTGTGAGTCATGGGGTATTTTGGAACCACTGATGGCCCATTAGCAGACACGCCCCCTCAGGCTGGGTGTGAAAGTGCTAATGACTCTCTGGAGAGGAGTTATCACAGCTCTTATCTCACAGATGTCTTTCACACCCAGCTCACAACCTGAGGGGTCAGGTGTACCATGGGCAGCTGCTGCAAATGGTCCATTGTTCTTGGGAAATGAATAGAGGGGGTAGAATACATAGCTTTGATCACTCCCACACAGTGATAAACTGGTCCCACCTGCTGAACTAGGACAGTAACATTTTCATCAGAGATTTCCTAAATTGTTCTCTAAGAGATAACTAGCAGAATGACAGCAGTAAATTGTTATAATAGTCTTGGAGAATTAATCACATCACTGCAAATTAGCATCCTTTAGGTATGTATTCAGAAGTTACCTTTAACCAACAGACTGACATTCCTAAGCCTAATGGTGAGTATTTCATCATCTGGTGAATCCAACTAAACCACTAACACAAGTACATCAAACACAACTTTGGTTTTAGTATTCTTTCAAATTTTGTTCCTGGAACTTTTTGCTTCATAATGAGTTCTGCCAAAATTTACCTTAAAGAACAGTGCTTATTTATCTAAAAATAATAATTCACTTTTCTTTTTTTTTTTATTTTGACATTTTTAACACTCTCCTTCTAAGCCTCCTTCACCTGCCTTGCTAATATAAAGCTAAGTAAGACCATTTAGAATTTCACCCTCTATTTTAGCTTCCTGAATTGTTTCCAAACAAAAGATTTAATTTAACAGCAGAGAAGGAGATTTGGATGTCAGTTTATGTGACTAAAGTCTCATATCTACACACATACACACACACATGAAGGAGCAGAGAGGCACAGTGCTACGCAGGGGAACCCAAAGAACCACTCTGATAAATCAACTCTGGTGTTTCACACAGTTGCCCCAGGTGAGTCTCAGTCCCCATATCAAGATAGGACAACCTACACCATGAGCCAGTGCAGCAGCTATGGAGATCACCTTTCTAATTGAGGGGGATCACTGCCCAGAAATATGGGGAACATTATGGGATGGAGGAGAAGAGCTTTGTGGAATTGTTCAGGACATTCTAGGATGTTTAGGAATGAAACCAAAGGTAGAAAATGGGAGGGAACAAGGTGAGGAAAAAGCATGGGAAAAATAGAGGAATAAGAGTATAAAAGGAAGTGATCACATGTAAACAGGTGGCTTCTCAGTACACATCTGGTGATGCCATATTATCAACACAGTCTTCCGTGCCCTCTTACTACATTCCATTTCAAACTCTCTCGGGACCGGGATTGGAGATTGCTCCCAAGATAAATCACACACACACAATTTGGATGGAGAACATCTTGAAAGCCCTTTATTTCCAGCTGTGGTCTGTTTATAAAGGTTCCAATAGGGACAGGGTTTGGAGGGGATGGGACAGCAGCGATGGCAAAGGAGCAGGGCAGGGAAGGGGTATAGAAAAACCTCAGGGCAAAAACACACAGAGAGGGGAAGAAGCATGGAGGCTGAGCCTGACACAACTCATCTGTGTTCGTGGGGGCCTGAGTGTCAACTGGAATGAATGTGTGTGTGAAAGTGTAAGAGTTCTGTACCAGGAGCTGAAGTGGTGCCGTGGCCTCAGTAGTTCATTTGTCCAGATGCTGGCAACTGGGAAGATTTGGATGCAAGGGAAGCCTATGAGCAAGTTGAGGGTCAGAGCTCAGCTGCTGCAAAGATCCACATTATACATGTCCAGCTGCATGCACACATGTATGTGCTATGTCTTTCCCACTACTGAACCTTCCTCATAATCATTGATTGGATGCAATGGGATAAGACCATTGGCACTGAGTCAGTGTGAGTGATGAGTGTATCTGGGACACACACACATAGACACACACACACATACAGAAATATCTGATCTGTGTGTCCACATGTGTAAGTATATGTATTTGCAGTATATGCTCATGTTTCAGTATATGCCTATTGTGAAACCTTGCTTTCAGCAAGGGAGTTGCAGCAACCTCAACTGTTTCAGGTTATAAGATTCAGTAATTGCCTAACCTTGGGGATCATAGTATATGCTACTAGACATAAAAAACATAGTAAAATCATTAGAATAGGTACATATGAATTTAGATAGATGTCTGCAGAGACAAATTGAGAAGAAAAACATTTCTAAAATGGGATGCCCAATTGCTTTGTATCATAGCATGCCATACTTTTAGGTCTTACTCTTCCAAATGTTTAATTTTTCTCATACCAACAATGCAAAGATGAGTATATAAAAATGATGTGGCCTAAGACTTAAGAGAGAACAGCAGGTCATCCTGGAAAACTGTAGAAGGAAACCTAAATCTCTTCTCATTAGTGCAGAGAGGTTTTTGAGTGAAAGAGACTTTGGGGCAAGCTTTCATTCTAAACAAATGGGTTAGCATGCAAATTTAGGACTCTGCCATTCCACGTAAAGAAAATGCCACCAGTGAAATCTGTAGATAGAAGACTCTGTGTGGTGCAGTATCCCATGATATTTTTAAGAAACAGGGAGATCACTGAAAGTCACCTGCTTCTGACCAGCAAGAAGGAATGTGAAGGTCAGTGGGGGACTGAAGCCTGGCTCCTGCACAGAGGACAGGGAAGGCAGGAGGTGCTCAGGATTGCCACCAGCAGGCAGGGAGTCAAGCACTGCTGCAAGACAAAGACACATTCCATCTACTCAATAGTTTCTTCACAACAAAAGAAGAAAGAATACATTAAATTCATGTCAATTGGGAAAACAGATACCATTACCCCCAACATTTCTCTTTCCCTCTTTCATTTCTCCCACAACAACAGAGACTTGATTCACAGTTTGTGAGGAGACAGCAAAGGTCATTGAGCAATCAGTTTAGTCTAGTTTTCCCACAGTTTGGGATAGAACTCAGGCCAGTGTTTGATTATGGAACTTTGAAACTGAAGCTAGTTCCCACTGTTAATCATAGCATGGTAAATGTACTATGAATACACATTAATAGAATCTGCATTTGTGCACATATATCTCTGCTTCAAGACAAATAACCACCCTCAGGGAGAAAGACACATTCCACAGACCTTCTGCATTTACAGATATATGAATATATATAAAATAAATGGTTTCTGTTTAAAATAATGCATTAATTCAAAAAGAGAGTAACTTATGAAAGTCTTCAACTTCTGTTGTAAGAACATAGAATATTTACTTGTGTCTCATATGTCCCTGAACACCTAATTAAGTTAATATGTCCTTCTTGCTCAGTATGACAATCTTTCTACTAGAAGCGAAGAGGTATTCTAAGGCAACTAGTCTTATCAAACAAGAAGCAAAAATAACAGGTATCTGGATTTTAATGATTTTGAAATACCTTTCTTAGACAGTTAAGCTATGTATATTGTGAGGTGAAAAGTATTAATGAAAATATTGAATTTCCGTTCTGGAAGAAATTTTATAATTTTAAATCATTGTAGTTTGTAAGAAAAACTGTAAGTGACAGAATTTCTTGTGAAAGGAATATTTATTTAAAGTGGGGGGGAAAAGCCATATGCATTCTGATTTAGCTTTTCGAAGAATTAAACAAATTGTGACCCAGCTGGGACCCAGTAGTCTGCCTCTAGCTGTGGAAAAGCCTAGCAAAGTATTGAAGAAGAAACATAAGAATGTTTATATTCTTCAGAACATTGTTTCATGGTATTATAGCTGAGGTTCTTTTGTACTGGATCATACCACAGGGACATCAGCTTTAATATTCAACTTCTAACAGCTGGCATCTGCTGCTTTAGAGAAAGAGGAACAAATACAATTCTCTTAATTATCTGAATCATTCTTCTGACTTCATAAACTATGCCTGCCTCCTGAGTCTGCTTTATACTGAACTCAGTTTCTACCAGTTGTCTGCAAATTATTACCAAACTCTTCTCCTTTTCTTCAGGCCTTGTTCCTTTTCTTTATTTGAGAACCAAACATAACAGGTGAGCATATTTAATGCTGCAGCCCTGCCAGGTTTATATGTATTCATCACAAACACATCCCTTTGGATGTCTGCCAATAATGTTTAGATATTCCTTTAAAACTCTGTCTTTCACATCTTTTAGAAATCTCATTTACTTTCTGCTTAGTGCTTCATTTGCTTACAAGCTTCAGACTCTATGGATCAACTCTCTGCTGCACTGTAAAATATTTCTAATAGAACAGAATATCCTTGTTTAAAAAAAAAGAAAAAAGATATTACTGTAACATAGATTTATCTTAGGTCTTTAGTTTTGCTTTAATGTAAGTTCTCGTAAGCATCAAATGTCTTACTTCTTTACTGTTATCACCACTGCCACAGCATTACTTGCCTAATCCCTCTCCAAAGCTACACTGGGTAGCATTTTGTGTGCTCTCAGTGGAGTGACGCAATGTCTGGTTGTTAAAGGTTCAAACACAGGAAGGGGGTTTTGACAGAAGCCCCCTCAGAGAATTTTTCTCACCATACCAACACAAAATGTTTAGGCTTGGAGTCCCAGGAGTGAGGACAAAAGATAGCTGATGACTTTTAGATTCAAGCTTAATGGTTGAGTGGAGGTGAGAAAATGTAACCCCAGCACCTGGGGGTGGGGAGAGGTTTTTCTTTTCTTTGTTCCCTGTGTGCTGGTTTGACTTTTGGTTTTTTGTTTTGTTTTGGGGTTTTTTTGGTTTTGGTTTTGGTTTTTTTTTTCTTTGGGCAGCTGCAGAAAAGGAGCCATATCTTGCTGGTGAGCTCTCTTATTCTGGCTCTGCTCTTTGCTTTTGCCCCTCCATCTCTGGACACCCTGAGCTTTGGAGAGAGAGAGAGAAGAGAGTAGAGACACAGCTGCTTCAGGACACTGCAGACCTTTTTTTTTCCCTCTTTCTGGGGATCGATTTGGACTGCAAGGAGACTACTGGGAACTATCACCATTTCTTCCACTCCCAGCTTTTTTCCTTCTTCATTTGGGGCAAAGGACAAAGAGAGAGAGAGAGAGTTCATATGAGTTCTCTCTGCTCATCTGTTCCTTGCTGGGAAAAAGACGGAGAATTCATCTTGCAGCCAGTCAAGGTGGGACACTGACACTGTCCATAAATATAACTGCTCCATGAGGAATCTACTGTTTGGTGGTTGTTCTCTTTTGTTTTTTACATTTGGTGCTGGGGGAGTAGTTTGCTCTGGTCTGTTTTCAGTTATATCTATATCTACATATATATGTAGATATACATAGTAGGTAAGAACAGTTATCCTTCTTATATCCATTTTCTAATTAAAGTTCCTTTTCTTAAATTTAATAAAGAGTGACGTGATTATTGTGGAGGAATCCTTTCCTCTGCTTTTTAGTAAACATTTTGGTTTTTCCCTCAAACTAAGGCACTGGTACACTTGTGAATGTCATAACATCATTCAGGGTAGCTTGGAACAAGGTGGTTATGTCCTAAGACTGTACTTCAAGTTGATCAAGAGAAACCTCAAATAGAATCAGATATGAAATTGAAGCATTTAGAGCAAGGACTATTGCTTAGTCTGAGTTTGTACAGAATCTGCCATAGTATAACTTTGCTCTTGCCAATCCAAATGTCCTTCTATCCTCAGCATTACTAATGGCGATTAGAATATAATAAAAAAATCAACTACAACATTTAAAATGTTATTTTTACATTATGTTGTTTGATCTGTTACTAAGCAGACAGACAATACACTTATGTTCTTTAACTACACTTTTAATCATCTGTCTTGAAATGTGACATCAGTTACTAGCAGCTCCTGAATGGAAAATAAGATATTAGCCAAATCTCAAATAAATTAATTAAAGAGTATTTCTTAATCAATATCACAACATCTCCGAATCCCAAATACATTGTAAGAACTGGTGGAGAGTTTAATACAGAAAGTTAATATTCTGATTTTTCAACAGTATCACTGAGAATATAACAAGGATATAAAACATTTTACAAAATGAACAGAAAAATCAGGAAACAAAAAGGATTTGGCCAAATAACGAGAGCAGAAATAGTGACTAATTTAAAATTTGGAAACTAAACACTGAATACTAATAAGACTACATGCTGGGCCTATTTTGAATTGAAAGAGATTCAAAGTGGTTTTAAGATTAGCTATTTTTCCCTCAAATGAGTATAAAATTTTAGGTATAAAGCCTACATAATTAATATTGTATGAAAAGAATCCCTCAGTTTGAATATCACTTTATTATTACCTGCAGTGGTTTTGATTTGCACTGTGGATATTGGAATTGATGAAAAAAATATAGTAATTACAATGGTTGCACTTGTGGTTACTCTAATAATTATAGTCAATTCTTGTAATGATTCTATTACTGATAGCAATAGAAGCAATAGTTTAAACTTCATATAGACTTTCACGGACTCTTGAATAAAGTTAAAAGGAATCTTTCATATAAGTTATCAGATGGGAAAATTTAGGAAGAAATTCAAAATTTCTCACTAGAATGAAAAGTCATACTTGTTTAGTGAGTATTAAAAAAAACAACCAACCAAACCAACAAACGACAACAACAAAAAACCCCACCACACACACACACAAAAAAACCCCAAAACAAAGCCAAAACAAAAAACAAAACCAAAACAAACAAACAAAAAAAAAACAAAAACAAACAACAAAAAATAACAAGAAAAGAATATGTTTCTTTCTTTCCAATAGCTTGAGCAGAGCAGTAGAAGTCCTCATCCCAGTCCTCGTTACTGCTAGACATAGACTTTCCAGGCAGGGAACACTCACCACCTTTCTTCGCCAACAGGATAGAATAAACATTATGTATGTCCACATGTGAATCCTCAGCAATCATACAACCTTCTCCAAGCTGTATCTGGCTTATGCACTCTACAAATTATACAAGATTCAGAATTATTTTTGATTATTTTAAACAGTTAAACTTAATTTGCTTAATTAATTTAGTTTTTAAAGTGTTTCAGGCCCTTACTTCTCCTTCAGTCAGGTAGTTGTGCCCTTGAGATATCAGCACTGCTGGGAATTACAGCAGGCCAGACCAGAAATTTTGATCACCTATTTTGAGCATTTTATGTAAACAGACTTATCTGTCCCAAACAGAACTGTCTAAATGTGTGTGTTTTACATTTTGGTATGTGTGAAAGAGCAATGTTTTGTTAGATAACATCAAGATTTTAAGCAAATTCAAGTATTTAACAGTTGAGAAAGATAAGTACTGAAATCACCAGAAAGTATAAAAAAAACCCCTGAAAACAAAAATAACACAAAAACCTCCCCAACCCCCAAACAAAACGGTATATATTTAACTCTTGTTAATTTAATTGGGAACTGAATTATGAAATCTTCTGGAAAATCCAATGAGCAAATAAGTATCTTAATGAAAATATTGTGTCCATTATCATCTAGCAATTTTCCTACAAATGCCTTTTGGAAATATTTTATCTGAACATATATACATGCCATTAAACAGATAAAAAGAGCATTTTCACCATTAGCTTTTTAAATTAACAACGACAACTCAGAGGATGATTTTCGGTTGTTATTTTAGTATTTGGTACTGATGGCGTTATTGCCTCCAGTCATAATAAAGGTTTTCTCCTTAACTTTACTACAGAAATGGTAATATCATCTGAGAGGGTTCATATCACAAGGGATAGATCCTTTACTCTTCTTTCCAATCTGTTTTACTGGTGTGTGCTACTTTCAACACAGCTTAAAAAGTCACAGCTCTCATTCCAAGACCCAGCTTTATTCTGCTCTGGATAACAGGGAATAGGATACAACATGTAACAGTTTTGACAAAGACTTATCTTGCAATTAACATCACAGAAAGTGGTCCTCTTATTGGTCATACCATTCCAAACCTCACATTTTTTAATTTAGAATTTTTCATGAATAATGTACTAAGATTACAAATTTCACTGTATAACTATGCTGGAAACATTGGGTGAAACATGTAAAATTGATTTCCCAAGTACAGCAAAGAATTTGCTCATTAATGAATTTGCTCCTTGGAAAATGAAAAGGAAGAAAAAAACTTGGTTCATTTTGTTGTCTTGCAATCAAAAGCAGAAACATCTGCTAAAATCATGAGCAGCTTGATGGCTAGATGCAGCAAGAGAAATGGAAGAATTAGATATTAATTTCACTTTCTCTTAAGTTTCATATACACCCTTAAGAAATATAGTGTTTAAAATAGTATCCTTAATGCATAGCTTTGATCTGAAATATAAAGAGAAATATTGTATGAAGTCAGTTAAAATATGTGCCACTAAATTACTATTTCTTAATCTACCTTTCCGTTTATGTTTGATTGTTTGCTGTTACAATGTGGAGAAAGTTTTTTAAAGGCAGGAAACAAAAAAATAAAAGCATATGCATGGTCAATTTTAGCATGTTTAGCAACACAAACACAAAGGACACATACACCATCAGATTTGACTTGTCTTCCAGATGCTGAGAATATGAAAGAGAAGTACAAATGCAGAAGATATTTTTTACCTATTTTCTATGTTACTCCAATTTTTTTCTGACCCACATTTTTGCTTATTCTTGAAGATTGAAACTTCAGTTCACACATTCACTATTCCACTGAAAAATGCCTTTTAGGGGGTGAAGATAGATTACTGTAATCATGGCTGAAATGGTACACAGAACTTTAGATGAAATTGCAGCAACCAAATACATGACTCTGCTTAAGCCCATTTGGTCCTATAACTAGAACTCAATGGGTTTTACTCTTATGCCTTTATTGCATCTTATGCTCCTGTATTACATCAACACAGCAGTGTGATTACTTAATGACTGCAGAGTCTGATCAAATGAATCTATTTCCTATAGTTTACTCAGTGACTTGAGGAATCATCTAGAGAAACAGAACCTCACATAAACAAATTGGGCAGGGAATAACTAGGAGAAAGAAAACTGCAAACTATTTAAAACACTTGTTTTCTTTCTAGAGGGCATTTGCTACTTTTTGTTATTTTCAATTACAGATTTGTAACAGGCCCTTACTCACCAGATCATTGAGCTAGAGCTGACTCAGCCTGTACCTTATCATAAAGCTTTTGCTTACATGAAAGACATATTAGCTTTTTAGAAACCTCTAAATAGTTAGGTCAGAACAGGAATAATGAGACTTTGTATATATTTTTTTCTATTACAACCATGAAGAACAGGTTCCTGCCCTTAGGCTTAGTCTGGGCTAACAGTGTCTCACTAAGTTACAAAGAATCCCTCGCAAACTTCTGTTCTTACTTACGATGTTTTACTATCTACCATCTCTGTAACTCGATGATCACAGATTCATTTCAAACCAACAACTCCACCCTTCAACTCAGTTTCACACTCACAGCTTGATGACTGGATACAAAAGAAGACATCAGTGTGCTACAGAACTAATTATACTCAAACTAATTCTTCATTTTTAGAGAAATGTGAAGCAAGTGTGATCAAACAAATCAACTATTCAATTTGTCTGTTCATCTCATTGTGTTAGTACATAATCATTGTATTAATACCAGAGAATTCTTCCCCAACCCTACTTAATTTTAATAGAATACAAGTTTGTTCTGCAGCTATGGTTAAAATTTCACCATAGCACTGTCCTAATTCCAGTAATGGTTTTTACTTGGTGATCCATTATATCACAATGTGATAGTTTAAGCTTTATTTCAATTTATATTAATATAAATTACCACCTACAGTGAAACACAGCTGTGGCTGAGCCTAAAGAGCAAACATTGTGACTATACATTTTAATTTAGTCAACTCCTTTACCTCTGCTGAACTAGGATTTTGAACATTAGAGAGGTTAAAGTCTTGGCATCAATTATATATTGAGGAAAGATTCCTTCCTTTATGATATTGTTTCCCATATGGTGGCACTGCATGAAACCTTCACTGAAGGTCTGTTCTGAACTAGAACATTTTTCATATGGTTTGGTGGTATGAACAAACCCAAGTGACTTGAGACAGCCATACAGGCAATTCTGCCTCCATTTGCAGTTCTGTTACAACAGCTAGCATGTGGTGAGACAGAGGAACTGTGACTCTGCAGCTTCTCTTTTCCTTGCCAATTTGTTCTACAGCTTGAATGTGTGAGAAAAAAGTTGTCTGAGACACACAGCTCTTCCCTCGCCCATGAACTGGGACAGCAAAAGCCCATGCAAAAAGTACGGTGTATTCCACTTAGCTCCATGTCCATGCATAAGAACGAAAACCAACAGTTTTCCTAGGGAGGAAAAAAAATAAAAAAGAAAACTGGAAGGAGGAATAAAAGGAGCCTGAGTCATCAAATTAAACAAGTGAACATAAAATGTGAACATAAACTCAAGTAAAAAAAAAAAAAATCCTAACTACTATCAAGGCTGTATGTGGTTTTCTTGGGGTTTGGGATGAGTTTTTTGAAGTATCATTCTTCCCAATGTCATATCTGAAGTTTGATCTCTCCTTGACTTTTTGCTCACTTGTTCTTACACTCTGTGGTGTCCTAACCCACAGAGCTGCTCACATGTGTTACTTTCAGAGACCCTGCTTGGTATTTGTAAAAGTTTTTGGAAGAGCTTCAAAGAATACCTTTTTTTTTTTTCCCTATGAACTTTGTTTTACAGATATGTTGAATGCAGAGAAAACAGTTTATTCTTCTATACATCCTATGCAGAGCACTATCCTTGACAGAACAAAACCATCTTTTTCAAACATAGAAGAATTGTGTTTAATTTTTTCGTGTATTATATATGAATAGATTTGTTTCACAGCAGGCATATATTGGTGTGCCGGTTTAAAAGTAAACCAGCAGGAGAAATGAAGCCAACACAAAAGAGATTATAAGTCAGAGTTACAATTTATTAACAATATTACAATAAATGCAATGGCACAAAGAGAAATTGGGTTTAACCCACAAAACCCAGAAGTATAACTCAGCACCCTGGGGCACAAACACAATGGTGTTTGTTGGTCCCTGTGCTGAGCCCCACATGGTTTCTCCAAGTCCAAAGCAAAAGGAAGTGAAGAAACCTGTTGGTGCAGATGATGGCTGCAGTCTGGTGAAGAGTGGTAATCTCCTCCTGTCGAGGTTCTTGTCCTCCTCTCGATACGCCAAGAGGTTCCCCCCGAGGTCTTCAAACTACAAGATTTTGTACCCTCAGGTCCAGGTGGGAACACCCAGTACCTCCCCCAGGGCAGGGAGTTCCACAGTGGGTGATCTGACTCTGTGAGTCATGGGGTATTTTGGAATCGTTGATGGCCCATTAGCAGACACGCCCCCACAGGCTGGGTGTGAAGGTACTAATGACTTCCTGGAGGGAGCTATGACAGCTCTTATCTCACAGGCGTCCTCCACACCCAGCTCACATCCTGAGGAGTCAGGTGTGCCCTGGGCAGCTGCTGCAAATGGTCCATTAACACTTCTTGGGAAATGAATAGAAGGTGTAGAATACATAGCTTTGGTCACACCCACACAGTGATAAACTGGTCCTGGCTGCTGAACTAGGACACATTGGTATAGACATTTTCTTTTCTAGTGTGAAA
>JAWWLZ010000082.1:71068803-71079363 GCA_035041345.1 Poliocrania exsul
ACAAAGGGGTTTGTTAGCCCCTGTGCTGAACCCCACATGGTTCCCCCAAGTCCAAAGTAAAAGGAAGTGAAAAACCTATTGGTGCAGCTGATGATCACAGTCTGGTAGAGAGTGGTGGTCTCTTCCTGTCCAGGTTCTGGCCCTCCTCTGGATCTGATGAGTGGTTCCCCAAGTCCCCCAACCCCCAGGATTATATCCCCTCAGGTCCAGGTGGGACTGCCCAGTACCCCCTTAGGGCAGAGAGTTACACAATGAGTAATCTCACTCTGTGAGTCATAGGGTATTTAGAATCATTGATGGCCCATTAGCAGACATGACACCTCAGGCTGGGTGTGGAGGTGCTAACGGCTTCCTGGGAGGGAGTTATCCCAGCTCTAATCTCACAGATGTCTTTCACACCCAGCTCAAATCCTGAGGGGTTGGGTGTGCCCTGGGCAGCTGCTGCAAATGATCCATTGTTAGCAGTTCATGGGAAATGAATAGAGGGGGTAGAATACATAGCTTTGGGCACACCCACACAGTGATAAACTGGTTCCAGCTTGCTGAACTAGGACAATGAGTTTTAGTTTTGGGAGTACTTCTGTGATTATCTCAAACAAATTAATTTATTGTAGTAAATGTTTAATAAATGTTTCCCTTTTCTTCATTTTATTTACTAGAAACACAGAATCATAGCATCACAGATTCATAGAATGGTTTGGGTTGGAAGAGACCTTCAAAGATAATCTAGGTTAAACAGCTTGTGAAAGGCAGTGACACCTTCCGCTTGGAAAAGTTTCTAGAAGTACTGTCCAACTTGGTCTTGGACTTTTCCAGTGAACCATAACTTCTCTGGGCAACCAGTTCTAGCATCTCATTGTAAAAAAAAAATTCTTACTTATGTCCAATCTAAACTTACCCTCTTTTAGTTTAAAACTGTTGTCCCTTGTCTTGTTATTACAGATCTTGGTAAAAAGTTTTTCCTGTCACTTTTATAAGCCCCTTTTATAAATTGAAAGGCCACAACACCGTGTTACTGAAACCCTCTCTTCTCCAGGCTCATCAACTCCAACTCTCTAAACCTTTCTATATAAGAGACTTGTTGCATACAGCCTTCTGAATATTTTCAAGGCAAGAGCACATTGCCAGGTCATATCCAATTTTTTGTACAGCAGACTCCCCAAGTCCTTCTCTACAGGGATGCTCTCAATCCATTCATCTCCCATTGGTATTTATACTGAGGATTGTCTCAACTCAGGTGCAGGACATTGCCTTTCTCTTTCATTTGAGAACACTTCATGATGCTCAAATGGGCTGACTCCTTAAGCCCATCAAGGTCCCTGTGGATGCCATCCCATCTCTCTAACACATCAACGGCACCACTTAGCCTGGTTCACAAACCTTCTGAGGGTGAACTCAATCCGACTATCTATGTTATTAATGAATATAGTACTGGTTCCAGGACGGATCTTTGGGGGATACCACATGTTACTGGTTTTCATTTGGACATTTCCTAGTCTGTATTGACACACAGTTTTTGCAGATAGCTCTTCTGATTCTTCAAAACAAGGTAATGTGGATCTTTTTAAGTTGCTGTTTTGCACCAATATTCGTTTTGGGAATCATCATTCGACATCAACACCTCATAGCCTATGATATAAAAAAACAACGCTTTTTCATATTAAAAATAGAATTTAAGGGAGTGTATGTAGTTCAGATTTGTAAAAGGTTTGGGAAAGGCTTCTGTGTCTCTACCACATCAATATTGGTCAGAATATTTTTCAGTTGCAATGTAATATGGTTCCTTGAATGCTGGAAGTTAGTAGAAAGTATCAGTTTACTCTGTAATGAAAAGTGAAGAAAGGAACACAGAGAAGGCAATTATAGAATTTTAAGTTGCTTTCATCAACAGAACATACTTCTACTAAATAAATAAGTAAACAAATAAACAAACAAACAAATAAATAAAACACCAAAATAAACTGCCAGTGCTTTTATCTTGGACAAATATCATGATAAGTTGAAGTCAAGAACCACTCTGTTCTAAAGTCCACTGTCCTCATACTTCATGTCAGGCTTCTATCTGATGTGGTAGACTTACTTGTCCCTCGTTTTTTATTCAAAAGTCTGTGTGGGGTTATCATTCATTACCAGCTTTTTCATAGGCCTGTACTTAAAGCTGATCAGGATTTATTTTTTCATCAGGATAATTGGTTTTGAAATGAGATTGGCAATAGTGTAATATTAGTTATAAGTCCCAGAAATGTTAGTTTATCTGAAGCTTATAGTCAAAACCTTTGCTTCACTGAACATACAAGTAAGTGTCAATGTGCTTTTCTGAGGAAATAATGAGTCTAATTATTTTTCATTTTTTAAAGAGAGGACGTTTGGAGGACATGCAAGTTCATCACTAGTAAAAATGTCTGACTCAGACTGGTTTATCTATCCAGAAGTTTAGAATTCCACTCCAAAGCTTTCCTGGACATTGCAAAGAAAACTTATTTTTTTTTTCTCATGAATTCTTGATCAGAAAACTTAATATGGGTAGCTGACAGACTGACAATCCAAACCTCAAAAGAGAGAAGGACTTTTTTAATGTAATGGGAATTCAGTTTCCTGTCAAGTCAAAGAAATAACTCACAGTGCATAAAACTAAACCTGTGCAGTCCCTGAAGAATTTGGATCTAACATTATGAGAGAAGGATGAAATAGTACCATGTTAAAGAGCTCTGCTTGCTCCTCTGACATGCCGTAAAGTTTCTGTTTTGCTCAAAAAACAGAGAAATGTTTGAAGAATGTGATTTTGTGTTTTATTAATGTACAAGCTGAGCTCAGAGCAATGTAGGGGAAGGTGGAAAATAGCATAATTCTGAACATTTTGACAGAGCTTATTTAGTTCATTTCTTCACATTTTGAAAAGGAAAATTATGCTTCCATTTGAAACTGCCTTTGACACAGTTTCCATGACTGACATCTAGGCCAATGCTTTTGTATATGTTTAACAGTACGCTAGCAGAACTATTTCTGCATGGTTTAATTTCTCTGATTATAAAAGTCCTGAAAGCTATATAGATGAGACTATCCCAGGTCTGTGTATAGTTGAATTAGCTATTTTTTTTTTAATTTCTACAATTCACTGTTATAGCTTAACTGCCCTAATTTTAGCATCTGAAATATGCTTCCAATATATAGTAATGTAAATAATGTAGTAAGAAAAGGCCACGGTAATGTGTCAAATGGCTTTTTTTTTTTTTTGTCTGTTCTGCTATCATAAACATAATTAATAATAACTTTCTTCATACAGCATAGGTACATTTATAATTAAAGGAAAGACCAATTGTGCAACAAAATATTATTCTGCTACAAGATATTGTTGAAAGTAAAAATCGTAAAATAAAATCTTCTGAAAATTTGCTGAAATAAGTACTAGTCCAGTTGTCAATGTAATATTGAATGCGAAGAAGCTAGAGTTCATCTGGCAAGCTAATTTTGCAAGAACGTAAAAAAGAAATATTGAAGATAAATATGGGGGGGTTTATGTTTGGTTTTAGTTGTTGTTTTAATAAGTGGCAGGCAGAAGTAGATCTGTAACAGTTATACAAGAAGTTAAATAACTCAACCTGATTTGTTTTACATATATAATGATTTTCTTCACACGACATTCCAGAAAATTATGTGGGATAAAATAACTGGTTTATGCTCATTGCCATAAAAATCATACCTAAAATGCTAAGGTGTTTTACCTTAAAATTATCACAACTATTAGCTAGAAATTTATGTCAATAAATGCATTGGAAACCTCTTAAATAATAGCTTTAGAAGACTTACAAGTCTCTCTCTGCAAGATGTCAGGTACCTTCCTGTTAGTAAAGAAAACAAACTAGTTTGAAGCATCCATCTTCATCTGAAAAGTAGCAAAACCAGATCTTTCTTGTAAGACAGTAGTTGCTGGATTTGTCAAATGTATAAATATAAATTATAAATTGTTAATCAAGTCTACAATATTTCCTTTTTATTCCACAGCACACACCTGAAATCTGTCAGTTTTAATATCTCTGTCAGTAATTATGAAGTCCCTTAAGGCTATTTGTTAGATGCTACATGATACATTTTACACAATAGCAGGTTCTAGGGATAGTCATATTTTGCTTCAGAAAGGTAATTATTAATTTTGCATAGTCTCATAACAGATCCTGTACAAGAATCCATCATTTTCACAAGGAGATAAAGAATGAAATCTAAAAAGTAAAGAATTTCTTCTTTCCACTGCTGCATTTGAAGAAAACAGCTAGGTTGAATTTTGAAGTCTATTTTGAGTCTGTTTAATGCTTAGAATGTCTTTAAAATTTTATTGAACACTTCCTTATGCTTTAAATTACATCTAGAAAATTTATAGTGCATTAGGTAGTTTTATGCATGGCCTACATTGCACATAAGGGGCAATACTGTACAGTTTTAGTGCTAATACTGAAGGAAAAAGCAGTCATCTTTCATTATACTTCCTGGGCAAAGGCCAAGCAAAAGCTTTGTTGACATTGCAACCAAGAGTAGCAATGCTGCAGATGTAAGCACATCACACATCTGAGTTGTTTCACTGAGAACCTGCGTTCTGGGGAAGTTTTCTATTATGAAAAACTTCAATCTTTCATTCTGTTTTCCATTAACCATTTTGAAGCTGTATGGTGAACCCCAGTAAGGGCAGCAAAGAAATAACAAATGGAACTCAAAAAAGGTGAGTTATAGAGGATACTTTAGATCAGTGATTGTGTCTCTGCAAAGTATAAAAAATCACAGTTTAATGATTAATTCCCTCCCTTTCACAATCTCCCATTCCTTCCTAGACAGAGGCCTAGTATTGAATAGCAATATACATACAAATAGGGCCACCTCTGTGGCATTATTTGCTTTCTAGCTGCTACTGTGTAGTAGTGACATGTGGATTTAGCGTTTTGCTTACTATAGGAGTTTTCAAGTTCCTGGACCAAACCCACTAATTCATTAAATTTCTGTTTTCTGGAGCCATGTCTGACACAATGATTGTGATAAACAGAGCATATTTTCAGCCTTAGAGTGTTTCAGTGAACTTGTTAGTGGAATGTTCTGCATCCATCCTCTGACATATTCCACCATTTTCTTTCAATTAAAATTTTATTTATTTTACGGGCAGTAGATCTTCAAACTCAAACAGTTTACTTCACTGTCCCCAGAAGTGCTGCCAAAAGCAAGGGCTATGATCAGGCATTCCCCTTAATTTAAACTAACTTATGTGATGACCAAGTGCTTATTTCACTTAAGGGAGATAAACATGCTTTGCGATGTTGCTAGGAGGCAGTGGAGTGAAGGAAATCTTAACCCATTTGACTACTAAAAATAATTATCCAAAATCTACTTTTGTATCATTATTCCAAATGAAAGCAAATTTTCATTTGATGCACTAATTTAAAAAGGTTAAAAAAATCAGACAGGTACACAATTCCAGTTTTCAAAGACAGATGCTTTAGTGACCTCAAAGATCCTGAGGTAGTGTCAGAAATCAAGTGGAAGGTAAAAGACGACTAACATGAAAAAAATGCTTGGCTTTAATTTTCAACACCAAAAATTACATTGTTGGCCTTGAATTACAGTCCTGCGTACTTCAAGCACTCTCTTGTGATAGCATTCTTTACTCATGGAAATATGAGAAAATCTATTAATAACTCTACTATAATGGACATACTACTAAGATTGCTGAAGATATGTCCATATGGAAATGGAAATAAGGATGGAAATCAGGACAGAATATTACAGCTACTGTGTGATATCTATGCATATCCCTTTTATGTTGCAGTAAATGTGGAGCAACCTTTATCTTCAATAAACATGAGAAATTTACTATGTCAAAAAATAAGAATTTAAAATCAATTAGTTTACTATGAAATAGATTTGTTTATCTATGACATGATTGGTGGTTTTCTGACTAGGTCTTGGGAAAAAAAAAATTGGCCTATGATTTCTTTAGTAGGAGAAATATTCTCCAAGTTCATGGTGTCATACAAATCTCTTATAGCCATGCAAAAGCAAGGTGTTTTAAAAGTTGTATTTGATACCAAAATTTTGTCTATCTTCAATGAAAATCTTGAAATTATCAGAAAGACTATTCAGTCCCTACAATATATTCTGAAGCTAGGAAAGAAAGATAAACTGTGGGATGCAGACAATTAGAATTAAAAGACCATTTGGAAAATAATGTACTTTAAAAAAAACAACAAAGAAAAACATAAGCACCATTTAAATAAACTAATCCAATGCCTATCACATGACTCAAAATAAAATTTGAATTTTCTAGTATATGTACTGAGGACAATGGCAGGGGATTGCTGCTGCTGTTTGCAGTTTTATAAATCTAGGGTAACATGTTACATTAATTTTTATTAAAGGAGCAGGGGATCATAAGAAAAAGCCTTTCAATTTCTTTTATGATCCTCTATCAAATTGCATTACTCTTTTCCAAAGTCACCTTTCCATATGTGCACTCAAAGTGTAATTGTGCAAACTAGTTCACTGGGCAGGATTTGAGAGAGAAAGAAAATGGGAATGAGAGAGACAGAAAGAAGTAGAGATGAAGAGACATAGATACAGGGGTAAGGGAGAGAGACAATATTAAAAAGTACTCAGCAATAATTTAATAAAAAAAACAGTGTAATTAATAGTTTCAGGCCTGAAATGTGATTACTTATTCCTATAAAATCTTATATGAAATTTCACAGAAGATATTACTAGAACTTCTTTATCACTATAAAGTAAACTCTTGTTTGTGATACAACACCAACTTAAAAAGAACATCATTTAATAGTTATGCATTTATTATCTTCAGGCAAGTTTAAGGGAGTGTACTGTACTTCAGTTGTAGAAATAGCATGACAAAATGCTAAAAAGGCTTGTTATTTGTGCAGGACATGTGTATAGGAATAATTTAAAATATTAAATAAAGATTTTATCAGTGGTATGTGACACATTCTTGAATACTGGATTCTTAAAAAAAATCTTCTCTATCTGTCACAAATGGACAAGGATGTTATTTTGATGTTAATAAAAAGTCACTATCAGCCTTGTTTTCCAGTATAAATGATGCTGTTTTCTTTCTGCTTTCCTGTATTTGGAACATTTTTTTTTAATTTTTTTTTTACCAATAGGATCCTTTGCAAGATCTGCTGTTGTTAATTCATCATGATGCTTTTCAATACTAGCCTGAATTTACAACATTTAAACTTCCACACTGTTCACTTGAATTGAAATATCTGACTTGGCAATTAGTTCATGTTGGAGGGTTTCTGAAAACATAACAGAATTTCATTCCTTTATAAAGTCATTCTTCGGAGCTGTTTAATACAGATCTAAGAGGTAAGTTTAACATTCAGTCTAGCATGTACATTTGTTGAAATTTTCAATGAAAAATTGTTTTATAAAATAAATATATTTTCTTTAGGTATCAAGAACATATATTCAGGAAAGTCAGGTCTGCAGTTGAACACTTAATATTTGTAACCGTGACACTAAATGTTCCCAATTTGGAAGTTTTACAGGTACTACAATACCCATCACATATATCAACCCGTTTGCTGAAAAAAATTAGATGCACTGAGGTAAGGGACCTGCAGAAACATACATTTTTGTTCATCTCATTATTTATCAATGTCAATATTTTTTATCAAATTATCTTATGTGTCATTTCAAAGTATTCTACTTCCCAAGTCCAGGAGATTCAAATTGTGTCCTGTTTCTACAGTCAACACCCAGTTACCTGATCTGAACAACTGAATGCCCACAGTGACCAGGGTGGACTGTGGTATGTGACCCTTCCATGATTTAGATGCAATCTTAAAATATCAGAATGCATAAGCTCATTATAAATTATTATTTCTGTAATTTATAATAGGAAATTATTATTAAAATAACAGCTACAAAACAAGAATGTTAAAAATGCAAAGATATAACCTTGACATGAAGAAACAACTGATGTTAATTTGCTGTGTGATTATTACCTGAAACATACCATCTTGTTTTTCATAAAATTATTGTGAATATTGTCTCAAAGAATAAAATACTCTGTTTGAGGGGGCAAATGGCATGTTATCAAGAGAAACTTTCAAGAACTTAATACTGGCCATTAAGAAAGTGAAAAAAAAGTCAGGAGCTCTTGTGGAACTGTTTGAATTACATATATGACAAACTGATGTTAGCTGAAAGTAAACTATTAGCATATTAGGAAAGAGAGAATAGCTAGCTAATGGGGAAAAAACCCACAAAAATTCAGTAAGTATATGAAAAGTGTTGAATAAAATCTAGCGGGATTAAAATTCATCAAAATTTTGATGCTGTATAGAATTAATTTGTACATATAGACATATAAATCAAAAATAATGCAGTGTACTTATAAGTTTGGCCTAATAATAATAAAAATACGTAATTATATGCTTAAAATTCACTGTTGATGCAAGCACATAATTTACATGCAAAACGACAGCATTGTGTTTTAAAACCTTTTTACTTTATTTGCCTGACACTTGAATCCTTAACAATCTTCATGCTAGTTTACAAAATTTAAAAATAAAATAAAAATAGTTCACTGCAGTGAGAGAGAGATGTTAGTCAATTAAGAACTGTAGAACTTTTTCTGAACTACAAGTCTGGCCTCAGTCAGTTAAAGTTGCACTGAAGTGATTTATACATTGGATATCTATTTTGTATTATCTGGAAATTGCTTATAGTATTTGTAATAAGGAGTATACATTTTTAATCTTTTATTGATTCCTGAGTTTGATTTAATATCTGCTTGGCAATTAATGTAATGAATTTAGAAGGAGAGACTAGGAGGATAAAGCTCTTTTGGAGCAGACACCTGGCATATATTAGTTGCTATGGTGATTACCCAGCTGTGCAAACAAGTAGACAAAAAAATAATTATTCAATATTCCCATGGTAAAAGAAGAAAATTCTAATGGATAAACAGCAAAGTAACAGGAATCAAAGTCTGGATTTTGAAACCACAATGGAAAGTGTAACATATACCCTACATAGGAAACACTAGGAGGGAACTGCAGAAGTTTCAGTTTATGTTGAAGGAGTGAATAACCTGCAATATGTAGCACACTGGATTAACAGATGATGCCCTGCTGTGCAAGGGCCATTTCCTGCTCAGACTTGTAAAGGAGGTCCCCTGAGAACATATCTGAGGAAAAAACATGCAACTTGTCTCCTCATCCACCACAAACTCTCAGCCTTGGTCTCATAGAACAAGGAAGGCAGAAAGAAAGAGAGATTTTTACTATTTCTCTTGCTCTGCAAAGATTGCATCTCACAGTTATGTTTTCATGTATACCTAGATTTTGATATGCAGCAGGTTGAACAAAAATAAATATCCCACTGCCCCAATATTAAATTGCATACTGTTTCTGTTCGTGGTTCTGAAAGTCCTGTTTTGCTGCTCCTATGCTCGAATACACAGCTGTCTCATGAACTGTTATATCACTTACACAAACACACAAAGAAGAGAAGGGCTTGGATATGAAATAAGACTGGTGAATCTTACTGCTTATTTCACACTGCATGAGGGCATATTCCAACAATATACTTCTTGGGGTTACTCTAAATTTGTCACAATGGAAGGCAACATAACATTTTGCAAAGTGGGTATTGAAGCTGATTGGAATATAACGATGTATAGTGACCATAATTGCTGGCAAAATAAATTCTGTGAAGATGACTGTTGTATTAAATGACACAGAAATAATAGCTTTAGCATTCTTTCTCCCTAGGTGTGCAGGCAGAAACAACATTAACTGCATCACAGAGAAGAGTGCAGAGCCAGACAGGTATCCCTATATTAAGCAATGCCAGAAGCCACCAGGGAAGGGAAGAAATAGAAACTGAATGACTGCAGCTGAAAGTCTGTAGCTCCAAAACATCAAAACACCTCATTAAGAGCCCTTCCCCTGAACTCCGCATAGCATGCCTTTTTCCTCTTTTTCCCACAGCAGCTGACAGATCTGTCCTTGATTCCCATATTTACATCTAATAATATAACCTGGGGAGATTCCACAAAAATATGTGTCCTGCATGATATTTATTGTTAAAGTCACTTGTAATGACTAAGTTCTTAGAGAGAGAAGGAGCTATCTATTAACTGTATGAACACAAAGACAGATTTCTAATTTCACATTATTTGAAAGTTGTGACAAACACGTTTCTTCATCTTGATTCCAGCCTACAATTTTAAGCAATCTAAAGGTGAAAAAATACCCCAAACAAACAAAAAATCATCTCCGGAGTGGAAAATAAGGCAGCTTACAAGTTAGTTGATTGTCCCTCCCATAAGTAGATAAGGACAACTACAAGCAAACAAATAAAGTTAAGCTAAGTGAGAAATCAAATGCATTACTTCCATTCAAAGACTACTGTTACTTAGTTGTGTCTTCTAGGGTTTTTTCAGATTATTAAAGAAAGGCAGAAAGAAATTAAGGAAGGAAGGAAGGAAGGAAGGAAGGAAGGAAGGAAGGAAGGAAGGAAGGAAGGAAGCAAGGAAGCAAGGAAGGAAGGAAGGAA
>JAWWLZ010000082.1:71082115-71094762 GCA_035041345.1 Poliocrania exsul
CTTTTTTTTTTTTTTTTTTTTTTTTTTTTAATGAATTGCACTTGGCTTGTCTTCTAAGTTCCTGAGTTGGTCCATATTATTGTGGAGCTTTTCTCACATATGTATAGAACAATGTTTTCACTGATTTAAAATTGTGTATAAATACATTAAAATATTTAATTTATATTTTACTGAGTACAGGAGATGCAATGCTTAATCATAGGCAGAGGAGAGCCAGGAAATAATGTAAAATGTGAATAACAAGCAAAAGCCATTATCCTTTATAAGAAAAATGGAGAGGTTTCCTAGCATGACTAAGTATACTCAAGCACTGCATTTATTCAGTGTATTTATGTAAATAAAGAAATATTTATCTGCTATCATATTTTCATTGCCAATCAAAAAAAAAGACAAAATGTTAAAGGGAAGTATAGCTAATCACTGATAAGAAAATATATAATAAGAAGAAACTAATTATCACTTTCCAGATTTGAGCTTACAGCTTCACATACTGACACAATATTGATAATGATGCAGAGGAACTGTACTCCATTTCTCAGAGACTCTAACTTTACTACATTTTAAGGAAAAAATTCTGTCTGGAGTAGGGCTTTTGATTTTCTTAAAGAGATTTGTAAGTACTAAGTTTCAAAGAGACACTTTTGTTTGTTTGTTTCCATATATTTTTCATAATGAAAAGTATTTTTTTAAAAAAATGAGATTTCAAAGACTCTCCTAGAAATTAACCAGACTCCAGGCTAATGGAAGAATGTTCTTCTGGCAAATTCCTCTGCCCCAGCTGAGGATAGTTTTAAGCCTTGCATTCCATATTTCTGCAAAGGAAGACCCATTGACAGTATAAACCAAGACATTTTCATTAAATACTTACATAACACAACATGAATCAATAGGTGTGCTAAAAGTAAAATGGACATCTTTCCTGTAGCAATAAAAACTTAGCAGCTAGTGAACTTCCTCCTTTCTGAAGTGTCCTCCTTGAAAGGCTCACAGGGGTCAAACTAACCCATCTCTCCAGAAACACACACTATTCGGGTCACCTCTTAGTCCCGAGCAGGGACGCAGCGTGGATGGCGGTCAGAAGAGCTCAGGCACAGCAGACACCAGAAGGCTTAGATCAGAAGGCTCACAACTTTGAGAGTTTATTCGAGACAGATAACAGACAGATACTTATAGCTCATAGTAGAAGAAGTTAGTTCCTAGAAGCTCCTATTACATCATCTCTCATTCCTAGTAGATCTAATCCTCACACAGTAACATCCACACCTTCTATGCCCTCTCATATCCAACAAGCTACTACATAATTGGTTAACCAATTCACATTACATACACCACAGCCTCCTCATTGGTCACAAACCACACACACACCAGGTAGCTCTCTTCTCTTTAAGTTTGCACTCTAAACAGCTTTCCTTAAGGGATGTGCTCACTGTCACCCCCCACAACACACCACTTAGCACGGACACACTTCCTCTGTCAATTGGACTGAGTTTGTAAAGACTAGAGGAAAAATTAGATTTTAAGGAATCTGACAGATGAGCTCCTTTGAAGGGCACACTGGCTCTTTGCTTTAAGAACCAGAGCAGCTAATCTTCAGCTTTAAAAAGACACTCTCCTTTTTTTACAGATTTTGGCTATTGTGTTTTATTGAACCTTGAATTTGATATAATATGTTTAAGTTAACCTAGAAAAATAGCTTGAAAGCACTTGCCCTGCAGTAAGTGCTGGGACTTGAATCACATGATCCCACTTAGATGGTCCTCTTTAAAAAAAAAACATTGCTAATTGTACAAACTATTTGCAATACTGGCAAACTGATTCTTAATACAATGAATTTTTTTTTGCAGGAATATACATAACAGCAATGATTAATAAATATGGCCCTTTTTTAGGGAGTAATTTTTCAGAAAGGAATTGTATTTCATACTGTTAAAGAGAACTTAAGGCGTTTGATTTACTAATTAAGCTAGTATGAGAATTTGTCATTTGTATTGAAACTGAACTTAGAAAAATCACTTACAATCTTTGTCCTTCAGAGTATTCACTTTGAAGACATGTATAACAATTCATAACTGCACTACAAAGGTTTTGTAACCTTTAATTCATATTTGTAAAGCAGTTTTGATATCATTGCAAGAAAAATCACTAATCATTGTAAAAGTGCAAAATATTTTTACCTGAAGTACACATATTTTCACAGGATAAACCTTCCTAAGAACTGAGCTTGATGAAATGAATACTAACCATTGGAATTTACTAAATCAGGAAGTGTATATGAATATTTAGTGACAAAAATGTACTAGCAGGGCAAAATCTTTGAAGCTGTTGATCTATTGCTCTGCAAAGACATCCAACCAAGTTTAAAATCAACAAATAATTGACATGATAAACTATGTAAAATGATGCTTCTCTTTTGTGGGAAGAAAAGAAACAGAATTGATTAAGTATTTTCCAGTAGATCCATTTTAATATACTCACATATTTTGCAATCATATTAACTAAAGTTGAAATTAAAAGTATAACTGCACTGAAGCAAATTATGTGAGAAAAGATGACTTTCAAAACATTAGCATAAAATCAGTCAGTTTAATGAAAAGAATTCAATATTATTCTTTTTTATTTCTTTATAACCTTGTTAGCTTTTCTAAGGCTAACATATGCTCAACTTTCTCAAACAAGATACTCAATTTCAGAAGATCTTAAGATTTTTTTTGGCAGTCATTGTAAGTCAGACTGCCAACAGTAAAACCTAAATAAGCTCAGGAACTTTAAGGGCATTATCAGATGTCAAGCATTCTATACTTAATTGAGCTCAAATCCTTTATAAAATTTAGACCAACAATGTGTTCCAAACAGTAAAATATATCCCAATATTTAATTAATCCTAGATTTAAGTATGGAAATCCACTACATATGAAAAAAAAATCAATAATTTGACCACTGTTGCTTCAAAATTATTTGATTCATTAGAGGGTTGGGGGGGTTGTGTCTTTTTTTTGTTTAACATGGTCTTTAACTCAAGCTTAAATAATATTTCAGACTCTGTGTTTTATTTCAAAGCACAAAAGAACCCATATCTGCTGTTTAAGATACTGTAGAGTTATATCTTCAAAGATTTTCTAAATGACAACCTTGTTGCAGAGTCAGTGACTCATCCTCAAAAAATACAAAAAGAAAAGCAACTTTGTCACAGAAAAGCAATGTTATGATGATGAGGAGTAGACAGGCTGTGATATTTCTTCGGTAAGGGTAAAAGAAAGAATACTTGTTGTGTAGGACCAGGCATAAGCACGTTTTGTCTGAAACATTCTGATTGTTGTGACAGGAAAGTTGTGTTTGGAAAAGAGGGTCTCCCAAAAGTGAGGCAGGCAGTACTGTTCTGAGCGAACTTCCTTTTCTGCCTTGAGACTGCAGTTCGGTCGTCCCCCCCACCCCACCTGCCCTGACTTGCTTACTGAAGGATGTACAAACTAAATGGTGTGACAAATCTATTTTATCAGGTTACCTAAAGAAGGAAGTGTATTGGTCCTGTCCACTCTTTTTTTTCCTCTCTTTATCTCACTACCCCAAATTTGGACCATTCATGTAGCAGGACTAACACACATCTGGGGATCTATCTTCACTTTCTCCTTTTTCTATGTTTATTTCTTTCCTCTTTTGTTTTGTCTGGGCAAAGTACAGCTATCATGTTCTACCCCATACTCCATACTGAGGTTTGTTGTGAGGATTAGGGGCTTGTTGAAGTGTGTTTTAATAATTAAGGGGGCTTGTTAGTCAGCACTTTTGAGACTAAATAGGGTTCTGGCTGCCAGAGCTAAGACAATTGTACAGTAAAGCATCAGAGTTCCTGACATGTGTCTGATGATTTTGTTCACCTTGATGAGAATTTATAATGAACATTGCACTCCCCACTGGTGGGTCATGGCATGGCTGAAGTGAACAGCATTGGCCAAGGAAAGAGAATTGGGTTTTTGTTGGTACAGAAAAATCAAAGGTTAGCAATTCAGATCTATATAGACCCTGTGAGACTGAAGGCATATATCAGCTGAGAAGCAGCAAGGCCACAGCTGCTGTTGACTGGGAAAGGAGAAATCACTCCCTAGGAGTTCTTAGCAACTCCCCAGAAGTTTCTCATGAGAACTCCACAGGTTTCCCACAGGACACCAGAGATGTTCCTGAAAACAGTCAGGATGATTTCACCAAAACACTGAACTTGTGAGATATGGATTATAACCAATTAGAGTTTGCAGTTAGATGGTGTGAGATTCAATTTAGCCAATTAAGCGTAGCTTTAACCCTATATAAACCGTGTGCAGTATGTAATAAATGGCATTTGCTTGATCACATTGGTCTGGTGCATGGTGTCCTTATTCCTTTGTGTATTTGTTGTTTACTTTAGTTTTTTACATCTTTCCTCCTGTAATTGAGTTTGGGCTTGTAATGTCATCTAACCACTTCTGACAACCTGCCAAAATAGAGATGGCAAGGTTTTACAATAAATTGCTACAGAAATCATCCTTCATCTAATCAGTTCAATGCCACAGCAACTTTTAGCAGAGAGAATATACACCTCTCATCTTTAAATTTTCCTTAATAGCTGAGATCATTTCCATAAATAAATAAACAAGACAAAGAAAAGACAAGAAAAAAAACACAGCTTTTTCAAAACACAAATAGATATGGAATTGAAAGCTACATACAAGCCACTGCCTATGACCCTTAATTTTGTCTCTGTGTATTAAGAATGCACAAAACACATCATCATGGCTCAGCTTTGTGAATGAAGATTTTGGGAAGGGCTCTACCCATGTAGATGTGTTCTTAGAGCCTGCGCAATGGATTTTTTAGGTGAGGTAGAGCATGTGCAAAACTGGCCCCATCCTTTAAGTCCTAAGGTTCATCTGCCACAGCCGAGCAAGCTTGGACGGTGACGGTGAAGTCCTCAGGACTAGAACCCACAGCCCCCGGTATTCCCTGGAGGTCTCCTATCCAAGTACTAACCGGGCCTGACTCTGCTTAGCTTCTGAGAGCAGATGAGATTGGGCATCAGGGTGGCATGGCTGTAGGTACAAAACACATAGGAATTCTATTATTCACCTTACAACAGAAAACAAAGTTATTCATATTACGCATGCCATAGGCTAATATGTTTTCTTCAATAGGGATAGAGCTGATTTTCTTCACCATGGCTAGTGTGGGGCTGTTTTGAATTTGTGCTGAGCATAGGATAGATAATGTAGAGATGTTTTTGTTTTGCTGAGCAGAGCTTACACAGAGCCAAGGCCTTTCCTGCTTTTTGTACTGCCCTGCTGGCAAGGAAGTTGAGGGTGCATAGAATGCTGGGAGGAGACACAGATGGAATAGATGACCCAAACTGACCAAAGGGATATTTTAGACCATATGATATCATGCTCAGTATATAAAGCCGAGGAGAAGTAGAAAGATGGGACATTTGGAGTGACAATGTTTGTCTTCCCAAGTAACCATTACACCTGATGGGCCCCTGCTCTCCTGAAAATGGCTGCGCATCTCCCTTCCCATGGGAAGTGGTGAATCAATTCCTTGTTTTGGTTTGCTTGTGTACATGGCTTTTGCTTTCCATATTAAACTGTCTTTATCTCAACCCATGAGTTTTCTAGTTTTCATAATTCCAATTCTCTCTCCAATCCTGCTGAGGGGGGAGTGAGTGTGTGGCGTTTGATTGCCAACTGAGGGAAAACCATGACAGCTACCTAAATAAAAGAAGTCCTAGGTGGAGAATTGTGTTTGGAATCACCACCCAGTAATCAAGTAATTGCAGTGTCTGCTACAGAAGCAGCGTCCAGATGCAACTCTTAGCAATAAACATCTCAAAATTCTCTCAGTCAGGGTCAGTCTAAAGCAGGGCTGATTGTTCCTGTTAGTTCTCTTTGTTATTCACTGTTAAAGGAAATGTATCCATATTTATTCCCAATTTTGATTCTGTTGCTCTACAGGAAACTACAAAGATGAGAATAAACACCTTCCAGTGTTTTGGATTACTCTCCTCAGGCTAGATAAATTTTGCATTAAGCAAAAATGATCATTTCAATCCAGAATTCTTATTTAAAGGAGCTTTTTTACATTTTTTGTAATGATTCATGAAGCTGAAATATTTTCCTTATATCTTTGTACCATACTAGAGACCGATCTTAGTTGCTGCTCATCACTTCATGCCTACTCTCTGTCTGAAGTTTTATAATTAGCCAGCTCACTCATACACAGAGTTGTACCTTCAAGATGCTAAAACACAGGGAGCACAGGCATGTGCTGTAATCCTGAATTTAAAGATCCTGATCATCAAAGATACATGTTGCTAGTTAGTCTTCCTGAAATTTTGTGTAACTCAATTATTGTAATAAACTTTTCCATTTATAACTTCTAAAATGAATATGATAATTATGAAAAATGTTAGAGATTAAGGTGGTCTATGCAGTCAGCTATGGACACTAACTAAAAAACTGTGACTAGGGACTTTTATCATCCTTCATGCTTCTCAGTTTCTATTCACAGCTAGCTGTTAAGGCCTCTTTTACCCTCAAATCTTCTTATTCTCTGCTATGTATTCAGTAAGTATTTATTAAACAAAACCCCAACAGTTTCCCCAGACAAATGAAAGATATTTTCCATGTCACAGAATCACAGAATATGCTGAGTTGGAAGGGACCCACAAGGATCACGGAGTCAAGCTCCTGGCCCTGAGCAGGACCATCCCCAAGAGCCACACCATGTCCCTGAGAGTATGTCCAAATACACCTTGAACACTGCCAGGCTTGGTGTTGCAATCACCTTTCCTGGGGAACCTGTTCCAGTACCTAACAGCCTATTCCAGTCTGTTGATTTACTGTATAAACTGCAGCATAAAGTGTACCTCTCAACTGAAACATAATTTATTCTCACCTATATTTTGGGCATGTGTTTAATGAAACACAATGAGTGGGGCTGGAGAAGGTACAGAAGGGCAATTAAACCATTGAAAAGGACAAAGCAGTGGCCTTACAGGGAGACACTGAAAAGTTTCAGGGTTTTTAATCTATGCATGAGTAGGCTGAGGGGAGATTGAGGCTGATGAAATCATGACTACAATGAAAAAATCACAACAAAACTATTTATAAATTGTTTTAGAGCAGATAACAAAGTTTTTTCTTAAATCAGTGAGTAGCTTTGGTTTAGCAACTGGTTGCCATAGGAAACAGTAGAAGCAAATGCAGTTTAAAAAATTCAAGACAAATTCACACACAATGGATCCTTTAAAAGGTACTAAATGGAACCGGCAGCTACCCTAATTCGTCAGGTTTGGATTCTGGGGTGGTACAGGGAAAATGGTGCACCGTTCATATGGTTTAAACCAAATGAGAATCAAAGTCATGTATTGATTTATTAATGATATGTAATTAACCAGCAATCACTGAACAGTCAAGATCAATCACAACAATACAAGAGATAAACCACAACACCATATACCTACAAAACACATTTGCATTCCTTATCTCAGACACGGAGATTAGATAGAAGTTTCTACTTCTCCATAGCAGAAGAGGCAACTGACTAAAGAAAATTCAAAGTTGAATGTTCTAACTAGTTTTTTAAAATTTTCTCTATTGAAGAATCTGTACTGTCATAAGTAGTTTTTTATCCTGGCATACCAAAACTCTGTATTGAAGCTTAGGAATCCACCTGAAAAATCAGTAATGTTTTGAGTTCTAGTTTAAGTTGGGCATTCAGCTTTTTTAACAATTACTTATCTTTAAACACATAAGTAAATAACAATTTAATTAAGATACATTTAATTAAAATTATCTCAAAAAATATCTTTAAAGGGACAGATTTAGCTTAGAAAGTCCAAGCCATTAAAGGCATTAAAAAGGTAAAGCACTTATAGATGGTGAGTTATAAATGGTTTATCTTCAGGTTGCAGCAAAAACATATGCAAGAACCAATGCATATGTCATGAAATAAAAAAAAAAATCACAACTTTAAAGATATTGATACTATTTTCTGATTTTTTCTTTTTTTATTATTTTTTATCACTGTGAATATATTAAAAAAAATTAATTTGGAATTTATAAGACATAAAATTGTATCAGTTTTTGTATTCCAAAAACAAATAAGTAAGTTGTCAGATTTTTATAAAACAAAAATACACTAAAATGAGCCTTAGACCCTGGAACAAAACTACTAACCGCAAAAGAAAATACTTGTTAAAAAAGTTTGTAAACTGATAAAGCAATTGCTTTAAGGTGTTGTGAAAGTTACAACTCACAGGAAACAGTGAGTCTTTGATATCAAATGTATTAAAATCAATGGCACTGCTCCCAATTAAATCAATCAGTACCTGGCAGATTTATGTAATGAAACTACCTTCTAGGCATAAAAGAGCATCTAAATTCCAAATTCATGTATAAGGCTTCTAATCAGATTTCATTTTTAACACTGAAAACTGCAAGAAAGGAAATCACTATGTCATAATAATTCCAATACAGAAAGAACATAAATTCCAGTTTGCACTTTCCCATTTTTAATGAAAAAAATGTGTTTCATAACTATGATGTAAATAAAGGTTTACACTAAAAGAGCCCATTACCATAAGAAAAGATGCATAAATTGATGATTTGCTCTACAAGCAACTCTTCCTAAGCCTTCCCAGCCGCACTACTGCTTATAACTTATTATCAAGATCTGTTAATCCTGCAAGTCTTTGTGTTTCAGCCACTTGCAAATAAAAAAGTGCTGTAAAATTCTTTTTGTCTCTTTAATTTTATTATTCTTTTTTCCAACTCAGCTTCCCTCCTCTCCCCTCCTCTCCTGTTTCCCCTCGCCTTTCTCATCCCCTCTATACTATTTTTGCATTAGATACAGTCAAAAAAGGTAATTTAAAGAAAATGGGACTGCCTATAACACAATTTTTACACATACGTTTATTTCAAAGTGTCATTCACCCTACAAAACTTAAATACCTCTCAAACTTAGGGAGAAACATATTTGTGACTATTTAAAGTATCACTCCCTCCAATAAACCAAATTCATCCTGTGGAGAAATCTGATTTGTTTCTACATATATCTTTGCTTTATGTTTTATGGAGATTTAAATGTTAAAGGTTTTACGATCTTATGGCTTAGACTACAAAAGGGAATCTAACATCTCTGAAACAAGAAAGGATTTGGCTTCTCAATAGACATATGCAGCAACTGCTTCAAGGCCCCATAAAACTTTGAAATCCTGTCATTAAAAAGAGAAAAATAGATCTGATATCTTGTTTTTCTTCTATATACCATAATGTAGATATTTAAATAGGCTAGGAATAAAATGGAATTTGTTTGGTTTGTAATAGCCAATTGTAATAGCCAATACTGCATTTAAAAAAACCAAAACAACCTTATGTTTACTTTGGAGGAGCCCTATTTCATAGGGAGAAGAAAACAGAAAAGGAGAACATTAAATAATTAAAAAAAAAAGAAGAAGAAAGAAAGGAAACACCATGAAAGTGGTAAAAAAATAAGATTTAGACAAATGCAAAAATGGTACTGATACTGTAGATGTGTAGGTATTTCTGTACCCAGGAGGAACTTGTTCTTCCTAACTGGGAGATGGTGTCCAGCCAACAGGAGGCTATTTGGCTGGCAAGCTATGAAAAACTGCATCTCCCTCTGCAACTACCTGTACCATAGACATTTATCACAGACGGATAGAGAGTCAGACAGGAATATTTTGGGTGTTTTGATATCCCACCAGAGTCAAGTGTCTGTTTATAAGCATGTGTGGGAATTCCAGAAGTGAGGCACTTTGCCTTCACAGCTAAAGCCCCTAGTGAGAGACTTTCCAGAGAAAGCAGAGAAAACAGTAGAGTCAAGAGCAGATGCCCCAGCCTAAACTCACAGAGCAAGTCTCACCTCCTCAGTCTGAGCTCCAGACTTACCATTGCCAGGCATCTCCAGAGACCAAATACCAGTGTTAAACCAGAAAGTAAATGCCCTCTTGCCCAACACCAGATGTATTTCTTCTAGGAAACAGTGGCATGAAACACTCCAGTGACTTGTACTTCGAGGAATACATTCTCTCTGCTCTTTCCCTTATCCTACATGGTGGTGCTGCTGCTAAAGATTGCTGCCAGAGTAACTAGCCCAATGCTCATTTTGGCTGAAATTTGAGTTTCTTCAAGGCTGAGATTCACAACATGAATAAAATCTTTCTTGTGGAAAGAGTAAAATGGCATGTGTCATGTTACCACTGGCTGATCACACACATCCAGATGCTTGCACAGCCGAGAACGTGTCTTGACTGATGTAGCCCTTGCAACAAAAGAGTTGAGATGTATGCTTGTTAAATAGGTTTCCAAGTCAACAGAGAAATTTAAATAGATTTTTTAATATTTATTTTATGATCCAATGATTTATGACCTTATTTCAGGACTTTGGATACTTCAAGGTGCTCAGCTTTCTCACTCTAGGGTAACACTGTGGTAATCAGACTGGCCAAGCACCCTTACAAATTTCAGAGGAATTCAAGGTACAGATCCAACTTCAGGGACAGGAAGGATTGCAGAATCACAGAATATGCTGAGTTGAAAGGGACCCACAAAGGATCATTGAGTCCAACTCTTAGCTCTGCACAGGACCATCCCCCAGTGTCATACCATGTGCCTGAGAGTATTGTCCAAATGCTTCTTGACCTCTGTCAGGCTTGGTGCTGTGTCCACTTCCCTGGGGAGCCTGTTCCAGTGCCCAACCACCTTCTAGGTGAAGAAATTTTTTCTAATATCCAAACTAAACCTCCTCTGACACAACTTCATGCCATTCCCTTGGGTTCTATCACTGGTCACCGCAGAGGAGAGATCAGTGCCTGTCCCTCCTCTTCCCCCCACAAAGGAAAAAAGCTTTCATAAATCTTATTTTTCCACATTTTCTGAACTTTCATATTCATGAAATGCCTGTTAACTTCAGAACTGTAAGCTGAGCAAGAAGGACTAGGGAGAAAAAACATTCAAAGCAAATTTGGAAGGGGCTTTGAGCAACGTGGTCTAGTAGAAGGTGTCCCTGTCCATGGCAGGGTGGTTTGAACTAGATGATCTTTGAGGTCCCTTCCGATCCAAAACATTCTATGATTTTATGAAATGAATGGCAAAACCCTCAACTTATGTCTGGACAGTTTCATCCCCTTTTCCACACTATTTTCCTGCTTTTACATAGGAAGGGCAGAGTAGAGGGGCTTCTTTCCAAGTTGAGTGTCTAAATAAACACCAAAGAGACCACTGCAAAAGAGCAATAGTTTCCTCATCATGTATACTACAGAGATCATAGTTTTGCATTCTAAGGGTCCAAAATACTTTCTCAAGACTTCAGCTCCAGGATGGTATTGATGGACAATGAATTTGCTCAAGAAACCAGGCTTGGCTGCACCTGGTGCTTGCCAACACTAGCTTCCACCTGGCTGCCCCAGGTGGAAGCTACCTATAAGTAGCTTCCCAGGACACAGGAAGGGATTTTTAGCTCATTCTGCAGTGTGGTCTGGGGAAATGAAAGGGCACCAAGTGGGTTGTCATGGGGCTCAGGGTCAGCACTTCAGAGCAGAACTGTCACATATACATGTTGGCAGGAGGCTGGGTGGATGGGTGGGAGAAAACACTCTATATGAGCCTCCATGAGCTCAGCAAAAGCAGCACTAGTGCACCAGGGAGGATCCCAGCTCTTCTTTCCTCGAGTGCTGGGTTCCTCCTTTGATACCTGACAGTCTATGACGAATACGCTCCTTTTGTTGACATTTTTTGACACAGAAAGAGAGGAATCCCCTGTGTAAATAGCAGGACCACACAATGGATTTGGGACCAAAATGTTGTGCATCAGAAAGAAAAAGTGACAAAATTGCAATTCAAAGCTGCTTTTTTGCTGATTCTCTTTCTGCACAAATTATTATGCTAAAGTTTTTGATGCTTATTTTCTACTTAATTTCTGCAAGAATAAAGGCTATTCTGTACCCATTCTCAGCAGTATTTTAGAGAAAGTCAGATTGAAAATATTTAATGCAGTGGATTTCTAGGAGTGCCTCAGTAGATAAAGCAATACTAATTTTATATTAAAAATTAATTTACTTCTGTTTGACTTAAAACTTAGGATAAATACAGTCTCAGATTTTTCTCTTGAGGCACAACAGAAGTTAAATAATTACTGACCAAATCTGATGTAATGCAACTTACTGTCTTTCCCTTATGGCAGTTTTGAGGACTAGGACACTAGTCCCACTAATGAAACCAAGGTATTATTAATGCTGCTTAGTAGCACTTACATGTTCAGAAGAGGCAACAAAGTGACAGAAGCCTGGCCAGCATTGCAGGGAAGGAGTGCATCTCAGAGGTGGCTTCTACCAAAGTTTGTCCTGCCTCCCTCTCAGCCAACACCAGAAGTCCCTGCCTGACATTGTTCTCCTCCTCTTTGAGTTCACATGAGATTTCCTTTAAGCATAATCTCAACAATCTACTTCCTCCTTTTTGTGTTTCTTTGGTTTCCTCATTAGTTCCCAGATGAAGTTTGACCATGCACACCCATTAGCTATTATTAAAAGTGTCTTGGGTTGAGCTGGCAAAACGCCAACTGCCCAAAGACAGAGATAGGCCCGGCTGAGAGCCCAAGTACAGAGT
>JAWWLZ010000082.1:71097043-71107088 GCA_035041345.1 Poliocrania exsul
AAGACAGCTGACAACTGTCAGGCCTAGTCTGAACTCCAAAACCCGAACCCAGGCCCACCTAGCTAAACCCATGACATAAAGTCAGACTTTTCCCTGGCCATAGTAACTATTTGTATGGAAAAGGACATTTTTTATGCAGTGATAAACGAAGTTGGCTTTGTCTGAGCTGAGGGGCAAACAGGTTACTCAGTACTTGCCTGGTCCTGAGAAAGCAGGTTAAGCCAAGCCTGGACATGTCCCAAGACCCTACACCAGCTGCTGGCAACTGAAAATGATACTGGGTTCTGTTTCCTTGATCACAGATCTTTAAAAATCCATTCCTTATAAGAAACCTTAAAAATAACACTGCTAACATGTCCTAGTAGCAGCACTGCTATGTGTCAGCTGTTTCACTGCAGGGCCTGGAAGTAGGTTTAAGCCACAGCATCCAAGTGTTTGGGCATGGTCCAAAGGCCATATCAGGTAGTTCCTGCATGAAAGAAATCCATATCTGAGTAGATGTGTCGAAGAAAACCAAAATGGGTGTTCTTGGAAGATATAGGAAGCTCTCCCTAACTTCAACAAGAAAGTTGCAATAAGAGAAGAAAGGGGCTGAGTCTCTTATTTTTCAGTAGGCAGGCAAAACTATTCTAATTCTATATTTTACCTTTCTAGCATCTTATGTCCCTCCACTTCCATACATGGTATTCTATTTTTAATTCAGTACTTCCAGAGTTTGGCAAATGATCTGAGAAAAGTAGAAATAAAATAGCATGTTAAAATTGAGATTACATATTTTTAGGGCAGAATCCTCCAGCATCAGCAATAGTGTGTCTCACTACAATAGCTTTTGAAGAGTACTAATAGAAAAGGATTGTCAGTAAGGATGATCTCAGGATTTGTAGTTCTCCTGTAAAGCAGTTACCATAATTATAAGTTTAACTACATATCTTGCAGCATTGCTAGCATCACTGTGTTAGCATGTTATTATTCTGACTAATCTTTCATTTGAATTGCAATAGATCTTGGGGCCCAGCTGTGAGAGACCATTATACAAAGCATGGACAGACTTGTAAAATGAAATGGCCTGTGTACTGAGGTATTTGAAACTTCAGATGTGGCAGTAGCAATTCCTTTTTAGGAAACAATTATGTGTGGTTTGCAATACATTCCAAACAGGCAAAAAATTGTTAAAAGTTGTAGAAAATGGCTAGTGTTTTTAAAATTATTAGATTTTAATTTTTAACATTTTAGGCTAAGAACATTGTTTTTAGAAGGACTGCATACTTGTACATATATGTGTATTAAAATGTGCACATACCTGCCTTCTACAAATACTTATTGAATACTTGTCAATAGTGCTGTAAGAGAGCTGTACCTGTTATTTTCTCCATCATGCACAAATAATATAGATTTTCAAACTCTAAACGAAATTACAGTCTACTACAATGTGTTGTATAGTGCCAAGTGTGTATAGCAAATTAGATAATCCATCCCCTTGAGTCCGAATGAGTTTGGTCACTTTGAATATGTGACTTAAAAATACAGGAAAGGCTGCATAATATGCTTAAACTGAAAAATGTAAAGTGTAAAACATTTGTAAATGGTAAAATGAAAAGATACATGTAGGTAACAAACCAAATTATGAAGAGTGGAAAGAATGGGTTTTAATTGCGGATCTTGAAGACAGCACTGGAGAAGCATCTTGAACTCTTAAGTTTTAAAATTGTAGTTTTACCTGTAATGGGTATTTTTAGTTGTAAAGTTTATATATCACCTTCCTGGTTCTGTTACCTCCTCCCTGCTGGGCTGTTACAACCACCACACTCTGTCCATTGTATCTTTGGAGCTTTCTTTGTTCTCCGGATGACTCATCCCCATTAAACTGGTTTGTATCATCCTGGGCCAGGCAACCTCCTCCTACACAGGGAATCCCAGGAATCAGAAAGCCCCCAGTCTCACTCCCCTCTCTGCCCTGCCAGTCCAAGCTGGGAAGCCCTGTTTTTGAGATCCCTATGCCTGGTGGCAGAGTCGCATGGCCAGGGCTGAAGCCAGCCCCGCCCCTGTCCCAATTTCACTGGTTATCACCCCTGTCTATCCCTAATCCCTAGTTTTCTATTGGTTGTCACCCTTTGTTTCTCCTACTGGCTAGCCGGGATACCAAAGACCCTTCCTTTTCCTGAATTTTTACGCGATCCAGTGACAGTTCTGGCACCTTCCCCCGGAGATCTTATAAAACCTGGTATTTTCCCAATAAACTCTCTCTTTGCCTGGACTCCCAGACTGGTCACATTGTCTACCTTCTCAGCGCCCCCTCGGATCCAGAGGCAGGCAGAGACCTCTCCCTTCCTTCCACCGTTGCATAGATACACATTATGTGCAATTCATGTTACGGTGTTTTCCAGTGCCTTAAAACCATACCTTTTTTTTGAAAGTATTTTTCACCAATTTTTGACTCACTTTGCTTCCACTTTCAGTAGTTTTATGCTGCAAGGATCTATATGAAGAGAAAGAGATTTCTATGAATATCACACAAGCATAATTTATTGAGAAAGTCTATTAAAAACTCTGTTTGGCACTTTTACTTTCGTTAGTAATACGAGAACTCCATTAAAATGAATTTTCCAAAAATGTGTTGGACCCCAATTCTCTCAACTCATTCCCATAGTTACTTAGTTTTCATTGCCCAAGGACTGCTAATACATTAGTATTAACAATATCCTCTTTATTACCTTGCATAGAGATACTTACATGTTCTCTTGTGTGAATATATTTACATTTATTTATACACATATGTACTTGCAAACTCATTTAATTAAATCCTGGGCCCTGAAAAATAAATTTTGAAAAAACCTAATGACTTCAGTGAGAATTAGAATCTTATTCCTTGATTTCTGCATTTTATTATCAGTACTTTTAGCCTCAGAACAATAGATCAGCCCCTTACAAGTTTATAAATAGCCTTTAAGGCCTTCGCATCTTCTTGCATACAACCATGCTCGAGTTTGGCCATACTGGTTTATCTAATTTTTGTTCATTCATCTTTATTCATGATGTTGCACATGTCACAGAGGCACACTCTTGGAAAACCGAGGGGGGAATGGCTCTTGAGTAATACACACACACACAAGGGTCGTGAACACTCAAAAGCATTTATTTCCTGGTTGGGACCATCTCAAGGGTTCGAATAAGGGGATTGGAGGGGACTGGACAGTACATCTGAGGGCAGGGCTAGGCTCAGGGGCAAGGGTAGGAGAGGCTAAGGTACTGGAAGGAACTACATGGGGACACCCAGGGTGGTGGAGGAACCACGGGGCTGCGAGCAGGGGGCAGGTGGGCACACTGCCAGTCCCGCTGGGGTTTCGGGAACAGCTGCCACCCTGTGCCGCCTCAGAAGTAGTGAGGTCTGCAGCAGCAGGGCAGGGGAGGGGTGCAGGACCATCTCAGACTCAGGGAAAGCGTCAAGGTACCTTCACAGAATGGAAAAACCTCAGGGAAAAAACACAGAGAGAGGGGGAAGGAACATGAGGGGTGTGAGCCTTGGAGGTTGATCCTGACAGCACCAGCACATGAAAACAACTTCATGCAGGTAAGAGGCAAACTTTAATTCTCAACCAAAACCAATGGCCAAAACTAATGAGTGACGGGGCTAACCACAATGACACTCCAATGACATTTAACAGGTTCCAGATTTAGTGTCAGGGATACTGTTACTACATGGACAGGAATGGTGACCCAAAGTGCGCGCGCGCACACACACACACACACACACACAGTGGGGTGGCCACACTCTCGGGGTTAGCCAGCAAATCAGTGAGCTTCACCCAAAGGGTCCTCAAGTTACTCAAGGATATCCAGAAGAAAAATAGTCACTCACCTGGAAGGAGTTGGAAGACAGTTCTGGGAAGTCTCCTTGGAAGCCATCCCAGTCCCCAGGGAAGGTTTCTCAACACTGACCCACTGCTCCGAGAAACCCTACACATGATTTCTCTCAGGAGCCCCATTTATAACCTGGTGAGTAGGGGCTCATGGTCATATATGGTCATGGCCCAGAAATTTCTCTGCCTCCTATTGGCTGGAGCCCTTTCTGTTGTCCAAGGTGTCCTGTCTTTTTCATTCCCACCACTGGGGATAGGGCAGGAGGTCACGGTTGTACCTGCCACAGCCATGGTGTGGTGCTGCATGGCACAAATGTAAGGGTGTAAAAAACTAGTGGCAGCCAGATATCTTCTAGGGGAGAAGGGTGGACTTGCCATAAAATGTTAGGCAATGGTGTTAGGTATTGTTCATTTGGTTTATTCACAGAAATAATATTTTGACTTTCATTACTTCTTCAGATTTTTCCTATTCTAGAGAAGCATATAAAGGAAGATTTTGTATCTTTTTAGCCTACACAAATCATTGGTAATAAGATTGTAGAATGATTTAGGAAGTTACACTGATTATGTTTTAGAACTGCTCCATATTTCAAAGAATTAATGACTGTCAATTTTTCTACTATATAAAGTAAGAAATCTTATTCTATCTTATGCCTTATCAGCAGCTTGATCTTACCAATTATCCTATTGCCCATAATTTCAAGTGCGTTACTGAGCTATTTGAGTTTCTATTATTTAAATCTATTACCAAATGCTTAAAATATAAAGGAATCAAAATATATAAGGCAGTAAAGATCAGTTCAGACTAGTATGGGAAACCTTAGCATTCTTTAAGGATGAACTTGGGAAATACCCCATACATATTTGGTTAGGTACAGAATGATTCCCATAGTGTATGATTCATAACTCACAGGAAGCAGATGAAGCAGATGCTGCACTGAATTATGTCCTCTATTACCTCTCAACTGTTTACTGGTGAAAGTTGGAACAGTTTATCTTTGTGACAATTCTAGTCCTGATACTAATCTATGTCTTCAGCTTCCCAAGCTTAGAAGATTTCTGTATCTATTTTTATAAGGAAATTGGAACATTATTATTCATACATTAATTACATACTAATTAGAATTATAATTATGCATTAAATAATCTGGTCATTTTTTATTGACACTACATTTATTTGTAGGCAGAGCAGTTACTTTGAAAAGCATAATTCAGAGTGTGTGTAAAATACCAAAAAGATGAAATTTCTTTTTTCTTAGTTCTTTACTTGTTGTGCCAAGTATTTTTTTTTGCTTTGGGTAAGCAAATTCTTTTTCAAAATAGTCACTGTATTACTCATTGACTTATTTTGAACTGTACAAACAATGAGATAAACAGAGAGCAAAGAGGGATGTTTTCTGCTAAGTAATGAATTATTCAAGCAGTTAATGATGGAAACAATTACTTCATTGAAGCTACAGCTCTCTAAGGAAACGCTATGAAAAAAAATGTACTAAGACAGAGCCATCCTTTAAGTTAAGAATCAGAGCAGGTGCAAGACAGTTGTCTGAGAATTGTCACTGACAGCTAAATGGACTGTCTCAGCCTTGACTGACATGAGTAGGCAAAACTTACTCATTTGCACCATAGAAAAAAGAACTATGGTGAAACGAGTTAATCCACATATCACAAAGCCTGGGAGTTGGACTTGATTTGGCTGATACAACCATAGGCTAAGGAATGCCAAAGCTTGTATGTGAAATCATTTCTAAAACACTCACGTGAAAGGCTGTCCACAGTGAAAGGCATGCAAAAAGAAAATCCACACACTCATTAACACACTACTCATGGTATTTTTGTAAAGCTAGATCCAGTACGATGCTGACATTATGGGCAGCACTAAGTGATATGCATAGATGCTGTTTCTTTCTTCCTAGTAATTTTTAAGTAGGAGAAACATGTGCCCATAAATCCTTTTAATACTTTTTGCAAAGCAGTATATCTTTACCAAGAAAAGAACCCCAGAACAGCCAACAGACAGTTGATTAGGGTACTTATCTGACAGGCGAGACATGTAATTTTCTCTCATGTTGACAATTGCTCTAAACTGAACCCTCTTGTGGTTTGAGTGAGTGCTTTAATAGCTAGGCTGTTGCCTCAAAAAACCTGTTGCCCAGTTTAGCAAGAAGAAGCATTAGGCACTTAACTTCAGCTGAGGGTGTCAACAGAATGTTCTTCTCTCAGAGATGTGCTCAAAATTCTGGGAATGGTATCTCAAGAGCAGCAGTATTTAAGCTACAACCTTTTATAGACATCCCGTTAGGTAATTTCACCTACTCTAGTTGTGAATCCTGGTCTGAAGTGATCGAGTGAGTGTTTACATCCCCTAACTGTGGAATTTAAGTTAGTCAATGCAAATCAGACACACTCAATGCAGAGAGCTTAACTTGGTCTCAGAATGATTAGAGGCTCTGAAGTTACCTTCTTACTTTCTTTAATGTGTTTCAGAGAAGCCTGTGTCTTGCGTTTGACAATGTATAAGAAGCCTATCTTAGAGACTTAATGATGTGATTACTGCCTTAACATTTTTCATTCAATAGGAAAATTATGTATTCAGTTTAGACTATCTTTTTTTCAGGAGTACAAAAGTTAAGCACTGCAGTGATGAGTATCACAAGTGACATAACTCTGGATGAATCTATTGTTTGATGTCAAACATTGAGTCTCATCTTGATATTACTTTTGACTCCCAGTTCTTCAATGATAATCAAATAACACCACAGTATTCTTCACATGATATACTAACCTCAGCCAGACACAGCTTGCTCTTTATCTGTTACTAGAATCTAGATATACATTCTTTGTAGTTTTTCTGTATAGCAGTTACCATCATTATAAGTTCAACTACATATCTTACAGCATTGATAGCATCACTGGAGTTCTCTCAGATGTTTGCTTTAGTACATAAACTTCAGTTTGTACAAAATTCAATGGCTAGTGTGCCCTGTAAATGAAACTTGTATAAACACTGGATTGGTACTAAAACTGGAGCACTGCTTCCTGTCAGCTGCTGAACTGATTTAAGGATACGTGTAGTGTACGGGCTTATAAAATTTAAATGGTTGTGCCCTACACATTGAACTATTGATTGTATTACCCATTACATTTACTTGTGGTGTCATGGCTAAGGTTTCTTAGTGTCCTCAAAGCATGACTACAGTCATCTGCAAGTACTGTTAAAATATTTTCTTGGAATCTAAAGTTCTTTCCTTTTCAAAATGTAGTAAAGTTGAAATCCTTTGGAGATTTCAATCATTATTAGTAGCCGCATTAAATCAGCTTTGTGTTACTCATGTGGTTTAAAGCAGCTTAAAAGCTGTTAGAGTGCTCTCCAATGAGATAGGGCTGAATGCTTTTTTGTCACCCAGTTACATAGAGATTCCTTCCTCTCCTGCACAGTGATGGTCCTAGAACTTCCTGAGAGTCTCACAGAGTAATAAATACATAAAAACCTCCCATATATCCAGCAAGTTCCATGTTTTTCCAACATTAGCCTAAAGTTCCTCACCAGTACACCTGAAATTTTACAGAGTAAGACTGGATTTGGTAATTATGCTGTCATCCTCATGCTACAAAATTTATAACATTATTCCTTAGCTCCAAGTATGATGAAGGGCTATGTGTTTGGATGATCTCTTGTATTGGGTCTGGCAGGGATGGAGTACTGTGTTTTGCACTGGTGACTAAATCAATGTTGATAACACATTTTAGGTATTGCTGAACAGTGTTTGCATAGGGTGGAAGCCTTTCTTTTTTTCCAACTCTGCTTTCCCAGTGAATATTTTGGGAGTGTGCGAGAAGCTGAGACACAACCGGAAAAGCTAATTCAAGATCACCAAGGCATAGACATTGTATGCCACATAACATTATGCTAGGCAATAAAAAGAAGAGGTTTTAATTGGGTACTTTTTTGAGGGAGGTGTGGAGGGAAAAAGTAGTCGTTGCTCTCAGACCAGCTGGGAGGTGTTGAGTTATTTGGGGATCCTGGGTTGTTTTTTTGGTGTAGTTTTCTTTTTCTTCCCCTCCACCCCCCCTTGATTTTTGGTTTTGTTTTTTTTGGGGGGTTGTGGAGTTTTCTGGGAGGGTGTTTTGGTTTTTTGGGCTTCTTTTTTGGTCTTTCCTTTGCTTATTAAACCATCTATATCTCAACCTATGAGTTTTCTTGCTTTGGTCTTCCTATTCTCTGCCACAACCCACTGGGGTGTGGCGAAGATTGAGTGAGCAACTGTGTGGTGCTTAGCTGAGGGTTATCTCACAGCAACTCTACAAAATTAGCTAGTTATAACACCAGCTGGGGAGTCAGAAAACAGTACAGCTCCCTCTGAGGCAGTAGAGGAGGACTGTACTAAAAAAAAAATATTATAAGGGAAATGTCTCTAACATTTTTCTGTAGCTTCCTTATAGGAAGTAGAAAGTGTTCCATTGATTAGGACATTTAAACCCAGATTGGTTTTAGCAAGAAAATATCATTGCAGTGAAATCTTTGGCAGTATGACAATATGATTTTATATTTCTGTTTCTGTGACAGTTCTGATTCTGGAGTTATACTGAGTCATTGACAGCCATGGCAACATGATAGGAAAGGAGACAGCAGCATCATGCTATTGGAGCTGTGAAGCAGAGACACTGTTGCTGCTTGAGTTGATTATAGATACTAAGAAAAATCTTGTCACAATAATAATATGCTGACAACCAGAAACAAACCATCCTTTTAGTCCCCTTGGACCAATCAGTTACACTGTTCATGATAAAAAACATCAACCAAATTGAAAGGAGCAGCAATGTCAACATGAGTGTTTCGGACAAATTCTAATCAGTTTTGTTATTTTCTTTCTCCTTATTAACTGCCTCTGAAATTTCATTTGGATGCTGCATCTTCTTTCTGTTTTAAACTGTGTCTGTCTTCTGATGATTGAGGTCTTCACTTTACATTTTATTGGATTATACTTGCAATATATTTCAGAATCCTTCAAAATGAGAAATGTTGCAGTATAGCTATTGTTTATCCCAGTTTTTCATGGCTTTACTGTTATTAAAAACAAAACAAAACAAAACAAAACCAAAACAAACAAGCAAACAAAAGCAAAGCCAAACCATAATCAGGGTGTTTTATTGGGAAAAGAAAAAAGATGCAATACTAAAACCAGAAAAAAATTAGGTACTTGTTTCTTAACTGTACTGTTCATATTTAGGTTCTGTTAATACCATTTTATGATTTTCAATTACTGCAATTTAGTTAATTCTAAGTGCTTTAATTTTATTTTTGTAAAGAAATTTACTCTGAAATTTGGTTTTTTCCAAGATCCATATATTCTATATGCTTTGTTTTGAACCTGATAGTATTTTGAACAGCATTGGTAGCTACTCTATATAGTTTAAGGGGAAAAAAAACCCAAAACAACAAAACAAAAAAAAGAGAACAATCAAAAATACCCCACAAAACCCACAACAAAACAAACAAACAAAATACCCCTGCAAAAAATCAAACCCCAGCCAAATACCCAAACCCACTCTCAGAAAACTCAGGACCTCAGCATATGCATATGCAATGATTGTTCTATAGCTGTCTTTCTCACTGTTCTGCTACAGTTAGAATACCAAGTCTATTCTTGAATAAGAACATTTTCCACATCCCAGTAGAATATGTGGGGTTATTGTTCTAAGATATTTTTCCCCTCGTTGATAGACAAGGAGGTGCTTCTTTTAGATCTTTCTTTCTCTGAATTTTTTTTTTTGTGTCTGTGTATGTACTTTGTCTTCAATATTAGCTACTAAATCCATCATATATTTCTTCACCTGATAAATGCCACTTCTTTCCTCTGCTCCATATCCAGTATGAGATTACCCACATATAGTAATTTAAAATATGTATATGCATCTACCTACAAATCTGTGTTCCACAAACTTACAGGAAATGAAGGAGGCTGTAAACTTCTTTAAGAAGGCAGCAACATATCAGAATGACAGGCTTATACTTCAGAACAATATTCTACAGAATATTACAATTAGCCAAAATTATATAAGGACTATTGTTGGAGATAGCACTTACGTGGACATGAACGAATGGCAGAAAACAAGGGAGGAACGAACCAACTTTGATGCCTGGAAGGTCCAGGAGGACCACCACTGAGCCGGACTATGACTTCTCA
>JAWWLZ010000082.1:71109116-71119123 GCA_035041345.1 Poliocrania exsul
CCTCGACCATCACTCAGCAGGCAGACAAGAACCCCCGACGCTGGTCTGATCCCATCCCACGGATCAAGACTGCGTCAGACTATAATTTTAAACATAGAGTAGTTAAATCAAATTGTGACCTCTAATCTAAGAATATGGAGCCAGTATTATATACAGTATCAGCTGTTCTCCAGACAAAGTGATTGCAAACAAGACAGAAAGATGAAGAGTGCCTATGAAGAACAGACTCTTAATATTTAAAACAAATAGATTATCAGCAGTATTTTAGGGCCAATGTCATTGATCAGTCTGTTTCAGACTGGAGTGGGTAGTATAGAAAATCAAAGGCAGTGCAAAAAGACATCTCCAAAGCATTACATGTCCTGTAAGAAATGCCTACACTAGGCTGTTGAAAAATCAATAGAGCAGATGGTCATTTCAGAATGAGAAACTGAGACTCATCTGACTCTAGAATTTACTTCTCTACATTGAAAGAAGTAGAAATCTCACGAGTAGGTTTTCTTCTGTCGGTGTGTTGTGGCTACAATGGTAATATTGTTGGTAGACATCCCCAAACCGTTTTAGCAACAGCATTTTAAGAGATCCTTGTAAGAGTGGGCAGCAGTGTGGAAATAAAAATCAAAGGTAATTGGAATTCATGTGAATAGAGTGAGCTAGAATTGACCCAGCCTGCCAAAGTGAAATACAATGAGCTTCAGTGCTATGCAAGAGATATAAAAATGAAAATGTTTTCAAGATAAGTTCAAAACAGGTTGAAGTTTCAAAGAGAACAAAAATATCATGGACTAACAGAACACCAACCCCCAGTCAGTTAAAGGAAAGGAAAAGAAGATGAACTGGTAAGAAAATGGCTGACAGGGGTAAGGTATACTTAGTTTTAAGTATGTATTAAGCATAAACAAGGTTAAAGCCTAGATTATAGTGATATGTTTGGTTAGGCCACCTAAAAAAATAGATGTCCATGTTGGATGTCAGTTATTTATCTCTGAAATGTTACTCTGGATGCACCAATATAAGTGGTAAAAACATAGGAAAACATCTCCCTTATCAGGGGAGGTAATACATGTCATAAACACATTCTGATGTAGCATAATCCTTCTTTTTATTATCTATTATGCAAATTTTGATGCCTGCTCCCAGCCTTTCTCTTGCCTGGGCTGCTACAAACAGCATTTGTCCTGCATAAGGCTTTGCACATTATGTAGACATAGATCAGGTAAATCTAGATTCTGGATTTTGATTCTCACTCAAATGCATTCAGGCTCTGAAAGAGAGTGTTATATAGGATAATAATCTCGTGAAATCTGTGCCACAAAAAGTCTAGGTGTACAGTGTTTCAGAATTCAGTGGATCAGAACTCATGATGTGTAGCCTTTGGGAATTATTTAAAATTTTTACCTTTTATCACACTTTGTTTTCTACATTTTCTGTCTTTGGTATTTATACTACAAATAGTTTGGGAAAGGAACTCTTTTTTATTATTTATTTGTACAGATCCTAATAGAATGTGTTCCAAATACCACTCTGAATTTCTGGTGCTGCTTCGTCATCAGTAAACACTTTGAGAACCACTTTTAAGAATCTGACATTGTAAAGTGTGAATATGAATTCTGATTCAATATAAATCTCACACCCTAACTGCTACTCACAGTGGGTATTTTACTGCCATTTCAACCAGTTCTTACTATGAGTAATTCAAATAGAAACAGATGCAATATAAATGTCATTATTTTTATTATATCCTAAAGGAGCTTTAAGAAAAAAATGATAATACACATGAGTCTAGATAATGTGCTTTTATTAATCTCCCATGGTTATCTGTTCCATTTTCTAACTCTTAAATATGATAACTTCACTGGACGGTTCTTTCCACCTTTTCCCCCTGCTAATATCTGTATGAAAAAGAAATGGTCACCCGAAACCACCAGGCAAAAAGAACTGTAGATGTCTGTATTAATAGCCTGGTGCCTGATTATAAGAAACTAGGTCTTTGCTTATAAATTGAGTATACACGGTAAGTTTATTAAAACCATATTTACCTGCTTAAAATACACAACAGTGTATGTCTGCCCATTGACTTTCATGCTTCTTCCACCTTGATGAGGGGTAGTAATAATGTTTATTTGGGTCCTTTATTGGGTGCAATGTGTTGTGGGATCAAATTGGTTTGGGTTATGGTTTTTCAGTGATCAAAGCACTTGGACTGGATAGTATTTCAGCCTAATCTGGCATGGCGAAAAATGTCTACACATGCTAAAGTGAGGTTTTGGGTTTTTTTCCTAATGAAAAGTATATTTGACAAAGCATTAGTTTCTGGCCTCCAAAGAAATGTGTTAACTTTGGTTGAATATAGCAAATTTATCTGCCAAAAAAAAAAAAAAAAAGACTATAAAGAAGGAAGCATCTCCTGTTGTCAGTGTCAAAGCAAAAACACTTCTTCACTTCAAGCACTGGTTTTACTCTTAAATTAACTCATAGAAATGAAAACAACCAATGAAAAAAGAAATCTAAAAATGCAAGAAAGCAGTTTAGCTAAGACATATTTTAAATTTTACTAAATTAAGAAAACCATGCCATACCTAAAAAAGAAATAATCCTGCTGCTATTTACACACCACTGTGATAATAACTACGTACCAGCTGCTTATGATTTATTCTGATTTTAGATAATAATAGCTCTGTAAGTCATACATTATACACAGGATTCAAAAATTAATAAGTAAATAAATAAAAGACCCCGAGGCCGGCCCGCATTCCAGGAGGCTTGCCCGGGGTATTGTCTGGCAGCAGGCTCCTGGCAGCTGCTGGCGTTGGGAACGGCTGGGAGTCAGATCCCCAAGGAATGCTGGAGAGGCAGCGGAGGCCGCCGGGCAGGAGGGACGGAAGGAATTCAGCTCTGCCGGGGTTGGCGGCAAGGTGCCAGAGGCAGCTATATGGGAGGTTGCCAGCCTCCATTAGGAAACCTGTTCCTCCCCTACCAGGCAGGTGGCATCATTACATGATTCCTTTACATACATTTAGCAAGCGAGCTAAAAATGAGCACTTTTGGCACTGCTTTTTCACCTGCTCCCCATCCGCCTGCCGGGAGACTGAAGTTATTTTATTAAGAAAACCTTCTTTATAGTATTGTCTTAAACTAAAGTGTTGTATTTAATTTTGTTGGGTGAGTTTTGTGGTAGTTTCTAACAATAATTTGATTTTTTTTTAAGGATTAAATTCTTGCAATTTAAATTATTTCATTTATTTTAGAGATGTAAAAGGAATCAGTAAGTCAGCACTATTTAAGGAACAATCTGTTGTAAATAATCAGGTTTTGTGCATGTATACAGCATTTTGGCCAAAAAACTTGGAAATAATAATCATTAGAATAATAATTATGATAATAATAAGAATAACAAACCACAAACAAAAAACCTTAGAATTACCATGAACTGTAGTTGATTCTACACTAGTTCAGGATTTATGAGAAGCTTTTAGCTGAGGAAATGGTATTTAAATTCTTTTAATTAAATTATTTTGTATGCATTTTTTACTTGAATTTAGGTCCATCAGAAAATAGGTTAAATTTAGTGTCCTGAATTATTAGCTGAAAAACAGAATATCAAGAGATACTGAATACTAACCAGTATATGAGGAAATCAACTTGTCAGAATGAAGATTTATATCATTAGTAGTAAGAAAACTGTTTAAGAGTTTTGCCAACCTTCCCTGTGTTCTGTAGAGCTGGCACACCTTACCAAACTTGCCTTATAAATCACTTTTCCAAGTGTTGACAAAGCTTTCTATGTGGCCATTTAATTTTATTTGACTTATGCATCCCACTCCAAATCAATAAATGTGTTTGTAGAGATAGTGAAGTTGACCTCACTTCCCCACTCCACACCTGTATAAAACTCAACATGAAAAAGCAGCACTCTTGCTGCAGCTAAGCAGTGGTGTCCTAGCTTCAGTTCTTCAGTTGTACAGATTGTAAGATTTTTATCTTCCCAAGACTTAATAGAAGAAGTTTCATTGGGGGGGGGGGAGAAGAAAAAAGAGGAAAAAAAAAAAAGGTGTTTTCACGTTATCCAGACACTGGTCACCACTGAAAAGAGTCTGACTCTGTCCTCTTTGCATCTTCCCTTGAGGTAATTCCCCAAGCCTTCTTCAGACTAGACTATCCAAGCTCTCTCATCTTTTCCTCATCTGTGATATGCTCCAGTCCCTTCATTATACGTGTGGTACTTTGCTGAACTCTCGTTAGTGTGCCTCAAGGCTCCAAAACTGAATGCAGTAATGCAGATGTGGCCTCACCAGTGCTGGATAAAGGTGAAGGATCACATCCCTCAAACTGTTGGCAATACTTTGCCTTACATAGCCCAGGATACCAGTCACCTTCTTTGCAGCAAGGGATGGCTGCTGGCTCGTGTTAAACCTAATGTTCTCCAGGACCTCCAAGTCCTTTTCTGCTGAGTTGGTTAGCCCCATGTATGGTATTGTTGCTCACATGTGCATGACTTCACACTTCTCCTACTGAGGTTTCTATCATCCATTTCTTCAGCCTCTTAAGGTCCCTCTGGGTGGCCTCACTACCTACAGTGTACCACTCCTGATGTGGTGTCAGCTGTAAACTTGCTGAAGGTATGTTAAAGAAATTTCTTTGCCCTAAGTTTCCCACATCAGAGTCTCAGATGCCCATTTCCTGGAAAAAATAATTTAGAAATTTAAAGGTACTGCAGTAAGGGCAGCTTGAGCTAGCTGTCTTCAGAAAAGGACCCTGAATAAAGAAATCCCTGGGCAATTATACGGGTACAATCTGAGTTTCTCACACCTCATGATGCAGTTTAGTCCTATAATGATATTAGAGATTTGAGTCTTGTTCTCCGTTGGTTCTCTTCGCTGTCTCTAGGCAAACCATTCTTCTTTTTACCTTTAAGGCTGCAGCTTCTGCTGGTGGGATAGTGACTTTCCATATTCCCTTATCCTCCAGTATGTGAACTGGCTCTGGGGACTCCTTTTACTTAAGCAGGTATAAAGCTCAGCATATCCAACAAAAAGTTCACAGTGTGTGTCATGAGGCTTCAGCATGTATAGCTACTAATGCTAAGTGAGTTACACTAAGCAACTAATTTCCTTTATTCCTTTACAGAATGCACTCTGCCCTGTTATCCAGATCATTAATTAAGATGTTAAACAGGACTGGACCTGGTATTGATCCCTGGTACACCACTAGTCACTGGTCTCCAACGAGACTTTTCTTTTTTACTGCTCTTTTCTTGCTAAGCAGGCCCTTTCTTAGCTTATTCTGAAGGAATAAAATGGGGTTTATATCGGACTCAGCCCCCTGGGCTCACATCCCCCATGTTCCTTCCCCCTCTCTGTGTTTTTTCCCTGAGGTTTTTATGTTTACCCTGCATCTGAGAGAGTTCTACACCCCTTCCCTGCCCTGCTGCAGTCTCTCCCATCCCTGCCTTCCTAACCCTGCCCCCCAGATGTGCTGTCCAATCCCCTCCAAACCCTGCCCCTATCAGAAGCCTTATAAGCCAGACCCCAGCCGGAAGTGCTTCTGACGTGTTCTCCAATTCTGTGTGTGTCTGAATTACCTCAGGAGCTGTCCCCATCCTGGTCCCGAGAGGTTTACATTTAAGAACAATATAAAGGAATAACACAAAAGCAGGTGTCTGGTAATTTTGAAGCCCCAGTCTATCACCTTCTTGTGCTACAAAGTAAAAGCAATGATCCACATCAGTGACAAGAAGTAATTGGCTTCATGGCACAATGCCAGACCTAAGGTGATTGTAACTCTCTTCTTACTTATGTACAGCTTACATCTCTGTACTCTCATGTCTTTCACATGCTTTTTACTCTGGGCCTCAGAACTCTAGCCTCAACCTGTTTCTTGCTCTGGAATTATGTCATTCTTTTGTTCATGTCTTAGATTCTGAACTGTAACCACTTAAAGCAAAGGCACTCATAGTCAGTCCCCAAGGCTTCTCCAAGGAAGGTGTTGCTACTCTAGAAAGTTATTTACTTTATAATTTAAGAAGATGGTTTTAAACATAAAATAATACTTCAAGCAGCAAAACAACTGTCTCACTCATTTTTCAGGTTTACTATTCCAGAGCTCTCGAAAAGCCCAACCTTTATGTTTCTTCTTCAGAGCCTTTGGCAATCCGTTCTATCATGGTCGGTAGCACTGTCCTACCTGGGTTTTAGTCCATTTGGATATTTTTTGACTGACAACCTTATAAATGAACAAGGATGTGAATATTTTACATCTGTGTAAATATAAATATGAAAGTGCTTCCTTCTTTAAATTCAAAAAGCTAGTGATAAACTAGTGGCAGGAAAGGGTCAAGAGAACTTTTCCTAGATGGAATAAGGCAAGTTGGAAGTTGATAAAATGCGTTATGCTTTTTCCTAAACTGAATCTTGGCAGAATTGTATTCAGGAGTAGTGACTGTAGTTGTAGAAGTCATTACAAACAAAAGAAAACAGAAAAAAAAATTATCTTGCAGCAATTTGAGTAATGAAAATGTGCTTAGAATGTAAAGATTAAAGGAAGTACCTAAAATTTTCATTTGGAGCAGAAATTTTATACATTGTTGGGTATCCTGCTCCCCTCCACCCTACCTTGTGCGGTTATATCAAAAGTATTATTTTTTATGATTCTAATTATCAAATGATATTCAAGGAAATGGATGGACTTGATATCATGTGGGAGGTTAAACATAAAACCACCCCTATGTATTACTGTGTAAAATACAAAATGGCAACTTCTAATACAGATACTAGTTCCATTATTGCTTATTTGTCTAGAAATAAATGGTGCTCTTTTTTTTTTCCCTACAGCATTTCATGAAAACAAATGTGTTTATTTTTCCATCACAGAACCAATTTACCATGAAAAAATGTGGAGTTCAAAAGTGAATTGTTTCTTAGGGATATACAATGGAGTACACAGACACCACTTCTTATCCTCTTGAGGCAGAAACTGTAAATTAGATTTTAACAAGCCAGATGCAGGCAATATAAATTTGTATAACAAGCCTTAGCAATATTAAAAAAAAAAAAAAAGATTATCTGAAGTGTAGAAGTAGTGGCAGTTAATACTGAAATGAACTCAGATTTGTCGTGGTCATTTATGGAAAAATACTGTTGCATGACTTGTATTGTATCTATAAATTTGGTATTATTAAATAATACCTGAGTAATAATGATTATTGAAATAATGCTCTTTGGATATTAAGAGCCACTAAGTCTAACATGAAGTCTTCAGTAAAGGAAAGAGCTGTCTGTCACACTAAAGAGGGTGTGGTGCACTTTCAAAACCCATTTGCAAATAAAATTTGTTCCCTGGAGCCACTCACACTGGATGTCACTCACAGTACATGTTTATATATCTGTCAGTGTGAAGCAAGGGCCAGCTGCTCCCTAAGGGACTGGGAGCTGTGAGCCAAGGGCGACCTCAGGCCTGGTAGAGCTCTCACCAGCAAGCACCATCCCTCATAATGTGACTATGGTGAACAGAACTGGGTGCTATAATGGGGTGTATCAACATTCCTGAGAATGCAAGTGAAAAGCTGATTTTAGAATCCACCTGGAACAGGACAGGGTAACAGGAATGGGACTGGAGAAAGATCCTGAGGTCCATTCTGGAGAAAGAGCTGGAGACCAGTACTCCTGTGGGGCAGGGGACTGAAGGTCTCAGTCTCAGGTGAAATTTGGCTCCTGGATCCATGTGCCGGAGACGCAGGAGTTCCCAAGTGAGGCTGGAAAGGGCCACCAGACTCTGGTAGTGCCCTCAAAGCCCTGACAATATGTAACTCTGTTTTCATATGTGAAACAGCTAATGATAATAACATTTAAGGAATAATTACTTATCAACTGAATTAACCGGTAAATTAATTAACTAAAAGAGATGACTGGTGATGATCAAACTCCTCATTGTAGGTTTTTTGAAACTTCTCTCTATTTTTAAGGCTGTCTGCTAAAACATAAAAGGGACTAAGTAAATCAAGCAAGCCACAATATGCAGAACAACTCAGAAGAAAACAAAAAACTTATGCCCGTGATCATAAATTACCAAAAAATAGCTACATGTGTGTCATACAGATACTTAAGTCAATATGATACATAAAAGTAGCTTGACTGTATAGAAAATACAAGTGAATCAAGAAACAGGCTTTCTTTCCAACAGTCAGAAATAAGCTGTTCCTCAAACCTAGATAGCACAAAGTTGTCAAGGGCAGAAATGACAGTGTCTCTGCTGATTTTACTCTGCTACCTTTGACTGTTACATTTAGGGAACTTTCAAATTGATGTTCTCCAAAATCCTTCTATATTCACAAACTGATTCAGTCTTTTCAATCTGTTAATGTCTATTTTTCAATGTGTTGATTTCAGCTGGGTTAGGGTTAATTTTCTTCTCAGTGGCCAGTACAGAGCTATGTTTTGTATTTGTGCTGAACACAGGGTTGATAATATAGAGATGTTTCTGTTGTTTCTGAGCAGGCCTAACACAGGACCAAGGCTTTTTCTGCTTTTTTTACTGCCCAGCTGCCGAGGAAGCTGGGGGTGCATGGGAGTTTGGGAAGAGATATAGAGGAACAGGTGACCCAAATTGTCAAAAGGGATATTCCAGATCATATGACATCATGTTCAGTATATAAAGTGGGGGAAAGATGGAGGAAGGGACGTTTGGAATTATGGCATTTGTCTTCCCAAGTAATCCTCTTGCATGATGGGGCCCTGCTCTCCTGGGGAAGGCTGAATTCCTGGGTCCCCATGGGAAGCAGTGAATTAATTTTTGGTTTTTCTTTTCTTGTGTGTGCAGCCTTCTCTATTAAACTGTCTTTATCTCAACCTGTGAATTTTCTAGTTTTACCTTTCTGATTCTCTCCCTGATCTTGGCAGTGGGGCAATGAGTGAGCAGCTGTGGGCGGCTTGGCTGCTGGCTGGAGTTAAACCATGGCATTCAATATTGTAGGTCTAAAAATGAGTTCTCTCTCATAATTTTAAACATCTTTATAAGACGGTTAGCAATGTAGAAGCATTGTAGTGTTTCTTCCAACCACGGTCCCAGTGTAGCAGTAGTGTTTCTGACTAAAACAAAGAAGAATAATCTATATAGTCTCCAGCTATGAAGAAAGGGCTTATTGAGGCTTGTAGCCACTCTGATTTGTACCAGAACTAAACAACCCTGGTCTCCTTAGAGACACAGCATAGTTAAAAGTAGAGGGAATTGTAAGGGCTGTGTGCTCTTTAAGAAATCTGTATGTTTTCTGGCTATTAAAATAAAGGAAATAATATTTTTTCCATCACTCTGTCTTCCCTTTGCAAACTTGCTGAGGTAAGGATTCAGTGGAGTGACAAGCTGATACAGGATGCTTGAAAGCAGTTGCAAAACATAACAGTAATTTCAAAAGCTTTGTTGATTTTTTTTTCTATTTTGTTTGAATGCTTTATCACTAGTAACCAGCATGCTGTTACTAATTATGGATACAGTCTTTGCATCATATGGAAGGACATTGAAGATCCTGAGTAACAGTCAAATGCGTCTTACAGTGCTCATTAATAAGCAGAAGTTAAATCACCAGCAAGCAATCGAAAAAAGAGAAATGATCACATCAAGAATAAAGTATCCCAGGGAGAGAATTAATGTCACACTAATTATATGGTTCACCATGGAGGATGTGTGGTTATTACCAGTTCTAGAGAAGCTAATTAAGCAAGTCAAAATTCTTTTTAAACCAGTTTAATCAAGAGAAAAGGCGTTCCCTTGGCTCTGAACCACTGACTAGCATACAAGAATTGCGAATTCATGGGTACATCAAAAAGAAAGGAAGCTGGTAATCGTACTGAGCTGAACTACCTATAATTTAAAAAGTTCTAGCTAATAGAAATAGAATTCATCAAATTGTTTGCTTTGGCAAAGCGCAGCAAAGAAAGACTGCTGCCATTCATTAAGTTCTAGTGCTGTGTTACATAGCATGTATATACTTTATCATGATTGACGACATTGTGGTT
>JAWWLZ010000082.1:71119223-71140062 GCA_035041345.1 Poliocrania exsul
TTCCATCATATCAACAAAGTTAATTTGGGGCAGTCTCTCTGCCATGCCTGATTCACTCACAGTTATCAAAATAAAGCTGCCATTCATTAAGTTCTAGTGCTGTGTTACATAGCATGTATATACTTTATCATGATTGACGACATTGTGGTTTTCCATCATATCAACAAAGTTAATTTGGGGCAGTCTCTCTGCCATGCCTGATTCACTCACAGTTATCAAAATAAAGCAAGGAAGAGGAATGGAGAATGGAGAGGAATGGAGAGGAAAATGGCACTTAGGCTCATAGCAGTCACCATTATCAAATTCAAAATTAACCCCATTGAAGTAAAAAAACCTTCTGAAATATTTGCCGAGTGTAGTGTAGTGTCATGTTCTACCCACTCCCGGCCTGCTCCATCATAATGGTGGTTAGTTGCTGTGACCAGGAAAATGCTGGCTAACTCATGAGTATCTGTGTGAATGCCAGCATTGACCGTGCCTCATTGTGATGCAGGAGGTATAGCAGAGTAACTGGATTTTCTTTTTGCCTTAGCCGCTTAGCACACACAGAGATTGTGCCTCTCTAGACAGTATGGTTCTCAGCTATTTTACTCTGTTCATTGTGAAACCATAATATGTCTGGAAGCATAACTTTAATTTGTTCCCTTTTAAAAGTAGAAGTAGCTTGCTTAGCATGCAAGTTTGCTGTTAGATTCCATTTAAATGACCTTGTGATCATAATGTTGTTCAGTAAAATAAATCCACTATTGTAAGAAATTATATTCTATAATGTGATATGGACAACTTTCAGATTTTTTGTTATTCTGCTTTCATAATTTATGTCTGCCAGTGTCTCATTACCAGAGTCATAACAATTCAGTTCTGAAATTCATCACAAAATCTTTGCAGTTCTAATGCATTAACTGATTTTTCAAAGTGGAATGGTAGATATTGTCTTTACTGAATCTTAAAACCCTACAAATGAAAAGTGATCATTGCTAAAGAGTTACCATTAAAAGAGCTTAAGGTATTAAGAATATCTTTAAGATTATGAACTTTTAAATTCCAGGGTGATATACAATGAAATTTAGGGGATAAAATACATTTAACTTCAAAGATATATGTCTTCTTACACAGTTTAAAATTCATGACATTATCAGAATATTACACAAAGTTAATAAATTTTCCCATGCTTAGCAGTAAAGAAAAATGATAAATTCAGAAAGGTGCATTCACAATTATTAGGCTTTTGTGTGTATAAGGGGAATAAGAATATGGGTGTGGAGGAATGATGGAGTGCCAAATGACATCAAATTTTAAAGACATTGCTAAGCAGCAGTTGTTTGATACATAGCCATAAGCAAATATCAGACACAGTAGGAATATATGACATAACTTTTTGTGCTGCAGATGATCCACATGCATCTGCAATAGGGTTGTGTCAGTAATTAACAGGGATGCTTATATTGTTAAGGTACATAAGACAGTATCTATTCACCAAGGTATCTGCATTTGTCTCATGTTATCTGACTTTAAACACCTGAGGGCTAATACTCTTGTCCAATCCAGTTTTTCATGTTCTTTCTGGAATAAGTGCAGAAAGGATAATTATTCACTGCATTCTATCATAGGTTTATATTCTCCTGTGGAAACCCATCTCTTTAATGACCTCAGAGGAAGCTAACAACTCTGCTAAGTGGCTGAAGTTATGTGACATGAAACCTACTCAGATAAAAAAAGAAATTAAATGAGAAAAGATTTTAAAAAGGAAAGTAAAAGGAAGGAAAAAAGACCAGTAATTTGATCATACTCCAATCTACATAATAAACAATGGAATAAAAAATTATATAGACTGATGTAATTTACAAAACAGACTGTAATTACTTTTAGCTTGGCTTTTTTTATTTGGTTTGTTTGTTTGTTTGTTTTTAGGTAAATTTTCAAAGTGTCTCAGGCACGTTTAACTACATTTCCTACTGCAAAACCTGGCACCATGGTGTTGCTGGTCAGTGCATGATTTCAGATATTATGCTGCTAGTGAATTCATATGTATATGAAAATGTATTCATGCTGTACTTGCTTTCACTGTTCCTCAAATAATGCTTTCAGATATGTTATCCTGTTTCATTTCTTTTTGTCTTTGTTCTACAAGGATCTGGTTAAACCTACTGAAGCTAAAAGTATATTTTTTTTCAATTTACTTTGAAACAATTTGGATCAAGGCCATGCAACTCTTTCCTTTTAGAAGAAAAATAATTTTAATCACAAAGAACTTGTAAACATGTCATTATATAGTCAGTTTCTTTAGAAATATAAAAATAAACCCTCTGTTGTTTATCTCAGAAGCAATATTTCAATAACATTTATATTTCAAAGTCATTGATGAATAAGTTACTCATTAAATAGTTCCTGCAGTGTAAAGACTAAGCAATAAAATTGCTAATGTTTGGTTGATCAGTTTACTTAGCCATTTTAGATGCCTAGACTACATATTATTCTGGAGTTTGTTTTTCTGATTAGTTATCGATCAATATTGCTAATGTGGTTTACAGTAGTCACCAAAGATTAGATTTTTCTGACAATGAGATAGTCTACTCATCTATTTCTTTGTACAATGAAAGTATATATCACTGTAAAAGTATCAGCAAAAAAAAAAAAAAAAGTCTGTATTTTGGTCTCTTTGCTTTGAAAGATGCATCTGTGATTCATATAAAAAACTGAAAATAGGACTTTCCATCAGTAAAATATATTTTAGATATTGTAGATTCATAATGGTGAATTTGAACAGACTTACTCTGAGCAGCCTGATGCTTCCTTTGTGTGATGTTTGAAGAGAGTTTTCACTTTGATTCCTATCTAAAGCTGGAAAAATGAAAAGAAAGTTGGTAATCATTGAATATCCTGAGTTGGAAGGGACCCACAAGGGTCATTGAAGTCCACTCTTGTCCCTGCACAGGATCATTCTCAAGAGCCACACCATGTGCCTGAGAGCATTGTCCAAACAATTCTTGAACTCTGTCAGGCTTGGTGCTGTGACCACTTCCCTGGGAGACTGTTCCAGTACACGACCACTCTCTGGGTGACGAACCTTTCTCTAATATAGAAACTAAACCTCCTCTGACACAACTTCAGGCCATTCCCTCAGGTTCAGTCACTGATCACCAGAGAGCAGAGATCGGTGCCTGCCCCTCTGCTTCCCCTCATGAGCAAGATATTGATTGCTATATTACAAAAACAATTGAGAACATATCTTTGCAATTTTTCCAGGTTTGTTTGGGATTTTTTTTTTAAGTTTTGGTGAGTGAAATGTAACAACTGATTGTTACATTCTTCAGAAGCGCATCAACAGTTAAAGTCAAGTGCATGTGTTCTTAGGCAAGTATGTCCTCTTGTAGAACAAGGGAGCCTTGGCATCCTGAAAGCTCTTTCTTAGTACAGAATGCTTATGACTTTCCCATTATTTGCAAACAGCCTAGAAGCCTGGAGCCACCAAATCTTAGATATAAGTAGGATTGCTCTCCAGAGTTATGAAGTCTGGAAACCTATATTATTCTCAATCTTCTAATATTAATTAGTATTAAGCTGGAAAAAAAAAAGATATTGTTTACATGAAAAGCACTTTCTCATAAGGAAAAGTCTTAAAGGAAAGTCCATAATAAGCTTATTTGTTTTAAGGTGGGAGCATATTTTAATACCTGATTGAATTTGTAGGCTAAACAGACTAAGGATTTGAAGTTGGATTCTGGATTATGGTATGTTAAACAGTAGGTGACCGTTTTTAGTCATAAATGCCTGGGATTTAGGAGGAATTGTCATCATGAAATAAAACATCAAAGGACTTAAGAGATTTAACAAGATCTTGAGCGCAACTTGGAAGATTAGAAATGTTTCTTCACTATGATTTTACTCTACAAATAAAAAATGGTCATTTAAAATAATAAAATAACAGAACAAACACAAATAGAACATTTTGATAACTACTTTAGCAGTTGCCTTTATGCATGCATTTCTTTTTCTTGTAACAAATTACATCTAAAGTAAAACTTAATGAAATAAAGTATTTAACAAGAGCTTCTTGTCACATTCTTAAAATCATAAATAAATTTCACACTGTGAAAACATTACACAGCCCTCTCAGATCAAACTGGATCTCAAAGAGGGTAATTTTGGTCAATAGTTAATGTGTTATAAAATAATACATATAAATTATTGATGATGAAATAATTTTCTCCTTTGTCTTCATCCTGGCCCTACTCTGTGTCTACAAAAACTGTCTTCTCTGTGCATAATCTGTGTCTTATCTGTGTGTAATAAAATTTAAGAGAAATTAATGAAAGAAATAGAATATTCTCAAAAATTATGAAGGTTGTATGCAATGAAAATTATTCTGATTGCTCTTGAGTTGACAATCTTAGTTTTTCACTGTGAATTGTTGTTTAAAGGTCTATGTAAATGGATTTTTTTTCTTGCAAGCAACATATTATTATTATATCTTAATTATATTTCATTAACTATGTTAGATTGAATTACTATATTGGAGTATTTAATTATATTAAATTCATGTAGTGATAGCTATTTTAACTATTAATTATAATAACTGGAGATGCTGACATGGCAATATGCATCATTTACCCAATTCTTTATAGCCAAAGAAATTTGCCATCCATTTTACATAAATACTTGCTTGCTATTTGAATATTTCAAATGCCTGTTATTTATTAGGTATTTAGACAACAGAAGATAAAGGGAAACAATACACTGGGAAGTTAAAAAAAAAAAAAACAAAACCAAAAAACAAAACCAAAACAGTACTAAAATCTGGTTAAACTAGAAGAGAGCAGCTTTTCTACTTTAGTTCCTTACTAGAAACCTCTTCCAGTAAAAGCTACTCTTGCTGCACTTGGGAAAATTCTTAAGAGAAATAGAACACATATGATTCTAAAAGACTGTCTGTCCTATCCCTGTGTCGATGGATAACAAGATGGATAACAAGTGTTACAGAAATTTGACAAGAGCTTTCGTAAAAGTTACTGCAATATAAATAATAAACTCTTGAAAAAAATATTAATAGTAGAGAGGATGAGACATTTTAAATGAAGCACATAGCAGACTTACTTGATACCTTGATACCTATTTTATTCTGGTCTCTGAATGTAATACAGGAGAAACAAGAAAATCCTTTTGCTTGCAGTGGAAACCCTGTGACCAACAGACACAAAGCTCTTTGCATTTGTCAATACAGCATACAGTGTTTGCAAATACATTTTTCAAGTTAAGAGTTACCAGACAAAGCAGATGGAAATTTCTAATCCAGGAAACAGTTATCCTCAAGAAAACAACTCTATAATGTAAAACACAGAGTAGGAGAAACAGAAGACAAATACAGATAAAAGATTTCAGTCTTTCAGTGAATGGAGTGAGGCATAGCTTAAACTGTTTAGAAATGTTGAACATATTTGGTTGAGTAAAGGTTAAAAAATGAAATTTAAAAAGCAAAACAAAAACATAATCAAGGAGGGGGAAAAATCATAACAAATCAACACATTCCCTTTGTCACTGATGACATAAGGCAAGGTTGGATAGGGCTCTGAAAAACCTTGTCTAGTGAAACTTTTCCCTGCCCATGGCAGGGAGGTTGGAACTAAATTATATTTAAGGTCCCTTCCAACCAAATCCATTCAATGAGTCTATGAAATGAATTACTATTATTATTAATCTCTATAATCAGATAGTGTGAAACTACAAGAAGTTGGTAGATCTAGACGGAGTTAATGCTTCTCACACTACTGAGAAAGCAATACTGATTTTATAAAAACTGGGAAGACTGTACAGATATTATAGAAATGTGCAAGAAGATGAGATTAATTCCTATCTTCTCCATTTTTGGACCTAGGTCAGCAGTAGTGTTGTAAGTAAAACATAATGTTGAAACTAAAGCATTTAAGTATGTGCTGGACTTCAGACTCCTGGCTAAAATCATGTTTCAATTATCATATAACTAAGTATGTGCCTAAGGCCCTATGCAATGGTGAGATGCAACCACAGTAAGAACTATTCAAACAGACAGAAGCACGCATATGCACCATATATTTGGTGGAGTTTTTTTCCATTAAAACTGTCTCAAAGTCCTCTGTTTCAAGATATTTAGTAACAGTGATGCATTTAGTTAAAATGCATCAGAACTACATGTGGATTTGCATAGCCATGTGGTTGAAATGTACAAATCTGTACAGGCAAAGTAACGCTCCAAAATGGCTACATTTTAACATCTTTTAGCACCTTCTTGAGTCTGACCTCAGACAGGTAATGAGCTGTAATGAAAATATGCAGTCTTAGCATATAATGATGAAAAAGTTTGATGATCTAAAAGTCCTATTTTACATGTTTTGTGCCTGAAACTGGTTACAACCCATTTTCTATTTGTGTCTTCTTTATAAGAATAATTAGCATTACAAAGCAAGAAACTATTCAGTCATCAAACTGTTTCTCATTTTTTTTTTTATTTCATAGGGATTTTTAAATAGAAATCATCAATAATACTTCAATTAAGATGAAAACTGCAACTAGGAAAGGTTCCATTTTTATACAAGAAGACAAAATTGCAATTTCGACTTTTTCGTTATTGATTATCCTGCGTTATCTGGAGAGTTTGTTCTGTGAAGCTTGAAAGTGAACCAGCATTAATTTTTATCCTTGTATTTCCATGGCTGATACAATATCATTGTGATTCAAAAAGCTGTGCTCCATCTTCCTTTAATACATCTTTTAAAAATCCTTGAAAGTTTGAAATAGTTTTGATGTTGTATACTTTCTTATCTTCTAGAACTTCATGCACTACTGAAAATATATTTTAATGACAATACAGAACTGATTGAGTTTGATTTTTAATATTTGTGCGGGAAAAAAAGACAAAGGAAGAATATTTTCATGCTTTCATATCAGTGAAATAAGTACTAAAAATAGAATGCAGAATATTCTTAACACCCTCTGAAGGCACTGTGAGATAAGGCTGCTTAATCTCATAGGAAAAACCAACAGTCATCAACTAGATTCTCTGTTCTCATCCCTTTATTTTTATTTCTTCCTAAATTACAGCTCAATGAATACCAATCTTCTTTTGGCTTTTCTGAGCCCACATCTTCAAAAATTGTTAAAATAAATTCCCTTCTACTTCCTCAGAGTAATGTAGATCAAGTAAATCTTCATTAAAATTCAACAACTACATTCTGATTAAGGAAACTGAAAAAAAGAAAAGTAAAAGAAAAGAAAAGGTAAGGTCTAATCTTTTTAAATTCAGAAGAGAATTGTTCCCTGCATTTATAGGAGGTTCAAATTTCATATAGACTTTGAGTGGATTGTTTGAAATATTTTTCTCTTTGTTATACTGTATTTCTTCTTACTACTGTTTCACCAAACCTAATGTTTTCAATATAGTTCATGAGCTTTTTAGCCATTTTTCTCCTCATAGAAAAAAAAATCGCAAAATATTTGTAGTGGGTTGTAATAATCTTTATGAGGAGCTACATGGGTTTCAGACACTTTTTTTTTCTCTGATCTTTTTACAACACTGTGCTACATTTGTTCTGGACAGAAATACCAAAAGGTGACTGCAATTATTCCCAGACTAATTAAAAAGTGTTTTGGTTTTTTTTGTAAGTGGGAAGATTTATAAACCAGAATTGTTGAGAACACTGTAATTTGTTTTCCTTTAAGGCTTCTACTGATTTCTTATTTATATTGCAAATGTACACATTTGTTGCTAGGATGGTGATAGTGTACTGTGTAGAGAGAGAATGAGGGTTTAGAAGAGTGCTCTTGTGGGAAAAAGGAATTGAAAAAGGGCTTTTTATAATGAAGAGGAAGGATCATAGTAACAAAGTCTAGCACAATTGGACTGTAGTAAATAACTTCAAAAGATACCATACTTCCCAACAGGAAGGAAAAGAGTGAAAAGTAACAGTACTTTTTTCAAAAAGCATAAATGAAAAACCTAACTGTAAACTATTTTACCATGTATTTACAAATCAATTCATAGCAAAATTGACTGAAACATACTTTCGAAGGAAAATAACCTAAATCAGCATAAGAGAAGTGAACACAAAAATTAGACATCAAATTAGATTAAAAAAATAATGAATCTGCATAGTCGTAGGTTCTCTAGAGCTACTTTATATTAGTAGAAGTATACCCTTTGGATCCTGTGGAAACTATTTTCCTAATTTTATTTGTAAAACTGCACTAATTACCTGAGAAAATCTAATGTAACAAAACCTGACTCAATAAACAGGACTATTAGCTTTCCTCACTTGATATCATTTCAGGAGTCTGGAGAATAGCAAATGCACTGGAAAATCAATTTGTTCTCCTATAGTTTGTCTCAAAACATATTAGGACATGTATAGATACTGTTCTTTTACATCAGAGGAAAATATTACCTTTGCTATATCCTTGTCACTGAGAATATAGTGTAACAGAACAAATAGAAACAAATCTTCCTCATTGCAAAGGTCTAAATCCAGAATTTGAAAAAGAAACATAGAATCATAGAATCATAGAATCGATTGGGTTGGAAAAGACCTCCAAGATCATCAACTCCAACCCTTGGTCCAACTCTAGTCCATTTACTAGATCATGGCACTCAGTGCCAAGTCCAATCTGTGTTTAAAAATCTCCAGGGATGGTGAATCCACCACCTCACTGGGCAGACCATTCCAATGCCTGATTACTCTCTCTGTAAAGAATTTTTTTCTCATATCCAAGTTAAATTTCCCCTGGCAGAGCTTGAGCCTGTGCCCCCTTGTCCTATTGCTGAGTGCCTGGGAGAAGAGACCAACCTCCACCTGGCTATAATTTCCCTTCAGGTAGTTCTAGACAGTGCTGAGGTCACCTCTGAGCCTCCTCTTCTCCAGGCTAAACAAGCCCAGCTCCATCAGCCTCTCCCCATACATTTGGCTTAGTAGCTTTATTTTAAGAGTTGGGCAAGGTATTAAAAAGATCAGTTACTCTGAAGCCTTTCAAGAATTAGATAGTGAAAAAGAACAGGAGAAAAATCCTAAAATGCCTACACATGTTCACACATTCCTCCCACTCAAGAAAACACTGGTCTTCGTATGTGCCCTCCTTCCTATGAAGTGTCTTTGACATTGCAAAAAGGTTTCTTCAAAAGCTGTCATGAACCATACTGATAACTCTAGATCTATAAATAAACACAGAGAAAAAAATAGATGTATTATCTGCTAAGACTCCCCTAAGTTATTGATATGAAACAATTAATGACTAAGGAAAAATAATTTTTTTTTTCCAGAGGTACTACAAAAGTATTATTCACTTGATCCAGAGTGTAACACCCAGTCACTAAACACTAAAAGTGTACAAATAAAGCAGGATATTTTTTAACATCAGTTTGTAATAAGGGAATTTATATCCTTTTACAGTGCTTTTAGTCTTTGCGTCAAGTCTAGATAGCTTTAGAATCGTCAAACACATTGTCTAATTTACGCAAAAACAAGAGGCATTCATATAGAAAGAATTATATAGAAATTATTACATAACAATTATTTTTGTCTAACATTAAATTAAATATTTGAAATTTAGGAAGATCACTGAAGACATTTTCTTTTCATCTGGATAAAATTTGATGCATTTACAATGTGAATTTTTTAAAAAAACTTATATTTTGAAAATTATTTCAATTTTTCATAGAAATGTTTTTAACCTCAAAAGCTTGTATTATTTAGTGCTTGTACTTTGATACTAACACATATATAGAGAACGAGGTAAGGACCTGAGTTGTGATAAATTTTGCATGGTTTTTCTTTTCTTTTGCTCATTTCCTCAGAATGAAACTGGATAGAAAAGAGGGGGGGAAAACAAGCTAAAAATCTAATGCAAACTAATTTAACCAATTCTCTGCATTGCCAAAAGAGGAGGGGAAAAAAAAGAAAAGTAAAAAAGAAAAATGAATACACAAAAAATAAATTTAGAATACAAAAACAAACTGAAAATTTACATCTGTGTAGTCAAGTCTTTGTTGTTTGGTTGATTGTTTAGTTGATTGTGAGTGTTTTTCTTGGGGTTCTTTTGATAATATTATTAGGTGCGAAAACTGTAATTTGCATTTCAACTTTTCTTGGAAAGTAGCTCATTTTTTACTGACGTATCTGGCCTTTAGTTCTGAAGATCTCTTGCTACTGGTCCAAATTTATTTTACTCATCATTCCAAGCAATTACTGTGTATTCAAAGGAACGGAAAGTCTACTGACAAAAATATAATGCAAACTCAGAATCTTTTGTTGCACACATTATGTTTTAATTCTTGCTTTTTAATTACAGAGCTTAAGTTCACTTTATTTTCACTAGTCTTTCACCTGTTATTCTCCTTGTGATATTCCTACTGTAAATTGATGTAGTCTTTCCCATGCAGCAGAAATTATTTCAATAACTTCATTTTAAACTTTCTAATCTTTAAAATAATTGTCTCCCCTTTTCCCCTTTAAATTCTGGGCACAGCAGATATGTCCTTTAATGTGCTGCACTTGTCTTTTCAGTTGTGACTACATACCCTTTCAGTGTCAATAGCCTTGGTTTACTATCATTCACATACCACATCTCCCACTTTGGTGGTCTTTTTCAAAGTTAGTACCTGTTCTTGTTCTGTTTGCAATGGCAATATTGCAGCCATAGTGCTCTCATGTTAGACACTTCCATTGTCTTAGTGAGGGTCCATATTAGAAAAATTTTCCAAAATTTTTTCCCTTGAATTATGAGATCAAAATCAGTAAAGCATTCTGGCAGATCTACTATTCTCTACAGTTCATGGTATATTGCTCCTTCCTCCAACAACAGGTTCTCAGTTTTAAATTAAGATGCATTGGTTCATAGAGCTCAGGACAACTCTAATTTTCCGCTCAAAACAGGGTCAAGTTGCACAACTGCACTCTGAATAACCTGCTTGACTGTCCTGATGATGAAAAATTTTCTCCTGAAGCTGATTTCTATCTGTATAAAGTCTGACTGAGATGGAATTAGTTTTTCCCAAAGCAGCCCTCATAGTGCTGTGCTTTTTATTAGTAGCTAGAAAGGTGTTGAAAATGCATCAGTGTTTTGGCTACTGCTGAACAGTGCTGGCACAGCATCAGCACTATCCCTCAAACATTCATCCCATTACCAGAAGGCTGGGTGTAGACAAGATTTTATGGGGGCACCTAGCCAGGACAGCTGACCTAAACTAACCAAAAATATCTTCCATACTATATCATGCCTACTCAACTCTAAAAGCTGACAGAAAGAAGAACGAGTGGGGGGACATTTGTTATTATGAAGTTTGTTTTCTGAAGCCACTGCAAAATGTAGTGAAGCCCTACTTCCCAGGGAGTGTCTTGACATTGCCTGCTGATGGGATATTGAGATTAATTTTGTCTTCCTTGACTTCACAGCAAAGAAAAATTCACAGCTTCCTTGCTCACAGCCTTTGCTTTTGCCTTATCAAAATGTCTTTATCTTGAACCTTGAGTTCTTTTCCATATTAATTTTCTTCCCTCCCTGCCCCACTGAGGAGGGGAGTGCAAGAATAGCGTTGTGAGCACCTGACTCCCAGCCAAGGTCAACCTACTACACTGTCCCACTTGTTTTTCCCTGCTATTGACTGACCATTCTCAGAAACATTTGCCACTAATATTGCCACAGAATTTCTGAAGGTTATTGGGCTTTGGTTCTTGATATTGGTTCCAAATGAAGCAACTCAAGCCTATGGTAGTAGTAGAAGAGAAAATGGAGAAAACATGCATTTCTTCTTTTTCAACAGCAACACAGAAAAAAATACCTTTTTTTTTCTTTTTTTTTTTTTTTTTGAGCTCCTTTCTCAGTATCTGAATCAATATTTGTTTTCAGCACCAGAAGATCAATTATGCTTGTCAATTGGTGTGGGAATCAGGGAAGCATTATCCCCATGAATGTTTGGTATTCTGGATAGTAGGTCAAGTTAAGACATGCTATAGGATAACACAGAATTTCCATCTATGATCCAAGAGTATTCCACCAGAGCTGAAAGTACATTACTGGCAGCAGAAATTTTGTTTGTTTGTTTGATCATCATGGCTGCAAAGCCCTGAAACTTCTCTCAGAGGCATGTGAAGCTTAAGTTTTGTCAATAATCTGTGTTCATTCAGAAGAGTATAAGATCCATCACAGAGCTGATTCATGTGGGATACTGTTCAAAAGTATGCACATTGTAAATCTATTCACACAAATATTATTTGGATTAAAAATGCTGGATGACTTGAGAGAATACATCTTCAGAATAAAAAGGTAGACTTAGATAGTGGTGGATTGATCCTGGCTGGGTGCCAGGTGCACACCAAAGTCACTCTATAACTTCCCTCTGCAACTGAATGGAGGACAGAAAATTTAACTAAAGGTTCATGAGTTGAGGTAAGGACAAGGAGAAGTCACTCTTCCATTACTGTCATGGACAAAACCAACTTGACTTGAGGAATTTAATTGAATTTATTACCAAACAAAATAAGAGCAGGATAATGAGAAGTAAAACAAATCTTAAAAAAAAAACCTTCTCCCCACCCCTCCCTCTTTCTTAATCTCTACTTCCTCTCCCCCAGAGGTGCAGAGATGTGGGGAGAGGGAGTTGTGATCAGTTCATCACAGGTTGTTTCTGGTGCTGCTCAGAGAGAGGTGTCCTTCAAAAACTGCTCCAGCATGGGTCCCTTTTCAGGAAGTTCATTCCTTCAAGAACAGCCTACTCCTATGTGGGTCCTACATGGGATCACAAGTCCTGCCAGGAAAACTGAGTATGGGCTTTTCTCTTCATGGGTCCACAGGACTCTGCTAGGGTCCACCATGGGCTTCCTGTGGGATCACAGCCTTCTTTTGGGCATCTATCTTATCTGGCATGCATCTCCTCCATGGGCTGCAGGGAAGTCTCTACATCCCCATTGACCTCCATGGACTGCAGGGGACATCCTGCTTTACCATGGTCTTCACCATGGGCTGCAGAGTAATCTCAGCTCTGCTGCCTGGAGCATCTCCTCCTCTCCTTCTCCACTGGCCTTGGTGTCTGCTTGGTTGTTCCTCTCACATGATCTCTGCTCTTCTCTGAGTACCCTTAAAGAATCACAGAGATCACAGAGAATATGCTGATTTGGAAGGGACTCACAAGGATCATTGAAGTCCAACCCTTAGCCCTGCACAGAACCATCACCAAGAGTCACACCATGTACCTGAGAGTATCATCAAAATGCTTCTTGAACTTTCTCAGGTTTGGTGCTGTGACCACTTTCCTGGGGAGCCTGTTCCAGTGCCCAACTACCCTTTGGTTGAAGAACTTTTTTCTAATGTCTGACCTAAACCTCCCCTGATACAACTGTCCCTTGACATCCTGGAGCCTGCAGGCAATTTCTGCTAATAAAAACCCCCTGTTTGTTAATCTCTCAACAGCGTGTCTGGTTCACTTTCTGGCAATCCTTTGAACTCACTCTAAAATAGATAGAGAGATAGATAGATAGATAGATAGATAGATAGATAGATAGATAGATAGATAGATAGATAGATAGATAGATAGATATTAAAAATGTTAATTTCCCCATCCAGTCAAGAAAACCCTATAGATATCTTCAAATCTTCATTGTAATTTCTCAGAACCCCAATTAAAATCTGTTTTTTTCATGTTATGTTCAAAGCATCTGACTATCATTAAAGTCAAGGATTCTAAAACCACTGCCTAATATCATCTCTGGGTTTTATTTTACCACTCCTAGCCTCCAACCATCTGTCTCACTCCATCTGTTATCTCGTCTTCTACTTACTTTGAAAAGTCTTTGGATGGGGATTGTCTTCTTGGCTCACATTTGGCAAAGAGATCCTGGCCTCTAATAGACTTCTAAGAATTATGATAATACAAATAATAGTAAGAATCAACTTAGTTGTCAGTCAAGTAATTATATTGCAATACGGTTCAGCCAACTAGAACTCAAGATAACGTTTATAACATCTGAAAGACTTCATTCTTGTGGCATTTTTTAATGCCTTACATTCATCATATTTCTGTAACAGTAATTTCCAAATGTCTCCATATAAGCAGTAAGCGTTATTACAGCTGATGGTGCTGAAATTGTAATTTAGTTAGTAGGTTGATGCAACTTAAAACTCTCAGTTTTCTGAGATTTTATGTTTTTATTTACTTCGTTAAGTTTAGAGTAACTGATTTTTCTGGAAATTCTCTTTGCATGAGTATTGGTAATGTAGTTTGTGGAATATGATATGCTATTAGTCTGAGCTAATCACTGGGGAAGAATCTGAACTGAAGTTTGCTTTATATATACCTTGCTCAACCTACTGGCACTGGCTGTTTTCACAGTTTCTTTTATTTCGGTAAAAAAAAAAAAAATTACTCATTAAGAAAATAGAGTACTACATCCCTCCACAACTAAGGTCTGGTCAGATGCATCTCCATTACCATTTCCTCCACAGAAAAGCTGTCAGATTTCACTTTAACTCCAAGACTACTGTGAAAGATCACCTTACTTATAGGATTCTTGGCCCACCATTTATGCTGTAATTCAACTTGATTGATTCGTATTGCTGAATTGTCTAAAAATGTATTAAATTTATTTTCAAAGTGTATTTTCATTAACTATTTGCCTGCTTTGCAACTTTAATATGAGATGTGCCTTTCAAAAAATGTTAAAAGTACCTATACAGTTTTATTAAAGATTTTGAAATTGAATCTCATTGAGAACCCCTCTATGTCAAATCACTGAACCTACGAAAATTGCTGCAGATTTATTCTTGGTTTTTGCCTCACAACCTGTAAGGCTAAATGAAAGCTATAAAGAAATAAATAGTATATATTATCTTATGATGCATATTCTTATGTTCTAGCTTATTATAAAATGTCAAACTTTCTTTAATAAGTTTCCCAGGACCATATGACATCACTGCTTTAGAAAAGTTTACACAGATTTGCTTAGGAAAGTAGCAGCAGTCAAAGTCTGTAATAATGGATGAAACAGAAGTAAATAATGAAAAAAATGCAAACAAATGATTTTTTGGGTGGTAAAAAATTACATACTTTTACTCATTCTGGTGATGAATTCAGATGATGTTACAATGATCTTTGCTGCTATGATACAAATACAAACATTTTAGTTTTCTCTCCTACCAGAAATATTCATATATAAAACCAGATTAAAAAAAGAAAAATCCTATAGACCATTGCTGTTGAAAAGAAATAAAAAAAGGGAAAACTACTGATCTTATAGACACTTCTATAAAAATATATTTTCAATAATTATTGTGTTGAAATAACACATCCCAAGCCAAAAGTTATAGTGGTTAATTAATCAAAATAGACCAGGCCATTATCTCTGAAAATTCCCAGCCTCTCTAAAAGTTGTGCTAAATCTGCAACCTGTAATAATATATTATTGATGAAATACTCTCCTTCTGGGGTGAACATTTGACTCATGTGATTTCCTCCTGCTCTGTCAGAAACATGGTGCAAGGATGAAGAAGTCTTTGAATATCAGCAAATAGAATTTAGTTGTGCCTAATTTCAAATAAACCAATCAGTTGGTGACTACCTCACTTCTGATTATCTGTGATAAAGAAGGGGAGGCCAGAGACCAGAGGATTAAAAGTTTCTGGTAATATGATTAAATGCTAGTCATAGTTGACTGTAGGGCAAATATACAAACATTATGAATAAGTGCCACTGTATTGGCTTTATTATCTTTCAATTCACGGTAGTGTATCTTATTTTTACTTTCAATTTTCCTTAATAAATAAGGAATAAATGTGCCTTAATAAATGCCACATCAAAGCATTTAACAGACTCTAAAAAACATTTACACACTTCTGAGTGCCAACAATATTAATGTAATTATCATAGGAGTGATGTACAACATTAAAGCCATTCTTATTTAAGAAATTTTTATTTAAATAATGCAGCTGAAGAGCACAATCAAGTAAACTGCATAACAGAACCAAGGGAAGCAGAGAATCTGCTTCATTGTGTAGGACAGTTAATTTATCTTCTTTACTCTGTAATCCTGCTTGTCATATAAAACTGTGAGGGCAAAGCTGTAGCTCAGTAACATAAGGCTTATTAGAAATAAAATACACTTCAACTCCACTTTTAAAGTGGTAAAACACAAATTAATTAGAATCCTGCCAAATGAATTATACTGCTTATGTTTTAGAAGTGCTCCACAAGTTTAGCTACTCTTGAGTTTTAGGTATGCAGTTTGAAGTAAACATGCAGTTTGTTTGCACAGAGACAGTTCTTCTAGTTACATATTCCAAAAATATTTAGAGATACAGACAAGTATGTATATGGGCTTTTCTTTTTTTTTTTTTTTTAACTTTAGATAATTAAATGCTGTCAGTTTTTATTCATAAATGCATGCCAGTCTTCAACCTGTCATCTAAATACTCTTTTGTTCAATTTAATTTCTTTTTGATTAACTACATTATTTAGTTTTGCATATGATTTAAAAGCAAATATTATCCTTTCTTCTAACGAATGAAGATTAAAAAAAGAAAAAAAATATTAAAACTCTGACTAAGATGTTTGTTGCCCCTATGTTCTGGAAAGCAAGAGAGTGATTACACTGCAAAATTTAACAAAAAATGGTCTTTCATTTGGAACAAAATTTCTGAGTTAGGTAGTTACCAAACCATGTTACTGAATGATACATAAAGGATAGAAACCTTTTACATAAGAATATACAGAGTGCTGTTGGAGGAGGAGTTACAGAGAAAGAAAGAGAAGGAAAGAAAGAAGGAAAGAAAGCAGGAAAGAAAGAAGGAAAGAAAGAAGGAAAGAAGGAAAGAAAGAAGGAAAGAAGGAAAGAAGGAAAGAAAGAAAGAAAGAAAGAAAGAAAGAAAGAAAGAACCCTGAAGGTTAATGGAGGCACCCCGCTTCTCAGAAACATTCCATATGTCTCATCCACCACGAATTCGTTTGTTTCTCTTGATATAATATCAGGTCTTCATACACTCAGATTACTGAAAAGTGTAATGGGTAGGATTATAAACCAGAGTACACCAATGTGTTTATGGCATATTTGTATTTTAAGTTTCATATGAAATTGTGAAATAACTTTTGATCTATTTATGTAGGTATGACAGAACTTTTAAAGAAGAAGGAATTGATTGTTTCTGCTCAGCATAGTTTCTACACAATTTTTCATTCACTTCTTTGGCTTCTAAGAGCCCAAATGTAGATCAAAGGAAAATTTTTGGGAAATCAGACATCTCTTCTCTTTTTCCCATAATTTATAATTAACAGTTAAAATTGATAACTTTATTTCCAAGTCTCCCAGCATCCCCAGCTAAAAATATGGTTTCAAAACTAAACACTGTAATTGATAGATCTCAGTTTTTCCCAGACCACTTGATTTTTCTTTAAGAAACAATCATATGATGAGAATGTCTTTGCTTCAAACTCTTTTTCTCCAGTTTGAAAATAATAAAATAATTTATGTTCTAATTGCTGCTTTTTCTGTTTGGGTCACTCTTAATTTATTCTGTTAGTTACATAAATTCTAAATAATTTGGAAGATTCTATGACTATTTAGAATGCAAGGTGAGCTAAGCTTCATTTTAAGAAGAAATTTAACTATTTTCTGAAAGTGTAAATTCTGAATTTGCAAATAAAATCTTAGATTGCATGAAGAACTAAACTGGAAGCGCATAATAAAATATAAACACTAGTTGTGATGTGCTATGGCTACTCTAACTTAATAAAGACTATTGCAAAGTCTGAATGTTTTAAAGTTATCAAATAAAAGTTTTAGAGGAACTAGAAATGCACCGAGGAAAACATTGAGAAGTTCTGGTCAGGCACCCAGACAAAGTAGATAAAAGATTGGGCTTGTTGGATGTTGCATGTTGGATACCTGCTGTTAGGTGTGAATTCTTTCTCTTGCAGTTTAAATGCTCACCACGATGTTTCATTCCAATAGGTGACTGATTTCTGCAGGAACTATTTTTGCTTTCCTAAGAAAGCAAATCTATTTGTTTAATCCAGCACATAAGTAACATTTAATTTTAGTTCTGATAAAGAAATAGAAAATTTATAACAATTTTAAAATACTGAAAAATTTACTTACCTAATTTGGATATATTCTGTCAAGCGTGTTTGGAAGGGAAGAAAAAAGAACTTAACTTTCCTATGGAATTTTTTACTTGTTTCTAGGTAGCAAATAATTTAAAAACTAACAGTTCAAATGTTGTAGACTTTCTCTTTTGATCTATGTAGAGCATTATAAAATCCAATTATTTCTAAAATTTTAAATAGGAGTTAGTTGCTCCAATAGCATGAAGTGTCTAGGAGTCTTTTGAATTCAGGTATGACAAAGCTTCATCTAACATTACTGTCTAAGAAACCAGACAAATTTTATTCTATGCATACATTAAACTTATTAATCAGTTATTCGGCTTGCCTGTACATTCAGTGAAGTCATAGGTAGAATCATTACCTTAAAAAACCTCTTAACTGTTTTGGGCTGTACTTGTTGAGATCCTGCAAAGATACTGACATAGATCCCAGTCGAACAAGGGTTTAGGTCTGTGCATAAGTCTAAGCACATACTTTTATCTAATTAAAATTCTAGATGAATGTGGCAGACTTCCAGCCTTCAGTCTTAATACAGTTGGAACTCACAACTGGATCAGAAGGAATTATTTCAGGAAGAAAAATATCAGTCCTGAGGGATGGAGGTTTGATGTTATCCTACAAATAAAGGAAAAGGAAAGCTTTGTCCACACCATAAAAATATTTTCACTCCTGAAAAAGCTTTTTTTTTTTTTTTTTTTTTTTTTTTTTTTTTTACTATGAGAAAATCCAATTAAGTATTCTGAAATCCTGTCTGTCTTGCACTGAGCAATCATTGGACAACTTCAGTGAAACAAGAATATCATCCTTTTTGTAATAAGAATCTGTTACTGAAGGATTCTGGGATGAGACTGTTACATACAACAGAATACATAAACCCCAAAGTTTTGTGAAGGTGGCATAAACAGATGCCTATCATTCTCTCTCACATAAATACTTCCAAAGACCAAGGAAAAAATTATCAGGAGTTTCTTTGTTTCTTAGTGATTTCGCATATTTTTGATTTTTCATTCAAGGAATGTGGATTTTATTTTTCACACTGAATTCTGATGAATTTGTGGTTGACTGAGAGATAGTGCATATTCTGATCTTTTATAATCACCAATAAAAGTGGAATAATATTTTTAGATGACTTAGTATTTCGGTTACACCTACATACTAAATTGGTTGTCCTTAACACACCATCTGAAATGCTACTCTGTCAAAAAACTGCTGAGTAGCAAAGGAGACTTCAAGATATTCTCAGTTCTACTCTGCTCTGATACTGGTATCTCCGTAAGTCTGGATAATCCATCTGCATATTCATCGCTTCCTGTAAAAGGTAAGAGGCAACATTATTAAAAAGGGTTGGGCTATGGCATTGTTTTACAAAATACTACATAAGGAGAATTCTCTGTTTCAAATGTAAGCACTCCAAAGTATTGTATATGCAAAACTATAAATAAGAGTTGACATGGTAGCCAGCACTGCTGTATGGATTTGTCCTTAATTCCTATGAGTGTGCCACAACTAGGTACATGTATTTTATTTCTCTTATGGAATTATCAAAAGAGGTTTTTGGTCAATAAACAGTAAAGGAGCTGTGTCATCCAGCAGACACCTGTAGTGAAATTTTGCTTAGGGCTAGGCAGTAAACAGAATTACTTACAATAAATATCTTACAACTTTCTCTCTCTGTGTCCTTTTAACGACACTCGCCTAATAGAGATAACATCAAGTATTGGTAGCTATTCAGTAGAATAAATATCCCAGAAAGTATTCACTGTAGAAACTGAAAGCCTCATGTAAACTTCAATGAACTAATGAGAAGAACCTGCTTAGGAGGCTGGGTCAGCATTACAGAAAATATTATCTTACTCTAGAATAGTAGAATTTTGGTTTTTGAATGTCAAGGAATTACCTTCTCCTAAATTTAATTTAATTTTTAAAGGTTTTCTGAAGGCTCAGTGTTATTTTATGGTGAATAATTTCAAACCTGTATGGGCATAAATAAAATATAAGTAATAATAAAATGACTGATATGTTTAAACTAGTCTTTGTGCAAAATAATATTGTTTTATCACAAGTCAGAGTATTTACTGTATTTCTGTATCTCTTTTTTGATATGAGATAATTTAAAGCAGATTAAGCAGTTTAATTTATAAATTCTTAGTGGAATCAGACATTTAGAGGGGGCTTTCCTAAATGGCTCTAATTTTAAAGTTTTGCATTTCAAGCTCTTATTTTTCATTTATGCTTTCAAAATTGAATTATTCAAAAGGTGATATTGATGCCAAGCATCAAATTTAACTCCACCTATCAAGTATAGACATACAAAATTAACTAGGAGATAAAATAAGAACACTGACCAGCTAAGGAAAAAGAAAGGAAAAAAAAAAAAAAAGAAAGTGAAATGAAATAATGGCCAAAGATTTAAAGTCACTCTCTGGAACTGAAAAGGAACAGAGAATCCCATATGGTGTTGCCCATCGATAAATAATCAATTATATTTATTGGCTATAGCAGAAAAAACTTACATATTCACTCATGTGAATACAGACTACACAGTCTGGCCTTGAATGACTACTTCAGAATAATGACTCCAGTGACATAAAGCAGTATTGATGTGCAAGCTCAAAAGAGCTAAACTTTGAATCAACTTCAGGGATTCTCTCTTTTTTTTTTTTTTGGGTGGGGGGGGGGGGGGGGGGGGGGGGGGGGGGGGGGGGGGGGGGGGGGGGGGGGGGGGGG
>JAWWLZ010000082.1:71140162-71154046 GCA_035041345.1 Poliocrania exsul
AGAAAGAAAGAAAGAAAGAAAGAAAGAAAGAAAGAAAGAAAGAAAGAAAGAAAGAAAGAAAGAAAGAAAAAGAAGAAGAAAGAAAAAGAAAGAAAAGAAAGAAAGAAGAAAGAAAATGTTTTTAGTGGTGAAGATCATCATGGAGAGAAAAATTTTCTTTTATAAAGTATTATTTTTAACACTTATTTTGAAATCCACCTCCTTCTTGCCCCATTCAATCTTTGAACTTGTCAGTTTTAACACGTTTTAGCTTTTATTCAGCTGTCATATTCTTGCTTTCCTTTTCCTTGCGTAAAAATTACTGTCTGTCTGAACCAACAATATTTTCATTGTTAAGGCATCTTCTCCCACAACATATGTCTTCAATTTCTAATGTGAATCAGAATACTTGAAGAATGTTGTTAATGATCATACCACTAATCTGATTGAATCAGCCTTGACATTGTTCCAATTAAACTCTGCACTTTAAAGAAAATTATAAATAGCACTTGCTTTGTTACAAGGTTCAGTATGGCTCACTAGGACAATGGCACAGAATTTCCTATTTTTTGGGGGAGATTCATAGAATAACAGGAATTTCAGGTTTTCGGTCCACTTAATAAATTACTTTTGTAATAGTTTACTTCTATGGAATAGTTTTTTTAAAAATTAGGTATTTTTAGAATTTCTGTTAGCATCCAAATTATCAAGTGAATTAAACTAATAAAACATACATTTTCACAACTCTGGAAGAATTCAGTAGTGTAAAAAAATGTTCAGGCCATGGAATCTATGACAAATCATATTGTTTTCTACTTCTTGCACTCTTATACCTGATCTAAAGTACTCACAGTCTTTTATTACATTCACAGATGTGATAATTTGACTTTTTTCCCTCACTAAAAGAATTTCCAAAATATATTTTGGCATTAGAAAACAAAAAATTTAAGGACTTGAAAGGAAATGGAGGACAATAGAAAGTTCAAATGTGGATGGAAAGTCTTTGATAAGATTTACTTTTGAGAACATGTTATGAGGAAAACTGGTTTCAGCTGGAAAAAATTAGGAGCCCTTGTTGCCTTCAGCATTACTGCCTATACATAACATATTCAATGTGCTCCCCACAGTGTACAGAAAGAAATATAAAAGGACTTTACTCATGTCAAAAATCTGAATTTCTGCATGTGATATGTTGATTGCTGGCAAAGACTAATCCAATCTTCTTCAGCCAAGGTGGGAAAGAAGAACTATTGCTCTAGGCAGCTGATAATTTCTCTGCAAGGTCTTCTACCAGATGAACAGCAGAATTGAGACCACTGACTTGATGAAGATATTTTTACTCTTTAAACCCTAGCTCTATTATCCTCCCAGTTTTTAAGCTGCTTCTTTGACAGTTCTGTTACATATTCTCTGTATTTCAGTAAAGAGTAGGTGGAGCTGCTGTGTTTGCATTTAAGAAGACAGCTATTTGCTTGCAAAATTGTCAGACATCATTGACTATCCATCAAAGTTCCTTCGTACACCCCTTGGGAATAATGATGATGGCTAGGCTTTGGGAACAAAGATTTGGGAAGGGCTCTACCCACGTGGGTGTGTCCTTTGAGGCTGCGCAGTGGATTTTTTAGGTGAGGCACAGCATGTGCGGAACTGGCCCCGCTCTTTAACTCCTAAGGTTCATCTGCCACAGCCAAGCAATCTTAGACGGTGACAGTGAAGTCCTTGGGACTAGAACCTACAGCACCTGGTATTCCCAGGAGGTCTCCCATCCAAGTACTAACCGGGCCTGACCCTGCTTAGCTTCTGAGATCTGACAGGATTGGGAGTCCGGGTGGAATTTAACACCCTTATAGAATATATTCATATATATTTGCAGTGGGGAAACCTGCAGTAGGGCCTTGGAAAAACAACACAAAGTTATCTTATATTTGCAATAATAAATGCAGTTGTGTTCCTTTAATGAGATAGAGCAGTAGACCTGACATACCTATCACATAAAATATCAGTTTATGTTTAAACTGTAATTTTCTTACATTACTAAAAGCCTTGTATAATGCCCTGGGCACAGAAGTGGCATAGTGCATAATAATAACTGAAGGGTGATTGCAATTCTCCTACCTATACACACAGTGATTTTCAATGATTTTCAACAAATGTAAACAGCTAAAACTGAAAAGAAAAACAAAAGAAATTGCAAATATACCAAGAAGAAAATAATTCACTCTTAGTATAGAGCAAAGGATAACTGAGAATATACCTTTATTTCCACTTGACAGGGAGAAATTTGCCTTAGATTTCTATAGCTGGGACACCAAATATTTGTATTTATTGAGCAAGTAAAAGCTTGTCCATGACCAGGACAATGAGTACATGTATTTTAAGGCTGTACTCATTTTAGGAGAACTATCAAGCAAGGGCACATGATTTCACAGAACAATTTTAAAACCCAACGGCAGTTTATGTAAGGAAACCTGCATTTTTTGTATCAGTATTTACCCAATTTACAATTTACTCAATTTACAATTGAAATTATTATGTTCTTTCTTACCATTTTTGACAGATACTAAAAAAGAAAAAAAAATGTACAGCAGATAAGATACTTTATCCCATGGTGAGAATAACAACCAAGATGAGACTTATGTAAAATGAAATTTGCATTCCAGTCAATGTTCGTGTGTATAATCAAGTACTATGTGCAGTTAAATGAGTCTGTTGTCTTGCTATAATGAGTATCTACATCCATCCTAACAGTTAATGAGGAATAAATGACTTATTATCAATGAATGGCAGTATCTAAATAGCTTTGGTACAAAAACAGAATATTAATATGTGTAACTAAAATAGATCTTAAATGATAATGAACTTATTTAGACTATTAATTATTTTAAAAGCCTCTAGTAAGGTGTACTGCTTCTGGATTGAATTGGAGCCCAACTGGTTCAAGTGCCCTTGTATGTTTTCAGACAGATTTAAAAAATGACCCTTTAAAATTGTATCTTAGAACTAAATGGAAAAGGGTTTTTATGAAAAATATGTGCTGCCATGAAAAATCAGACCACAGACTTCTCTAATTCAGCATTTTATTACCACCAGAAATTAGGCCTAACTACTTCAGAGGAAACAGCAAGAATTGCCTCTATAGCTGACAATGCATTTTAACTGATTCACATCCAAATCATCAGCTGAGAGCAGGCCTGTGCCCTGAGGCACAAGAGCTATGCCTTTTACTCTTTTTTTTTTTTTTTTAAAGCCAGTGTTTTCTAGTACAGAAGAAAGATCTCATTGCCACATGAATGTGGCAAATTTCTTTAATTTCTGAACTCTTGGTCTCAGTGATTCCATGTTCAGATCATGAAACTGCAACTATTGAAGAAATTTGCCCTGTTGTTCAAGTATTGCTGGCAGTGAGTAGATGAAGTGACCTCTTATCTACACGGACTAAAAACTTCTGGATGCAGAATTAATTGTGGACTTGATTTTAATTATTCCTAGTTTTAGCCAAGTTCTCAGCCATTATTTGTATCTAGGAAGCTATTCCCAGAGCTTGGCTCAATTCAGGAAAATTGTCTCAGATAGCCTTAGCAAAAAAGTAAAACACTGAGCAAGTTTTGATTATATTTACATCTGATACCACAAAATTCACATAATCTCCAGGACACAGATATAGGCATTTCTATTTTCAGAGTATTCCACTAAGCTCAGGAAATAAATATGGGTTTAAGAGAAAAAAATAAATGTGGTTAAAATCACTATTATATATATTTTTAATGGAATTTTCCTTTTCTCTTAGATATTTTGTAGGGAATATATATTTAAACTGTGTTTCTAGAAGAAAAGTATCTTCACTCTGATGTTCTATGTGACTTTCTCTAGAACACAACACAAGGAAAACATTAAAACCTCACCGTAAATTCATATGTGTACACAGGTCAAAATGTCTAATGTAATAAACATCACTCTTTATAATATGATCTAAACCCACAGTAAGATGTATCTGTGCAGCTAATTGATGAGTGTTACACTAGACTTGAGATAATCCATATTTGAGTTTCGGATAATGAATGTTTCAAAACTAGCTGGTGGACATGAGAGATTTTCAGATGATTTTCAGGAAATTTTCAGAATAATTTTTCATTATACTTCTTTTCCTGGTTCACAGAAACTCTTAAAAGAAAAAAAAAAAGTAAGCATAGAAAATGAAATAGAAATATACTGTTTCCCTCTATATATTCTTTCATGCTTTCCTTTCAACTGAAATTCAATCTTCTTAATACTACATTGTTTTAAGATAGGTCTGCTTAGAGTTATTATAGAGACCAATCACAAAGATTAACCTGAAGCTTAAAACAAGGTCATGTAAATCTGTGGACATTAACATTTTGCTCAACTCTATGTTCAGTTTGGTGTCTGTTAGAGAAAAAAAAGTATCTCTAATCCATTCAAAGAGATATATAGCAGCTTTCTAGTACCTAAAGATGGTCTACAAGGAAATCTGGAGAGGGACATTTTACAAGGGCATGTAGTGATAGGGCAAGAGGTTATGGTTTTAAATTGAAAGATTTAGATTAGATATTAGGAAGAAATTTTTCACTGTGAGGGGTGGTAAGGCACTAGAACAGGTACCCCAGAGAAGCTGTGCATACCCCATCCCTGGTAGTGTTCAAGGCCAGGTTGAATGAGTCACTGAGCAATCTGCTCTAGTAGAAGTTGTCCCTGTCAGGGTTGGAACTATATGATCTTTAAGATCACTCCTAACCCAAAAGGTTCTATGATTCTGCCTTACTGAGACACATTTTGGTAGCTATTTTCCTCCTTAACTGAAATAAAACAAATTGGTATTTCTACTTCAAAGTACTTGATGACTTAAATACCATCAACAAACCACTAAGGTGAATTAAATGACATCTAGACACCTAATGTCAAGATATTTAAGTAGTTTCTCTTACACCCAAAATCTCTTTGTAGATTTAAAAGAAATATATGATGGATAAAGCCAGTAATTTATTCATGTAGTTGAAATATTAACAATCTAATTGAAGACTTATTACTACAAAAAATAGAGATTAAATAAAAATGGATATAGTAATCTATACATTTATGTATAGCATCTAAATATTCATGTGTTATATATATTAAACATTATTCTTATAATAATGTATATTATATACGCAGAAAAGTCTTAAAAACAAAAGTGCAATTCATAATAACAAATTACTATGCTAAGTAACTTTTCTAAGAAACTTCATTAACATATACTTCATACCTTCTTAGATATTTTTTAAAGTTAGAAATTAAATCTGAATTGCAGACACAATTGACAAATAATTTGAGTTTATGCAATAAATCAGTCAAATACTAACAAAATTGTGATTCAAGAAGTACAGCCAGTTCAGTAAGAAAGCTCTTTCCTTGGATATGTCACTGGTGCACTGATACTCATGCAAGGTTTTCTTTGAAATGCCAAGAATTAAAGTACTTGGTATAAAAGAAAATGAGAATCCAATATGTTTCATGAGGAGATCATGCATTCTCAAGATCTGAGGGTTTTCTGAGAAGAATGCTTAAGCTGTTCAGAAAGTATTCTGCACCCAAGAAAATATCAACTTAATTAAAACACCTCTATATAAATATAAGTACTTAATCAAAGTAAAAGCACTTTTCTCTTCCGCAAAGGATTTGAATTGATCTTCAGATAGTGTGTGGGAACAAAGAGAATAGGTGAACTGGAAAAGTTGAAATCTCAGATACTAGCCTAAACAAAAACCTTATAGATATCATCAAAACCATGCAGTAAAACATTTGAAATCATAGTTTGTTCTGTTGCATGCACTAGACACTGAATGCTTTCCAAAAATGATATGCTACTTTTTCGGGAATACGATGACAAAATTGCTTCAAACATATCAAAAAGCCTTCTTTTTTTGGCCTGTAGAAACAAAAACAGAATAATTTTCAAGATAAAACAAGATATGGAAGCATTGATGACTTTGAGTGATACTAAGAAACAAACAAAAAAAGGGTCGATACTAGAGTAGTGGGAATAGCCTCTAATGTAAGAAGCACTAGTTATGCTGTAGTGAATCAAATTCAGATTTTAGAATGTATTGGTCTGATGTTAGGAGTAGGCAATCAAAAATGTTTGATATCTAATTTTTTCAAATTTCCCACATAAATTTTCTTTACACCTAGTGTTCTTGAGACTGAAAACGTGTCTTGCCATGCTAGCAGCAGAAAATATCACGGTCAAAACAAACTGCTAGTGCATCAGTACTGTAACTGTACCTTAAAGCAGTTTTCAGAGGAAATGTTAAGGGGTATTGCATAAAAAAAGTGGCTTAAGAGTAAAGATATGCCTTTATGTTCATTTAAGGAAAAGAAATAATATGCTGTGTCCGTTTTGACATATAAGGTGTTCAAGATTCCATGTCCATTACCTAGTTGTAGGTAAAATATACAGCTGGAATTTCCTGGATAAAGTCACCTTGACATTTCTGAAACATTAGTGAGAAAACTCTTGGTAAAATAATAACTTTGCTCATTCATGTCTTTGCTATTTAAGATTAATAAAGTTATTTTATTTATGATTTATAGTAGCACTAGGGAATCTAACTTTCTTTCTTAAGTAAAGACATAGATCTTTTGGGGGGTTTTAAGTTATTTTTATGATGAAATGAATTTTAAAGTTTCATTTTAGTATCTGCTTGTCAGTTACTATTTATCAGTTATACTTTTACACTTTATTATAAAAAGGTTTTCCCGGTGCACTCTATTTCAGAGCTTTTTCAAAGAAATCACATGAAAAGTGTGAAAGTATTCAATGAGCCATACATGCCCACATAAATTTAAATATACTTTTTATCTCCATTGCATATTTATTTTATGCAGTATGCCACTAGATTCGCAGTGAGTTGGAAACTTGAGTGTTGTTTTTCATATCAAGTCACACATTAAAATTATTATCTGGTAGCTAGAACTATTCTACTGTGATTGAAGCCATCTCCAATCCCTTTAATTTTGTATGTTTCTACTTTGGAAAGCAATCTTCAGGTATACTGTGTGAAAACAGAGCAATAGGTTTGGCCTCAATGCAGTTATTCACACATTCTGTAGCAAATGAAAACACATCATTAATTCATTTATGTTCCATTGATAGAGCACATTCATTTTCTAAATTGTTGTAGGGCTGAGCACTATCATTAACATTGTCAACTGACACCTTACTTGTAAAAAACTCTGAAGTCATTAAGATATTTTATGAGCAAGGGTTTTTGGTAGCTGGTATATATTTGTTTACAGAAGTACAGTGAGTTCTGTTTTTTACAGGCAGATGGATGGTAAACTCTTGGTCAAATCCTCTCTGCCATATTGAAGACAATACAGCTCGCAACACATATCATAAGCTTTACTGAATTATCCTATGTAATTCTGAGTCTCTCGTAGTAGTCTTAGAGAGGACATTGAGTTACTAAAAGAGAAAAAATATGGTGAACACATTACTGGATAGGAACAAAGAAAATTCTAAAAAGGTTTAATTTCTAAAGGAAGACAATAGAAGCTATACTCCTAAGGGTAAATTTTCTAAATTACTTCATTGCAAGTAGAATATTAAACTAAGGACAGCCAGTGAAGAAAACTTTGGAGCAAGTGAACTGCTTTCAAAAACTGGATTTACATGTATTTGAAAAAATGTTCCCATGTTGAAGTTGTTGGACTTTGACCAATGGAAAAAGAAATCTGAAATAAATAAATAGACTGCTTCAGAAATCTGTAAGAATAAAATAATGTTCTGAGTGTACATGGAATCATGATTCCAGCACAATCTTCTTTACTTCTTTTCCTTGTGACCAGGACATAAAAGCCAAGAGAAAAAATGCTCATTTCAGAAATTCTTTTGATTCTGACAAACTGAAAAATTATGAAAATCTGATGTTTAACCAGGCATTCCTGAGTCTGTTGTTTCTGATCTATGTTTTTTCAAGACAAACCTAACTTCGGGCAAAATTAAATAAAAGCTATTTCCAAGTAGCTCTATTCTGACATAAAATCGTGAATACCTATTTATTGCAGCTGAGAAACTGACTTGCAAACTCAGCAGTCCAAACCCAAAAACTCACAGCACTTGGCACCAAACAGCTGATCAATTTGAGACTAATGGTCATTTTCCTCAATTTTTTAATAAGTGTAAATATAGTCTTGAACTTTTTCTTTGAAGTGAATAGAAAGTATTTAATTTGGAGTTAAATATTTTGATTTTCAAATTTTCTTCTTTTAAGGAAACTTTGACACAATGTCAGAGTATCCGTTGTATTTTTTCTTAAATAATTATTCAAAATACTTTCAACTGCATTTTATTTTTTATTTAAACTAAGACAATTCATCACAATTTAGTGAGGCAAGTCTATGTCTATAAAACTATATCATATAATTCAGGGATTTTTACTCTGTTTTCTGAATATAAAAGAAGTTTTAAATACACCTATGATGAGACCTTGAGACAGACAGAATTTCTTGGTAACTCTAACATTGCTTAAAGCAAATACAACAGAAGCCACATGAAAAGCTTACATACTGTAAACATAAGCTTTAATAAAGGACAGAATCAAAACTGAAGCACAATATTTTTTTTCTTTTTTAATGGAACATACCAGCTAAGAGAGGTGATAAAATGATAAGTAAAATGCAACCTCCCAGTCATTTCTGTGCTTAAAGGACTATGTCTTCTCCAGCCTGGCTCTTGGTTTAGAACTTGGTGCCTATGACAAGTATTCTCACTAACACCCTTGAGTCCTGCCTACATGTCTTCTTCTTGCTTATTACCAGAGGGTTCATAGGAATTTTTGCTGCGTTTCTTACATTTTTAGTCTCCCCATGCTGCTTATCCGGCAGGATCCTTGTTCAGCTGACTGTGATCTCTGGGAAGGACTAACATGATCCTAATTGTAACCAAGACAGAGGGTCAAGGCAGTCATCTCACCCAGTCCCAGACTGTTGGCAGAAAATAGCATAGGCTACTCAACAACAGGCACTATTAATCATATTCTGGCAGTATATATACAAATATGTATTTCAATGGATATTCTTCTTTAAGAATTCCTTATTTTCAAAATTAAATCTAATGTTGTCTAAACAGCAAAAGGAAGAAAATAAGTGGTTAAAGTAGTCATAGATGTTCAGCTTCATCAGTCTCACAGATCTTCCATGACAGAGTAATCTGAGTATGTAGTTAAGCTTAATTTGATAACTCCCTCTTTACAATTTTACTCTTTATCCCATACTCCATCAGATTATCTCATCTATCATCAACATAAAATGACCTGGTTCACTGTATTGGCAAATACATACGTTACCAAATCCGCTACTCAGTTACTCGATAGGGTTATGGTAAATATTGACATCTAATTTCACCAGTTGTCAGAGCCTTTTATAAATGTAGAGCGTATCTCTTAGTCATCTGCAGGCATCTACAATTCTGTTGACTCTTTTAATGAAAAAAAACCCAAACCAAACAAAATCAAAAACCTTGATATATTAATCTTAGCATTAAAGTCAAGATCGTTGTAAAGAGTTTTTAATAAGTACATAAAAATTAAATAATCTAATATGTAAGATAGAAAAAAGTGTTGCCACTATAAGAGCTGTAATGGTGGTTGTTTGTGTTATTTTCTGAGAAAATATAGTTCTTTTTTTATAACAAACATATAACCAATGACCTAGATGATTGCAGCCTGTACTACAGATCATTTCACAAACTGGCCAATTATAGAAATATCTAATCATTTTGGATTGAAAATCATGTCTAAATAGAACATTTCAGTGAATCCTGGGAAATGAATCTAATTAATATGAAGGATAATTTATAGGATATTCTTCTTATGACTGCATGATGCAAAGTGAATCTTCTTTCTTTCTGCTTTTGCAGAAATGTTTACTTCTCAGCGTTTCAAGGAAAATTCTTAAATATTTTAGAATTGAATTTTTGTCTATATAATTAAAAAAAATATTGGAAATTAAGTTTAATCTAAAACTATGTAATGAAGATACACAAACATTTTTGGGTCTCAGTCACGTCTCCTAAAGATACAGGATGTTAGTATTGCTTATCTGTCTTGTTTAACTGTTAAAGAGAAGTATAAATGATAAAGCAATATCAGACAAGACATTTGCACAAAGCAGTCAAAGTGCATCTGGTCACCAAGTCATATGAGTTCTTTCTACGCTTTGCTGGGATCAAATTTACAGATGGCAAATGATATCTGTATTTTCATGTGTTGTAATCAGTCATTTCTTTTCATAAAATAAAGATCTGAAGAAAAAAAATCACTATTTTTTTTCCCCCAAGAACTGTTCATGGAATTAGTAGGTAGTTGAAAAATATGCCATTATTAATAATTCAAATCGTTTATTAGATATGGTAGAACATGTTGCATTGTATGACTTTTTTTACCTTTTAATCACTTAGATGTAATCAAATTATTTTTTCATACTATGGAAAAGTAGAATAGTTGAATTCTCTGCCACAAATAAAAGCTCAGAACTGATTTGATCAGTTTTGTAGTTAGTCTTTTTCTTTACACAGTGTCTTTTGTTTCATGTTGATTAGCTGGTAGTGTTATTGTTACTGAAACAAATTGAAAGGATAAATGATAATACCAGCATATACATATAAAGAAAACAAACCACGAAAAAACCATGAAAATTTAAATATATTGAAACTGTTGTTTTTATCCTGTCAAGGCTAAAGGAAAACATTTCACAGTGTAAACCTGAACTTACCCTTCAGGGTTATTCGAAAATGCATGTACTTGTTGTGAGCAAGTTGGTCCAATTTCATTTATTTTGGCCTGTTATCTTTACAAAACCCACTGAAGCTGTTCCTGTGAATGCCATCTCATTATTTTATGTTTCAGTATAGATAATTTTGAGGTACTTTACATGAAAGATGCTTCATGGAAATAAAGTGACTTGAATTTCTTATGGAAGAGTAAGGGAAAACGTACTTTTCAACTTACTTGGATTTTTCCCATTAAAATACTATCGCAGTGCGTTTTCAATGTTCTGATGCTCCCCCATATATGCTGTAAAGAAAAAGGGAAACACAAACTGTAGATGAAAACTTTATGTTTTTTCTATTGCGTTTCTTTTATACCAGCTGCTTTTTACTTTATTTCTACCCACTTTATTCCAGATGATGTTTATGCATTGTATGTATGTATGGCCAAACTTCGCAAATGAAGATTTGGGAAGGGCTCTCCCCATGTGGGGAGAGCGTATTTTTTAGGTCAGGCACAGCGTGCACAGAACTGGCCCCATTGTTTAAGTCCTAAGGTCCATCTACCATGGCTGAGCAAGTTTGGACAGTGACAGTGAAGTCCTCAGGACTGTCTACAGCACCCGGTACTAACCTGGGCTGACCCTGCTGAGCATCTGAGATCTGACAGGATCGGATGTCAGGGAGGCATTTAACTGCCAGGGGACTGTCCCTACTTAGACTCAAACTCACAACCTTGGGATTCAGAGTCTGGAGTGTTCTCTATTACGCCAAGGGACCGCCCTCTTTATGCAATAAATTTATATTTAATGTACACTTATTGCAGAGGAATTAATAACTAATATTAGAAAGATATATTAAGATGGATGAAATGTTAAGCTTGTATACAGTGCAGAATTTCTTCATAATTTTTCAAATTTAACGGTTTTATTTTAAACAATATTTTAAATTCACTAGGTTTGTCTTTCAAGGTTCTACTGTGTTTTGGGGGAGTTTGAGGTTTTTTTGTTTTTTTTTTTTGTTTGGGTTTTTTTGGTTTGGTTTTGTTGTTTGTTTTTTGGGTTTTTTTGAGAAAAGGGAATTGCTTTGTTTTGCAAAAGAAGCTGGAGCTAATGGTTTTCAGTTATGCCTCATTTTCTAGTACCTTCCAGCTAATCATTAATCTTTGAGTAGTGATCTGGTCATTATTGCTCAAAAAGTCACAAAAAATGTTGATGAAATTTAATAAATATCTAAGTTACCCCCAGAGATTATAGCTCCTGGAATAAATGCCTGACAATCTACAGTAATTCATATTTATGAATGAAAAAGAGTGAAGGAGTCTGCCTGCATAGTTCCTAACAGGCAAAGTCACTAAAAAACTTTTGAGAAAATATTTTTTTCTGTGCAACCTCCTGATGTAAATATTATGAGGGAGGGAAAAGAAAACTTATGAGCAATATCTGTATGTGAAAAACTTATTAGGGAAGGGTGCAGATGAACAAAGGTGAAACACTCCAGCCAGTTGCTGATAAGCAAAGGTGAAACAGTCAGATTTGCCAAACTGGAGTCAGAAATAAAGAACTGTGCTAGTTTATTCAGATATTTAAATTTGACACCAACACTGCAGTATTGATGAAATCTCCTTAGGCCAGTGACAGGTTTGTTTGCTGCCTGCTGCATGACATCTGCCCCTAAATTTTAAAGGTAATACACAGAAATGTAGCTTTCTAAGTCCTACTACAGTCAGAAGAAACTGCTGTTGATCTGGAACCCAGTATTTTACAAAAAAAATTACCTGAAAACTATTCTGTGTCTTTTCCAAGTGCTGTACATTAGAATTAAGAAAAAATATTACTAAACCAATGACTTTATCTGTGTGACACAAATTGTGTATTTCATCTTTTACAAAATACAGTTGAGAGAGCAAATACCTGACTGCCTCAGTTACAGGTCCAGCCTGTGGCTCACAGGATGAAATGTTTGCCTTGAAAATAATGAGTGTTGTAGCAATATAGTGAATACATTTCTTCATATACCACAGAATAGCCATTGCATATAGTTTTACTCTGTCGGATGCGAAGTTATCCATTGCTTTTCATCTTTCTAGCACCAAACAAAGCAATTCTCTGTAGCCTATTTTAGTGTCAACATTATTGACTGCTGCAGGTTGAGAATAGGAAACAATACACATACCTACATACACTTCCTCTTAAACCTCAGACTTAAGAATACATGAAGATAGGAACAGGCAAGAAGGAAAAATTTACAAGTGGCTGCAAACCACTCTGGATAAATGGGAGGATCCTGGTGTTGGCATGTACATGCTGGTCTTTTGCTGGCTGGACAACTGAAACTCATCCTGAGAGAGGTTCAGTGGTGTTTTATTGCTAAAGGATGAGATAGTTCTAGAGATATATTTACTTAACTCCAGACATTCATCTGAGTTCTTCAACAGATGAGTCTTCCTGCTCTGGGGTCCATCACTTCTTGTTAGTAAAAGAACTATATCCAGGTCATGACTTGGGACAGCTCAGCACCTAGGTGCTCCTATTTATTTCCATTATGAAAGATTCAGCTACCTGACTATTGTAAACTTACTTGACTCGGCAAGGTGGAATTAGTCAGATCACATCCTGAGACATCTAAAAATGATTGAAAACCTATCTTCCTAAGTTGGACTACAGTCACCTTCTGTAAGTTATTGGTACATACTTATATCTGCTATAAAATTAATGGACTTTGAATGACACAGGTGGTCACTCCTATCAAACTCTACATTTTAAAAATGACTAGAAGTATAAAGCCAAAAAAAAAAAAAAATCCCCAAACTGTGGGGTGATGAGCTGATAAGGCCTGATGGGTTGAGGGAAATGCCTCAGCCCCCCCTGCAGAGATGCTCCAAGCAGAGGACAAAGGGCTTTCAAACTGATAAGATTAACAGAATATGGAGTGTTAAGACATAGCATGGCCTTCTCTTGCAATATCTTCAAGGGCCCACTTCACCTCAGTTCATCTGCATCACCCCCCCCCCGCCCCACCCCCAACAGATTGACTATTGGTCACACAGACACCCAGGAGAAGAAAAAAAAGATATAAAAGAAGTGCAGTTTAACTGCAATTTGGGGAGAAAAACTTTCCACCTCTGGGAGGGCAACCTG
>JAWWLZ010000082.1:71154146-71179279 GCA_035041345.1 Poliocrania exsul
CTCTAATTTTTCTGGAGGCGCTTATTGCTGATAATTTTCTCCCTGGCTGGAGTGTAGCTTCATATCAGAGGTCAAAAGCCCCTTCCAACCTGTGTGCTGTCAGTTAAAAGACAGACAGAGTTGGAGTACATAAGGATTTGATTGTCTGGAAGCGCTTACAGCTAATAACTTTTAATTAATACAGTTAAGACTAGAAATCTCTGTATTTCTGTCTCCCTCCTCCCTTTCACGTAACACAAAACCTAAGCTACTCTTAATATAATAAAATCTTTAGAAAGCCTTTTGCAGCATACAAAGTGGTTTTGGCAAATGGCAGTGTAGTGTCCTATATATTCTCTTGTTCTTTCGTCCAGCCTCTTTTCTCCAGGGTGACTTGGTTCTCCTAGGAATTTTTTTGCAAATAACATCACCATTCTTGTATTTACCTTTGAAAACAGAAGAGAAAGATGACAAAGGGAAGGGGATGATGAACTTTCAATTATTTTGATGTTCATTCCAAAAGTTCATACTTCTGACTGTAAGTGAATAGTGTAGTTTAAGCTGCATTTCTGTCACTTTATGGTGTGTTGCTCTGGTCTGATGTAACATGATGTGAGCAAAATAAACATGAATTAATCAGAAGTCTGCATTTCCTTTTTTTAATCTGACAGAGCTACTCTTATGCTATATTAAGAGCAAAGATACAGAAGCACAAAAAATTTAAGCCACTTGATACTTTTTTTTTTAAATTCTAAAACTTTATTTTAAATTTTATAAACCAAGTTTAAAATATTTTTGTCAAGTTTGTTTCTTGTTCATCCCTGTGAATATTTTCTCAGGAAAAGTAATGGGAAAATGGATTAATTGCATTCACTGTCACATAAATTTTGAAATCAGAAGAGGATTAACAGTAACATTTTCTGCTCTTAATATTCTGTACTTGAAAGAAGTAAAATCAGGAGTCATAGACAAAAAGAAAGGCATTTGGTTCTTCTGTAATTAATAGTTTAAAATGATAACTACATATTAATCTTCTAAGAAGTGCTTACAGTAAATCACATAGTAAAGCAAGGATATATAATGGTAGGTTTAATACTATAGCAATGATGTGATTACTGAGAGAACCTGAGAATTATGCTTGCTCATTTAAATTCAGATTTATCAACAACAGTCACAATTGTACCTACCTTTAAACTTTATTTATTAGTAATAAGGTATCCAAAAAACATACTCTTCTTGCATGCTTTACACAAAGGAAGCAGGAATCTATCTGAAAGAGTTAAAGGGAGACAAATCACAGTCCCAGGCCATTGATTCCTCTGAACAGAGTATGCTGGGCTTTAACTAACAAGACAAGAGAGTATATTGCTTTCCCATGTGCTGCACTTCATAAGATCAAGAAGTCTTGCCTATTGCAATTAAAATTAACATATTTGTTTATTGCAATTAAAATTAACATATTTGTTTGAAAGTAAGATACTATACTGATCTCGTGCCTTTTTTTCTTTGAAATGCTCCATGAAATACATATGTATATGTGGGCTTTTTCTCTGCGCTTTCAAATAAATGTAGGTACAGCAGTACATCTCACTGTGTACTCACTGAAAACAAATCAAAGGATTGCATTGACATGTTATTTAAATAAATCACAACATTCCCTAGTCAGTGGAAAAAAATATCTAAGTACAACATGGATCTTGAAACAGCTAATTTCCTTGAATAAAAAATAGGGACCCAATGACAATACAGAGAAGCTGCCACTTTTCTTATATGAACTAGAATTATTATGGTTGGCTCAGACATAGCCTACATCTGTGGAAGAAGCATCTTGCCATTTAGATATCTGTGGTTTCAGTATATCTAATGCAGTGAATAACTCCAAAACTCCAAGCACTGAACCTAAGCCTTTTTTCTTTTCTCTCTAGAGTATTCATCCATAATTCTGCCAACTTGAACTGCGTGGAGAAACAAGTAATTACAAATTGTACTACAATTAGCTAATATATGGGAAGTATAGATCTGAAACTAAATTTTCTAATCAAAGCATTACATTCTGAGCCAGAAACAAATTAGTTTGATTAGTTATTGTGCAAACCGTTGGCCTAAGAAGCCATCTGTAAATAAAGACAATTGGAAAAATATTGGAGATTATAAACAGCCGTAGCATTAACTTGCTTTTGCATTTTCTCACCATATAATGCCAATGTGACATTGTAGAATCTGCACAGTAACAGTGTATTATGAATATGTAAATATGCCAAATATGCTTTAAGCTCCAGTCTGGCATGTTGATAAAACAGAAAGTTACTGCACGCTCTGAAACTGAGCATTAAGCTCTCCACATTTGCTAACATTAATCCAAGCTACTCTATGTACTGCAGTTTGAAAGATGTCCAATTAAAACTCATTCTGCCTGGTATAAATTATTATTATTATTATGTTGTGAATGGAAACTTGAAAATATCTACTAACGTTTTATATGTATGCTGGCCTTAGTCTCACCTCACCTCCAAGTCAGTGATTTCAGAAAATTGCCTTCAGTTATTTAAAATTCTGTCATGAGCTGGTTTAAGAAAAACAACGAAGAGCTGAATACATGCATAATTTTTTTTTTTAAATTTTATACTTTAAGCTACTAGATAATAAATGTTGGCAATAACTGTATTATAAACATTTACTTTTATTTCCAGGGTGGAAAAGTTTACTTACACACACAGGCACATACACATGCATATTTTGTTAGACTGATATTCATTGCTAACGTCCATTGATTTGTCTTAAACTATATTAACAACAATCAAATACAAAGTGACTTTCAGATCTCAAGTCACAGAAAAATAATTTATTCATATATTGCTTTGATGAGAAATAACCCATACAAAATGTTGCAGTTATTCTCTCATTTTTTAATACTCAATAAGATGAACTGGGTAGATGAACTGTCCAAGCATAAATTCTGTTATTCTCAGACAAGAAGGGACACATGTGAATATCTAAATTATAATCTAATCACAAACAGGCTGGATACTTGATTTTTAAAAATGTCATATTAATCATACAGAAAGTTTAACTTTTATATTAGCACAGTGAAGGCATATTTGAAAGCACTAATTCAGAAAAGCACTTGTAAATGCTGATAAAGCCATGCATATGTCACAATATTTTATTTCCATAAAAATTATTCTAAACGCCCTGAATTTTCAAATTAGAAAGGTCCTTAAACACATGTCTGACAAATATATAGGTAATTTGACAATCATCCACTTGTAGTTAATAGCAAGCATATGCCAGCCAACATTTTCTAAAACATGTCTGACTCCTGGGAGTTTTGCATAACTGAAGACAGAACATTAGAATGAACATAATTAAAAATTTGGCAGTATTTTCAATGCCATCACTCCCCAAACTCCCAATGATTATTAAAAAATCAACTAGATTTTATAAAAGCATACAAGGACAGCAGTCTTTTATGCTGGATAAGATCTTTCATATATTTGAGCAGTATCTGAAAGGGTCTGTGAGGCTTTCAGGGACATCCATCATCTTTCTCTGTTCCCTGGTAGTACTTGTGAGTTTTCTAGTATAGCTTGAGAAATATCTGCTAGGGAAAGCCTGACCAATGCCTCTTTAGGCCATAGAAACCTGTATAACTGGCTAATAAACTGTTCATGGGGTTACTAAGACCTCAAGGGTGTTGCTGCAGGACAGGTCTAGCTCTTGTAGTGATCCAATTTCCTGATCACTTTTTTTGTCAGAAAATGCAGGATCATCGTTCCTGCATTTAGCTTGCTGTCTGGAGGAGTTCCATTGAACCATCACATACCTGGTCCATTGTAAATCCTCCCAAGTCCTCACAAGCATCAGTTCCTGAAATGCCAACCATTGTACCCTACATACCCATTCCTTTTGTGCAACTGTACTTTCTTACACAGGCATGACATAATGTCTTCTAGGTGTTTTAGGGTATTTAGAGTTGTAGGCAGGCATTTTGATATTATTATTTATTATTAATTTCTATGTGTTCTGTTAAATTTTTAAGAGATAATGGACTATAGATATTCTGTAGTCAACTTTCAACTTGACATAAATTTTGTTAAAGTTTGGTAGACTGACTTCTGACTCATTGAAATATGAATCACCTAAACCATGAAATTAGAAAACGGCAAATTATGCAAATTGTCATTTTAATGCAAAAGTTGATAGACCTGGATTATAACTGCATGCACTTATTGAATTTACTTACCCAAGTGACTTCTATCGCCTTCATATGTTCAGTGACATCCATGCTGAGTACAAAACTTATTCTGTCCAGAACAGCTGAGTGATAAAAGTTCTTAAACAGCTTGAAAGAAAAAGAAAACTACCAAAACCAAACACCACACACACACACACACACACACAAATGACACACAAAAAAATATCAAAAACAAACACAACCTCCTCCCCTCCCCCCAAAAAACCCACAAACTACTTACCCAGTAGTCCTCTGGTTTTTGCCATAAGAGACAGTACTTCCCTTAATTTACATTTTAATTACTTTTAAGTCATTTAGCAATTAGGAAATATCTTACTAGATGACTAAGCGAGAAAAGGAGGAAAAATCATATCATATTTTGCAAAATGTCAAGCTGGTAGACAGAAGATGTAGCTTTACAGATCTGGGCCTCACTGTCAATTGGCATTATCTGAATCACAAGATGCTTGGAATATTAAAGAAACCCCTCACTGTAATAATTTTCTTTACTTCACTAAATGCACTCATACATCACTGAGCAGTCAGATAGAGATAGGTAGTGAAATATATTAATGACTTGATCTTTTTCCAGTATGATTCAATCACAAAAGAGGAAAAGAACATAACCAAAATTTTTGCAAATATTAAAAAGAAAAAGAAAAAAAGAAAAAAAAATGAAGTCATTAGGCCATTCATCACCAGGTACCAATATTCTGCTCCTTTTTAATACAGGATTATGTACATTAATCTTCACCAATTAAAATGGTGTCAGACAAAGGTTCCTTCCTACTCATAATATTCTGTGATTCTCTGAAATATGCTCGGTATATGCCAGATCCCTTCCAATTTAATTACTGTGGGTAACATTTTGAAATATGACTAAGTTGCTTAGGAACCATTTGAATCATGGCCTGTACTTTTAAGACTTTGGCAAATTTCATTCTTTTCTATAAACTCATTTCTGAAATGAAAGACAAAAGTCTGCATTATTTCATACAAAAAAAAAATGCACTGGCATCACAAAGGACTGCATTATGATCATCTTTTACTAGTAAAGGAGAAAAGAATTGCAAATCAATGAACCACAACAAATCCGTAGAGAAGGAAGCCTAAATGAGGGATACAATAATGACAAGAGGCAAATCCTTAATCTCTTGGTTCCTTCAAAGAGAGCTGCAAAGGAAAAGTGAAATATTGGCAAGTGGAATGGAAAACTGTACCACTTTGACTACTACTCTCATCATCTCCTGCAACATCAGGATCTCATTTGGCAATACTGATCTGGTTCATGACTGTACTGAACAGATGCAATCATAGATGGGAACACAGCTGTTTTTGTCACCTCCAAAAGTGGATTCTATCTGGATGTGCTACTTATGTTTTGCTACCTTTTTCTCAGGTTTCTTTTTTCCATTATCTCTTTATTATACCCCCTTTCTTAATTCTTAAAAAAAATAAAAAAAATAAAAAAAATAAAAAAATCCTTAGTTTGATGAGTAGTTATCAAATTGTACTCAAAATGCCATCATACATATGTCCACTAAACTAAACGAGATTTTTTTCATTTACTGCTATACGAACTGCTTAGGCCACACCCTTCTCCTTGTACTTAACCAGCTGGTGAGCACCACATCTGCTGCATTTTTGTTGGTATAACATAGGTAGCAATTTTAACAGACTACCTAACTGGAAAACTGTGTCTTATCTGGGGCATTGGAGGCATTAAGAATCATTGTATTATCATCTTGTGTACAGTGGAAGAAAGATAAGTACTTGTCATTGCTATTAAGCACCAGCATCAGTAAAACAAACCGTATTGGTTTAGCAGGAAACAGCTGACAGAAAATCTCATAAGCTTAGCTTCTTGGAAAAGGATGACAAATACATGAGGGTTTGTGTCTTTTATATTTGTTCCTGTAGTATATAAATTTTATACTTTAATAATATCGGATTGGTTTATGTGGTTCAAGATATTAGAGCATGCTATACAGAACAGGGAAACTAAATAGCAGAACTAATCAAAATCCAATATGCAAAAAGTAGAACAAAACAAAGAAATGGTACTCATTAAGACTTTGTACCCACACCTGAGAGTTTTCTGTAGTGAACAACAATAGTGAACAATGATCCAAATCACGTAGTTTCAACCAGATTGCAAGGTTGGTCATAGATTATTAATGATTTCATTAACCAGCAGTGAGTTATACATCAGGATCAGGATCAGTGCTGCAACAGATAAACCATGAACTAGCCACTTGCAAAGTTCAAAGAACAACCAACAGTCTAATCCCTCTCCTTGTTCATTGAGCTCTCCAAATGGCCAGATGAGTTACAGCTCATCCCTACATCCACGAGTGCATATTTGTTCCCTGACTGCATATTTCTCTGGAAAGGTATACATACTTTGACTTCATGTGCACCCCTGCTGCTTCCCACAATACAATAATCTTCATACCAATTAGAAAGCACCTCCCAAGTGTTTTAATCCTACTCAGTCATTAAGTCATTTGTTGTCAGCTCTTTCTTACCTGAGATACAGAAAGAGTGCCACATCATCTCTCGACTTACCTCCCCATTCAATCTAGTGCAAACCAACAAATTAGCCAGGGAGCGTGCAGGTTGAATTGCATCTTTGTTAGGACTAGTTAATTTTTACCACCAGAGATAAAAAATAGCTATGAAAAATGTTTTTAACTCTTCTATAAAAAGTCTTGGAAATATTTTGTTATATTACTATGCTGTTTTCAAGAGCAAGTTAGGTTGAGATAAATGACTGTTATAGGTTAACCCTGTCCAGTAGCCAAAAGTCAGCCTGAGTCATTCTCACTTCCCTCTTCTGTCAAATGGGGAGAAAATAGAAGGAAGAAGAGAAGACTTGTGGATTGGATTGAGATAAAGACAGTTTAGCAAGAAAAGCAAAATCTGGGCATATAAGCAAAGCAAAAAACATTCACTACAGATGTTCAGACATTTCCTGGGAAGAAGGGCCTCAATATGTATAATCAACCATTTCTTGGGAAGACAAATAACATAACCATTAATGTCCACTCTTCCTCATCCTTTCCTTGAGCTTTTATTGCTCAGAACTGTTTTAGCCACGAATGCAAAGCACAGCACCATATGGGCTGCTTTGAAGAAAGTTATGTCCATTCTATACTCAGTAACTGAATATAGATTTTTTTCTGATACAGTCATTTATGGATAGATATCATGATCACAGCAAACTGTAAGTATTTGTTGTGCTGAATCTGAGAAAAAATCACACCTAATTATGCTCTACTGAAAGATTATTTACTTTCATTAATATGGTGGAAATTATATGTACAAGACAAAAGAAACCCATTGCACAAAAAAAAAAAAAAAAACAACCAAAACATGAATACCTTAACAAAAAAAAAAAAATTAGCCTTTGATCTGTAGTATTGTAGCACTTCACAAAACTAATATTGATCATGTGGTGGCAAACCAAGCCTGACAGGAGGAATTCTACTAGAAGCAAAGACCTAGCACTCCACATATATGAAAAGTGAAGTGAAAACCTATATGCTTCAGGGATGCTTAGAAAGCAGAAAGACTTCCAAACTGTTTGCCATCTAAACAAATTAGTATCAGAGAGTGAAACAATATTACATAAAGTAATTGTGCCATGAACAAAACTGCAGAGTGGAATGGAAGAGATGGAGCTTCTTTCACATTTTCCTGGATGAAGGTTTATTGAAGTCAGTTTGTAGATTTGACACTGGCTAATGTTAGAAAAGCAAGACCTGTCTTTTTAATTCTTTCTATTGCTGATGTTACTTGTGGCCATGGCAGATTTGAAAAATACAACACCTGGTTATAAAGTTTTGTATCAAGACACTAGCAGGAAAGCAGAGAGGGAAGCTGAAGATACAAGTGCTTCTAGAAGAAATGGCAAGGAAAAGAACTGAAGAGAATAACCGCATTACATAGTCACATAAACAAGTAACAGAAGGACACTGCAGAGTGCTAAGTGTAGTAAAATATTTTAAATTTTATAATCTTTAAAAGCAGAAGCAAAAAAATTGGCTTCCACAAATACACAGTATCACTGCCTCCCTCTGTAATTGTTTCTAATATTTTTCCATACACAGGTGCTAAAATGTCTGTTCTCTTTTACAAAGCTGTTATTCAAATGCAAAATCATTATCCCAATAAAAAGCAGGCCAACAAAGAAGCCTCATATTATAAAAGTGCAGTTTCATAGAATAATTTAATAACAAGATAAAATAACATTTCTGGATTCAAGAAGTTATCTAGGATCTGAAGTAAAAAGTACAGACGAGAAGGAAGTTGTACCCAGGTAACAAAATGACTATAAGGTATAAAAATTCTTTAATGGGAGAAGAATACAGCTTCAGAAAACTAATGAGGCATCTGTAGGCCTGCCAGAAAGAGATATAAGTATGTTGCAGTCAAATGGACAAGGCTTAATAGAGATGGGATCTGAGCCAAGGGATCAGGAGTCAATACTAGATGATCAGAAAAAGGAGAATGAAACAGGGAACAATGGAAACACAATTGACACTAACAAGTATGTTAATAAACACATGTGACAAAGGACACGGAATGGCACTGTCTCAGTTATGGCACTATAAATTACAAGCTGCTGCGAAACTAATTTTGTTATTGTAGAAGTATAATCAAGATCAGAACCTAGCCTAGGAAAAGCATGCTCAGATTTGAAAATGCCAAAACATTTCATCAAACAATCAAAATTACTTGGATTACCTCATCACAGATACAAGAGGTTATGAAGAATTAAAGTGCTAATTTCCAACAATTGATAGAATTAAATTAATTACAATGTCTTACTTTCAAAAAAATGTGGGTTGTGTCACAGTGTTGCAATATAAAGTACTACTGGAATCTGTTCAGAAGTATATTCTCCTTTCTCCAGAATAAAGGTCAAGGTCAAACATTAATTTTGGCTCTATAACCTGTTTCCTTTACGTGAATGATCACAGATACTACAAAGTTGTTCTCCTGTCAGATTAAGTTCAGGTGAAAGGGTTTTATGTGGCCCAATTTTAAGTCCAAAGAACAACCAAATTTAATAAACTATTCATAAAAGGTAATTTATTTTGGGCTTCTAGGAAAAAAAAAATCAAGCCTGCTTGTAAACAATCACAACTGCAAAACACACACAGCAGTTCCATGTATAATTTTCTCTCTTTCTTTCTATAACTTTTTTCTCTGTTGTTTGTTTGGGTTTTTTTTTATATAACAATGTATCAAAGAGACAAAATAGGAAAAATGGATAAATACTATTAATATTACATCCTTGTCAGTACTTATTTATCTAAAATTTAGTACTAGTATTTATTTTGGTGAAATGCAGGGGGTTTTCACTTTAAAATCTCCAAAGGACAGCAGAATTAAAAACTCTAGCCAGTACACCACTAGAAAGAGACAACATAACTGCTAAGTAGAACTTATCTTCCTTATAGATGAAAGCTGTTTGTTCTCCCAAAACAAAACACTGAAGGCTTTAAAGGCTTTACAGAAAAACTCTTAACATCAAGATAGATAAAGAAGTGCATTGGAAAAGCTTATATTCTGACATGATTTTTAACCTGCTTCAGTAATAGTCCAGAAGCAAGATGAACTACCTAGAAAACTGTCCTAGTAAGAATTTATTTTGTATGTCTATTCAATGTTTGTAGAATCTAGAAATTCTCTGAGATGAGGCTTGGTTTGTTGGTTGTTTTTTTTTTTTCCTGTTGTATTTTTAAACTGCAATTTCTTGACAATTAAAATTATAGATCTATCTTAGGTCCAGATGGCAGGGGATTTTTTGCAATAATGTGTAGTTCTTCCTTGCTACTGCAAGATGATTAAAGCAAAATTTCTTTAAGTGACAATGTAAATAAAAAGTAATAGAATGTACATATTTTTCATGATATTTATCTGTGGAATACATCAACTCCAGTCCATTATAATGTTTTTATTTATTGCTTCTCTAGAATTAATTTTATTTTTTTCTTCCTCTTAAAAAGAGCAACAGTACTTCTTACATTTGTATTAGAGAAATTATTAGCTTCCCTGAAGAAAGGGAATGAAAGGAAAATCAGGAATTGTCTACCAAACCAAACAAACCAAAATCAAAACTAAAACAACCCAACCAACAAAGAAACAAACAAAAACCACACAGAACCAAACAAAAACCCCAACAAAACAAACAAAAAACAACAGGAAAAAAACCCACAAAACCAAAAAATCCCTTCAAAATGAAAAAAGTAGCCCACCTCTCCAAACCCCAAAACTGCATCTTCCTTCTACATAATGAACCCTGAAGCCCATCGTCCTTCATTTTCACCAGTGCTCCCATATAAGACCACTTGGTAGTTGCAAGCTGGATGGCATTATGCATACCTTGAACTGCCCACAGAGACAATGCACTCCTGATCTCGGTGACTGCCTGCTTTTTCCATGTACCAGCTCCTCCTTTACTTCCTCACACAATCTGGAACAAAGAATTAGCCATCTCTACCTACATTAAAAGTTTTGTAATGTTTGCTGATGAGAAGGAATATCTCACCATGAATGTGTTTGAAAAATGATTTGGGAGTCCATGGATCCACCTTATCGATAGGTACATAGCAAGTGGAGTGTTTATCAATGACAGGGGAGTTGTAGTTTTCATTTGAATTGTGATAGAGGGAGTCTCAAAACCACATCCACATTGCCTCATAAAATGAGCCTACATTGGATATCCTTGGCTGGAACAGGTCAATGTACAGGCAAAATTTTAAAGTTAATGATACCAAAATAAAAATAAGCAGAAGGTATACTCTTATGTGAACCTTAAAGGGTTCCAAACTCATTGCAAGACTAGGGCACCTTGCTGTCTGATTTCTGATTTCTATTCCCTTGGCATTATTTTAGAATTCTGTGAGGAAGTAGTGGACTGATAATAGAAGGAAGGGATAGAAAACTTGCTCATTACATTTTACTTTGCTGAGACGCAGAAAAGAGCAGTCTGTCCATCATGATTCCTACTGGAAATAAAGTGCTTTCACATTCTGCCTTCAGGTCTCTCCAGATGATAATACTGTATTTTCCACTGAAAGCCTTTCTGAAGGGACAATTTTCCTTTAGTCTATAACTTCAGTCTCTGAAAAGTGGTGTCAGAATTTTGGTGATTCTAAATCTTAAGCTTCCTGGGAAATCTATTCATAACTAGGATCTCAAGAAAAGAGAAGACAGACATTTGTGAGCCTGTAAGAAATCTTCTGTGAAAAACAAACTGCTCATAAGCTTAGTGTGTATTTATAATGCGCTCCATTTAATTGATCTAAACATCTCCCTAAAATTTAATTACAATAAAATTTTTACTTTGTTGACACAATGTTATAGTAACTCTAGAGACATTTTCTGGAGAAGAAAGAGACTTTCAAGTGAGTACAATCCAGTTACAACACTTGAATATTTTCACATTGAGAATTTAGAAGCACATAAAGATCTGTACCCTCATTTTTACTGGCAATATAACCATCTTTTCAAAGAAATGTATATTCTGTAAACAAGAAGAGTTTTGCACATAATTGAAGTCCTATAGATCTCAATATATTTTTCAAAGCTTCCCAATATTATAAGTAATAGTTGCAACAAATTTTATTAGCATGTGTTTCCATATTCAGTGAGTTATAATTAATAGTAGCAAATAACAGAAGAAATAAGGAGGTGATAATTTTAATACAATTTTTGATTCCCAGGAATAAATCAAATGGATAATAAAGTTAAGCATGCAGTGAAGAACAGAAATTGATGTCAATATATATCTAGTTTTCTCTTACAATTTTTTCCAATATTTCATTAATTTAGTACCACATTTCTTTTTTTTTTCTTTTTTTCCCCCCCTGACTTCTCTTGCTAACATTTGACTTTAAAAGGTAACATTGAGCTGATGCTGAATTAAAACTGAATGCTGTCAACTGATTGTCTCTGTCAGGTAGTTGTCTGAATAACAATATTTAAAATTTCAACTACTTCTTTGATGAGTACTGCATCTAAATAATTTATCATAGCCCTAATCCTTGAAACTATAAAGAGATATGAGAAATAGAAAACATAGTCTGGTTCAAAAATCAGCTAAGGGCAATTTATTGAATTCCTAAAGGGATAATATGGCACTGATGAACCTTAAATATGCTAGCAAGCAGTGAAAGCCTCTATATCATTTAGAGAGCTCTTATGGGAATGTCTTATATTGTTTGAACTGAATAAATATGTTTCTGCTATTCTGACACTACATAGGTATGTCAAGGACATTGAAGAATCATCAAGAACTGTAAATAAAAAAATTGCTATTGAGAAGTGCATTCTGAAATCCATCAACACAGGAAAAGTATTGAAAGATTTCTTTTTTCTCAAACATATAAAAAATCATATTAAAAATATACCCAGGAATTGCTTAAATTAAATAAACACTAAATACATAGGAAGAAGGGCAATCAAAAGTTAGTTACATTTATTTGTATGTCATTCATAGAGGTCATTCTAATTACTCCCTTAGGACACACCAAATTATGTAATCTCCAATAATTCATCTGAAGGAGGAGAAAGAAGTCACTTCTGCTAGTGTTTCTAGTGATAATAGTTTCATTTTTTAAAAAAAGTATTGTATTATATAACTTCAAAAAACCCCACAGAAATCACTGGTAAAATAAAACAGAAAGAACAATGGCCCTTTTCTACATGTCTTAAAAATTATGATCTATGAACACAAATACTTTTGTTGTTGTTTATTATCCCTGGCCCTTATTTAGCAGCTGTAATATACAAAAATCCTTAATTTATTATCTTTCTGCTGATCATGTTTTCAGTACTCCTCTGTCATCTCACAGGAGGGAAAGCTATACCTTGTAATGTTTTTGTTCTGCCATTACACTACTGACTGCCAAATAAATTTTCACAGCTTGTTATTCCATAGCCTTGCAGTACTATTTGAAGAGGTTTTGCAAGCTTAATGGAACTGAAACAGAGAAAAGTAGATGTGCTCAATAAATTACCTCAATGTCCCATCTTTGGCTGTGGTTGGTAGCATATGTTTAGAAGTATAAAACAAATAGTCACCCTGAATGGGTAAAGTGGGAAAGGAACACAGTGGGTTGTCTGGTCCAATGTCCCTGATTAAGCAGGGTCATCCCACAGCGTATGGCACAGGATTGCATTCGAACAGTCCTTGAATATGTCCTATGCAGGAGGGTTCACAACCTCTCTGCGTAATCTACTCCAGTGTGCAGTCACTTGCAAGTAAAGAAGTTCTTCCTCATATTCAAGTGGAACTTCCTGTCCATCAGTTTCTGCCTGTTGCCTGTTGTCCAATGGCTTGGCACCACTGAGAATACCCTGGATTCTTCTTCCTGGAGTCTCCTCTTTTAAATATTTTTACACATTAATGAGCTTCCCCTTTCAATTGTCTCTTTCTGAGGCTGAACAGACCAAACTTCAATAGGATTAGTGCATATCAATATTCCGCTAACCTAAAACCTTCCATACACACACCAAAAATGAACAAAAATGGTAAGAAAACATGGGTTTACATGTAAGGATCTTTTCATAAGGTTAATTTTTGTTACGGAGTAAGATGAAGTAAAAAACCTGAAATAGTTTAACTGTTTAAAATATGTAACATAAATTCATATCTTATAGAATCAGAATTTCCCAGGTTGGAAGAGATCTTTTAGATCAGCAAGTCCAACTACCAATACAGCAGTACCACTGTAACCCTTAAACCAATAAACCGTATCAGCCAGCACCAGATTTACATGTTTCTTAAACACCTCGAGGAATGGTGAGTCCACCACCTCACTGCTCAAACTACTCCAATGCTTGACCACTCTAACAGTGAAAAACTTTTTTTTCTAATACATAATCTGACTCTCTCTTGTCTCATTTTAAGGCTATTTCCTCTAGTCTTCTCCCTGCAGGCATGGCTGAAGAGACTAGCCCCTACCTTACTACAACTTTCTCTCAGGTAGTTGTAGAGAGCAATGAGGTCCTCCTCCTGAGACTCCTTTCCTCCAGACTAAACAAACCCAGCTCCCTCAGCCACTCCTCATAAGACTTTTTCTAGATCTCTCATGAGTCATGTTGCCCTCTGCTGGACATGCTCCAGCACCTCAATGCTCTTTTCAAAATGGGGGGCCTAGAACAGGACACAGTACTCAAAATTCAGCCTCACCAATGCCAAGTACACACAGAGGATCTCCTCCCTTGTTCTGCTGGCTACACTATTCTTGATACAGGCCAAGACACCACTGGCCTTCTTTGCCATCTGTGAACACTACTGGGTTATATTGAGCCAACTGTCAACCAATACCAACATGGTCCTTTCTACTGAACAGCTCTTGAGCCACTCTTCCCCCAGCTTATAGTATTGCATGAGGTTGCTCTGACCCAAGTGCAGGACCCGGCACTTCACCTTATTGAGCCTCATGTAATTGTCCTTACATCATTGACTGAGTCTGTCCAGGTCTTTCTGTAGAGCCTTCCCAAGCTCAGGCAGATCAACACTGCCACCTAACTCAAAGTTGTCTGCAAATTTACTGAGTGCACTGGATGCCCATGTTCAGATCATCAATAAGGATGTTAACAGGAGCAGTCCCAAAACTAAGCCCTGGAGAACATTGCTAGCGACCAGCTTCCAACTGGATTTAGCTCCATTCACCACAATTCTGGGCCTAGCCATCCACATAGATTTTACCCATTGCAAATTCAGCCATTCAATCCATGAGTAGCCAGTTTTTCTAGGACGATGCTGTGGGAGATGATGTCAAACACTTTACTGAAGTCTGTTATGATGCTGTTATTAAAATTAATAGAAGTACTTCTACCTGAATTAAGGTGCAAACAAGACCATGTGCTAAAGTCAATAGTATGGATTTTATTTAATGATAAATGTGAGGCAGAGAAAGAGAGATAGAAAGAAATAGGAAAAGAAAGGGAGGGAAGAAAGAAAGTGACAGAGAGAAATTAAAACAGGAAATGTATCACCACTCTGTATAACTCGATGGTGTCCTGTCTTTCTGGTTCGTCTGGTCTTCTTGGAGGTGAAGGTTCCCAAGAAACATAGAGTCCAATGGGTTCAAATATGTCCAGGAGATGCCCAGGCACCTCCCCTGTTGTGAGAGGGAAGCTTTACAGTCTCTTGAGACAGGCTCTGGATTTGCTGCCTGATTTGGATCATGTGCAGTCCTCTAGTGGTAGAAGGCCTCTGGAATGAGTTGGGGAAGAATTTGAGGGGGTCTTTGATGGTTTATGATGCCTTCTCAGCTGCCTCTCACGTGAATGTCCCATGTGTACATGGTGTTCCCAGAGTGCAGGGTGTTAACCCTTTTTTTTGGTGTGGAGAGATTTCACCATCACACACCCAAAACCCTTTTCCTCCACCACCCCCTGGGCCTTTTTTACTTCTCCTCAGACCTGAGATGATTAGACAATAGTCTTATCTCAACATCGTAGTCACAGTCTAAATTCCTGACAGAAGGCATTGAGGGGTGGAGTTGCGGGGGTGGGGGGCTACTTTGGTGGTCACAGCAGGCAGTGGCTTCCTTGCCTTTGACAACAATTATTGCCATGTTTTTGGCAATGTTTAAGACATTACTGACATTTCAGTCCATCACAAAATCCAAATAGACTATATCCACAGTTCTCCCCTCATCCACTAAGCAGTACAATAGAAGGAGATCGGGTTGATCAAGCAGGATCTGCCTTCCATAAATCCATGTTTGCTGGGCTTGAATCCCCGGTTGTCCTGCATGTGCCACATGATAGCACTCAGGATGATCTCTTCCATGACCTTATTGTGAACTCAGGTTAGACTGACTGGCCTGTAGTTCCCTGGATCATCCTTTTGATCCTTCTTTTAGGTAGGCATTACATTATTCTCCAGATAACCAGGACTGTTGGTAGATGATCTTCTGCAAATATCTCTTGATTTGCTTTGAAGGTAAGTTTTTATAGGAAAAGATTTCCAAGTATGTTATTTCAGGTATTACAAAACTGTTATTATTTGACTCAGAAATACTATTAACTAACTCACGTATTTTATACCTTAGAAATACAGAATCATAGAATGCTTTGGGTTGGAAGGGACCATAAAGATCATCTAGTTTGAACCCCTACCATTAGCAGGGACACCTTTTACTAGACCAAATTGCTCTAAGTCCCATCCAGCCTGGTCTTGAACACTTCCAGGGATGGGGCATCCACAGCTTCTCTGGGCAAGTTGTTCTAGTGCCTCACCACCCTCACAAAAAGAATGTTTTCCTAATATTTCATCTAAACCTGCTCTTTTTCAGTTTGAAGTCATTCTCCCTTGTCCTGTAACTACACGCCTTTCTAAAAAATCCCCCTCCAGACTTCTTGTAGACCCCCTTTAGGCACTGGAAGGCTTCTACTAAGGTGTCCCCAGAACCTTCCTTGTTCCAGGCTGTAAAACCTCAACTCTCTCACAGGAGACATCCTCCAGCTCTCTGATCATCTTCACTGCCCTTCTCTGGGCTTGCTCTAACAGGTCCACATCCTTCCTGTGTTAGGGATAGCAGAGCTGGACCTTACACTTTACATTATTGAATCTGATGAGGTTTGCACAGACCAATCCCTTTAGCCTCTCGAGGTCACTCTGGATGACATCCCCTCCCTCCAGCATGTTAGCTATACCACAGAGCTTGATGTTGTCAAACTTGCCAAGGATGCACTCAACTCCCATTTTCCATGTTGCTGATAAATAATAAGCACTAACCAATATATCAAACAGCACTGACCAACTGACTCCCCTTATCTCTGGTCACCAATTGGAGAATGAGACATTGACAGCAACTCTTTGAGTGCAATCATTCAGCTAATTCCTTATCCACCGAGTGGTCCATCCATCAAATCCATGTCTCTTGAGGTTAAAAAAAAGGATCTTATGCATGACAGCATCAAATGTTTTGCACAAGTCCAGATAGATGATTTTGGTTGTTCTTCCCTTGTTCTGGAAATTACAGCACTGATGTAATTAGACCACATCCTAGGCAGACACAAGTGTTCCCAGGTACAATTAACCCTTAGTGAAACCGTGTTGGCTGTCACAAATCACCTCCTTGTTTCTCGTGTGCCTGAGTATCATTTTCACAAGGATCTTCTCTGTGATCCTACTGGGCACTGAGGTGAGACTGACTGGCCTATAGTTCTCTAGGTCTTACTTATTTCACTTTTTAAAATGAGGGCTATGTTTCCCCTTTTCCAGTCAGTGGGAACTTCTCTGGACTGCCATGTCTTCTCAAATATGATGAACAGTGGCTTATCTGATTCCTCTGCCAACTCCCTCAGGATTCTTGGATGTATCTCATCAGGTTCCATTGCTTTGTGCACCTTCAAGTTCCTGAGATGATCTCCAACACAATCATCTCCTGTAGCAGGTGATTCTACATTCTCCTAGTTCCCGCTGTTGCCTCTTGTGACTTGGGCAGTGTGGTTGAAGCACTCATCAGTGAAGACTGAGGCAAAAAAGACTTGAGTATCTCAGACTTCCCTGTCCTAGGTAACAGGTCTCCTGTTAACTCACAGAGAGGGCCCACATTTTTCATAGACTTCCTTTTATCATCAACATTCCTATAGAAGCTTTTCTTGTTGTCTTTTGATGTGTCTGTTTAAGTTTAAATCAGAGGTTTACCTTTTCTAACTCAATCCTTGGCTTCTCAGACAAATGATCTGTATTCCTCCTATGCTATCTGTCCATACTTGCACACCCTGTAGGCTTCCTAGTTGTGTTTGAGTTTTTTGAGAAGCTCTTTGGTCATCCAGACAGGCCTACTGGTGTTTTTCCCTGACTTCCTGATTTGTACATGCATGGTAAATATAGAGTCTAAGCCCCAGTATACTTACTTCTGTGCATCTATTAGAAAGAAAAATGGTAAATGCAGCGGTAAAACAAATATGTAAGTACAAAAGTTGTACTAATTTTACTGAGATATTTCACAGAACAGTATTTTTTTATTTTTTTAATGAAATGAGTTGACATTAGGCCTTAGAATGACCCTGCATTTTGACTTTTGATTGATATTTATTATAACATATGATAATTGTCATATTAAAAGGCAATATGAGCTGTCCAAGCTACTTTTCGGTTCAGTTTTATTTTCTGGAAAATTCTGAAGTTTTCAAGGTGCATTGCAAAACAAATTAAATGTAAACATCAAGTGTCAAACCTCCTGCTAAATTGCTCTTCCACACTAACTTTATATGATAAATTAAAAGAAAAAAATAGCAGCAAAGATTGAAGAATTGCTTATAGAAATGTAGTGTTGACTACTATGGAAGAATACTTTCATCAGAAATGTCTGTGAATAGGTGGTCTTAAATAGCACAGACATAAAATTTTAATTGCACCTGAAAGTTATGAACAAGGTATTTATTTTAGTGAAGAAAAGTGTATGTTCAAATGCATAATTCAGTCATTTAATTGCCTATATTTTCCTTTAGACATATATTTATTTAGAATATTTCCACTGTTGCAGGGAATATATCACTGATCGTATGCTTATTGCCTTCCAGTATGATACACTGGTTTTGGCACAGTCTCCTGAGGGGACAGGAACGATGGCTTTGATGTCAGCTTCAGTGATTCCTCAGTATCAAAGGCAAGAAAAATTAATGATAACAGTAAAAGAAACTGTAAAAACTGTCCTAGAGACTGAATTTAACATTCTTAAAGCATATGCCTTACAGGATCGCCTCTCTGAATACCACTGCTAGTTAAAAAAATAACTTGATAGTTTACTTCTTTTATGTAGCAAGAAATACAACCTTTTATGCTGACTCTGTTGCTAATGGGCAGCCTTTGAGCAACTGAGACTATATCCAGAGTTTTTGATTTACAATTTAACTTGATGAAATGCTCAGAAGAAGTATGTTAAGAATTAAAGATTTAGGAAAAAAGAATTACCTAGTACCTTATAATCTTTTTTGAGTTGCAAAACTCTTTCAGCTTTGGCTCCAAAATTCAACTAAATATAGTGAAAGAGTTTCAAAGTAAGAAAACATTATGGATTTACTCTTTGATATAAGCATAAAATGGTTTCACACCAGACATTATGAAATAAAAAGAAGATCGAATAAAGACCAATCCACGCCCCTCCCCCAACACACTAAATTATGTGAACTAATTGGTTAAAAAAAGAAAAAAAATTAAAAAACCCCAATAACACTACATTGTTTGTATAAGAGCATTATTGAAGACTTAATTTCAAACACTGTAAAAAGTTCTGGAAAGTTTCAATGGATATTTGTATTGCTGGGGAAAAATAACAAGGAAAGGTAAGTCCTGTGTATTTCTGTATCTGTCAGAGGTCTCTAATATGAATGAGCAAGTTTGAATTGTGACAAATAGCTTAGCATGTGATACACTGTTTAGAACTAAGTTGCCCCTCCTAAAGAACAGGATGCCATTCAGAGGGACCTGGATAAACTTGAGAAGCCCAGAAAACCAATTGTGTCCTGGGCTGCATCAAAAGCAGCATCACCAGCAGGTCAAAAGGAAGGTGATTCTGCCCCTCTATTCCACTCTTGCGAAACTCCATCCAGGGTGGTCTGGAGTCCCCAACAGAGGAAGAATATTGACCTGTTTGAGCAAGTCTAGAGGTGGGCCACCAAGATGATTAGAGGGATGGAGCACCTCTCCTACCAAAAAAGGCTGAGAGAATTGTGTCTGTTCAGCCTGGAAAAGAGAAGACTATAGGATGACCTAGTTTTGGCTTTCCAGTACCTGAAGGAAGCCTACAAGAAAAACTGAGAGGGACATTTTACAAGAACATGTAGTGACACGATTAAAGGGGAATGGCTTCAGACTGAATGATAGTAGGTTTAGATCAGATATTAGGAAAAATGTCTTTACTTTGAGGGTGCTGAGGCACTGAAACAGGTTGCCCAGAGAAGTTGTGGATGCCCCATGACTGCAGTTGTACAGGGCCAGATTGTATGGAGCTCTGAGAAATCTGGTCTAGTGAAATGTGACACTGTTCCAGGAAGAGTGATTGGAACTAGATAATCTTTATGGTCCTTTCCAACCAGACCATTCTCTGCTTCTTTGTGATTCTGTGATTCCATGAAGTTACTTACATAGACTGTAGTTTAGATTATATAACATAAAAAAGCACAGCTCAGCACAAAGGGGAAGTGACAAACACCAACAATATTTGAAAATTAATGAATATTCTTAGATGCCTAACCAGTTTCCTGATTTCCAGAGTTGAACAAAATCTGGGTACACTTTTCAGCCCACACTGACCTCTTCTACACCTTTGATGTAGTTCTTCTTGGCCTATATTTGTTACCTGCCATTAGAAACTATTAGCAAGAGTTCATTTCAGTTACTACTTATCAATGGTTGCCAGTGCTCTAATTGTCTCACATACAGACATATGGGATAATGGAGTTTCTAATTTAATGTCTTTTTCCCTGCTCTGTGAAAGAACTCTCCAAGTCTTGCTGAACATATTAGTATTGAGGCTGCATGTTTGGCATTTATCTTGCTTGATGATGAACAACAGGGAAAAGCACTCTCTGTTTTTTTGATAAAATCCTACAAAGTGAAATTTGAATAGAAAATAATTCAGTAGAAGAGCTTTCAAAGAGAAGTAAACAAAATAAGAAGAAAGACTTGGAAACTGCCTTTGAAAGTCTTTGAAGAGGAGTATTATTATTGTCTTGAAAAGCCTAAGGATAAAGACAGAAGCTTTTATAATGTCATTTAATTATAAATTTATCAAGACAGTAGTGTAGAATGGCGCCTGTAATCTCTTAATTCATTTAACTCACAATCCCATCCACTACAAAATTGTAAAAAGAAAAAAAAATCGAGATATGCAAACAGTAGTGTGACAGTAAATATTAGTCTAACTACAGAGATGTAGAGACAATGCTGTTCTCCCATACAAAAAAGTTGTCTGTTCACAGAATGACAGAAACACAGAATGACTCAGGTTGGAGGGAACCTACAGAAGTCATCCAGGCTAATTCCTTCCTGCAAAGTCCTAACAAGAATAATCTGATCAGAAAACTCAGAAACATTCAGATTTCTTGAACACCTACAAGGACAGAAATCACACTACTTCTCTCAGCACTTGTTCGAGTGTTAGTCCCCCATCATGGGACAATTAAATAATGCTTCTATCTAATCTGGATTTCCTATGTTCAAGATTGTACCTGTTGTCTCCTGTCTATTCACTCTGTACTTTCAAATTGATTCCATTCTTTCCTTATCCTCTGATCAGGTAGTTACCAGGCAACAATAAGATTTCTCGTTCACCTTCTCTTCCTCTGTTGAGCAGAAAAGTTCTCTCAGGCATTCCATATACATGCTGTGCTCAAGCCCACAGCTATTCCAATGGGCCTCTGAAGTAATCACTCTTATATATATATTTTTGGTTTGGTTTGGTTTGGTTTGGTTTTGGTTTTTTTGTTTTGTTTTTTTTTTAGGAGCCACACCATTCTATATCTGATTTCAAAACTGCCGAAAAGAGGAGAAATATCTTTTCTCTGGACTTGCTGCACAAAAGCTGTTGCTAAAAAGCCTTGGATGTGACTGTCTACCTATTTTGAAGGTCATATATCTGTTGGCAAGTGTTAGAAGAGACAATCTACTCACAAAATGAAAAAATTAGGGGGTAATCTTTTATATATGTTTTATAGAAAAAGCTCACTTATAAGTTAGCGTCCCTTCTCACGAAAGCCTGTGTAATAGGATCTTAAGCAAGTAACAACTAAACAACTTTAATTGGATAATATCAGATTACTGAGAAGGTATGATTGTTATTCTTTCTCTTATTGATGTCAAGCTGATACTCTGAATACTGGAAACATAAATGAGGTAGAAAGATTTAATAGGGATCACAGGACCATACTAGTGTGAGGGTGAGAGAGTCAGTATTATTTTTGTGCACTTCCTGAAGCTTTTCAGACTGAAAACTAGTAAAGCTTTATCTGTTTTATAAATTCAAATTTTCAGAACTAAAAGCAAAAACATATAACCCTGTGCATAGGAAAGAAGACTTTGGCAGTGAGGTTTCTGATCCCTAGCTACAAGTATGTTCCATATATATATTTATTGTATTTCACTTAATCAGCCATAAAGATTTAAAAAGGAAGGTGAACAATTCTAAGCAATGATGTAAAAGGAGTGCAGATTACCAGAATCCCCAAGTTCACTTGAAAATTATATAATTTATAATGTTTATATTTTTAATGCCTCTGAACTTATGCATTGATCTATTTTTCGCTTTAGACAACAAAATACTTAGAGGTTTTACTCAGATTTTAACATCAGCTCTCCAAGAACAAGCAGAGAACTTTTTTCTATATATGAAATCAGTAAAATCATTACAGAATTATGATAAAAATACAGTTAGACATAAAGGAATGATTTTTACAACCAATCCACAAGTTGTGGAACATAATCACATTAATTCAAGGCCAGTAACTGTAAAATAACAAAATAATAATCTTTTTATCCAGGAGAAGAAGAGTGCTCTAAACTTCTTTACAGTTGGAAATCTTCCTGGATATTTCAGTGGGAAGAGTTCTGTTCACACAACTGGAGCTCAGATGCCCAATGAAGATGAATCCCATGAACACAGATCAACTACCAATTGCATAGTGTCAAAACTAATAGATTTGATACACAAAAATGTCACAACATTAATATTTTTATCCCTTCATCCACTGTTTTACTCTAGCCCAAAAGATATCAGTATTTCATGACTTCTTTTCCCAACTATAGTGATGCTGTTTTGAAAACAGCAAAGACTTTTCTTATATTGATACACAGTCAGTACTTTTAGAAACCATTTTATGCTAAATGAAGATTATTGAATAAAGATTAATGTTTTTCTCTAAATCTAAGCTGATTCAGACAGACTAGTCTTAATGCAGTAAATAATGATTTTTTTTTTTTTTTAATGTAGCTTGGTTCTACCACATGAATGTTTCTTAAACAACCCTTGTTGCTCTGTGTATTTCTAGGCAGTTAACTTGCTGAATAAAGAATTGTTTTGTAGATTTTCTGGACTAAATGACAGTTGTTTCTAAATAATGGAAAAGAACACTAACAAGAATAAACCTTTTTCTCTTCCAAATGTGTGGATCATCTATATCTTATCAGAGTGATTTGACTGTGTCCCCACTACTACCTTGAAATAAAACTGTTCACTGCTGTATTGCAGGATTTCCACTGGAAAAAAAATAAAAGGAAAAAGTTTCCTGTAGTCTTAGGTCTTTGTGGCATTTTTTTCACAGAGTCACAGAATATGGCATGTTGGAAGGGACCCATAAGGATCATTGAAGTCCAACTTTGATATAAGAGTATCATCCAAATGCTTCTTGAACTCTGACAGGCTTGGTGCTGTGACCACTTCCCTGGTGGGCCTGTTCCAGTGCCCAACCACTCTCTGGGTGAAGAATCTTCTTCTAATATCCAACCTAAATTTCCCCTGACAAAACTTCAGACCATTCCCTCAGGTCCTGTCATTGGTTACTGCAGAGAAGAGATCAGTACCTGCCCCTCCTCTTACCCTCACAAGGAAGTTGTAACTGCAATGAAGTCTTCCTTCAGTCTCCTCTTCTTCAGGACTGAACAGTGCAAGTGACCTCAGCTGCTTCTCATACAGCTTCCCCTCAAAGCCCTTCACCATATTCACTGCCCTCCCTTGGACACTCTGATAGATTAATGTCTTTGTTTTATCTTTTTTTTTTCTTTTTTTTTTTTTTCCCTAAATCAAGGTCTATAGTCTTCATAGGGTTTTGAAAACATCAATTCCATCCCATACATTAATCTATGTTTTACTATAAGCTTGGTAACATAGAACAAAATTCAGGTCTCTGATTACATTCAAGGCCTTACAACTTGATAGCAAATAAAGAGTGAAAATGGATGAAAAGACATAACATGCAATAGGCAGACAGCAATCTGTGGACTTTAAAATGTTAAGACAGTTTAACTATGAGGTTAAAGGAATGCAGATCCTATTGAAATAAGGGAACAGGAGTCACTTGATAAAAGAACTGGAATTGGAAAATCCTACTCAAAGTAGGATACAATTAGGAAAGACTGCATTTGACATTGTCAAAGAAAAAGGTGTTAGGATGTGAGAGAATGTTTTTGAAAAATGTGAGAATGGATAGAGAGGAATTGAAACTGATGTCTCATGTGAAGAACATGTGGGGATTGACAGCGGTTCTGTAGATCCTCTAATGTCTGAGGTAATTGATGAGAAAATTGATATTGACCAGTTCAAAGTATATCCTTGAAAAGAAGAGCAGTTTGGACTGCACCCTTAAGAAGAGGGGAGCCACTTGAAGAATGTGGCCAGTAGAATGTGTCCATCTGTGCTTGGAGAGCTGCCTGACCAATTGTGTGATGACATGGTATAGAAAGTAGTAGTTAAAAATAGAGCTGTATCTAAAAATAAAGCCTTCTGTTCTGGCTGCTGCCTGAGTCTGTCGTGACCTCTTCTGAATGCCATAACTAACTAACTAACTCACCCCCTTACCCCGATAGAATATGCTTGACTTACAGGCCTTCTTGATAGACTGTACTGAGATGGTAGATGTGGCTGGGGAAAAAGACACCTCCCAAAAGACACCTGGCAAAAGAGGAGAAAAAAACCCAACAATGAAAAAAAAATGTTTACTTCATGAACTAGAACAGCTTCAAGTAGTGGGTGAGGCCTGTTGTTCCCAGCACAGTGATAGCAGGTCTCCTCAGCACTCGGTCATGAAGGGAAAAGAGGACTCGGAACCTCCTACACCTCCTTTTATACTTGATTTGATGTCAAATTATATGAAATATCTCTTTGGTTGCTTAAGTCAGATGACGCTTGTCTCTTCTAATTTACGTAATACTATCTGGGCCTAC
>JAWWLZ010000082.1:71179379-71191129 GCA_035041345.1 Poliocrania exsul
ATATGAAATATCTCTTTGGTTGCTTAAGTCAGATGACGCTTGTCTCTTCTAATTTACGTAATACTATCTGGGCCTACTAAAATGAAGGCCTGATCTAGGCCTAACTAAAGCTAAGGCCAAAATTACCACAGACAACTATGAATAAAGAGGTAAAAAAGTATGGATAAATTACTGGTTAAATTTTGTCTCATTAGTAAAAGTTGTCAGGAGCATATTATGCTACTAGTTGATGTGTCAGACTTTTATTGTATGATTTGATTTCTTAGAGATCCAAAAACTGAAATTGTAAGTGACACAATATTTTTCTTACTGCCTCTTCTGCAGACGCAGATCAAAGAAAGCTGGATTGCTATTTGTTTTATTTGGCATCTTAATAAAAATTCTGAATATTCACATTATTTAATCACTTTCTGATTTCCACTATTTCTTTATCCACCAAATTTAGCAACTTATATCTCCAAGTAAATGAAAAATATAACTAAAAATTAAATAGAAAAATATAGACATGGCACTAATAAATAAATGGATGAATATATTAGAGAGCAATGTCAGTTAAACTATTTCAGTTTATGTCTTGTCAGCATGTCCATTTTCAGGGATATACAACAGTAATAAAATTTTGTCAGCCAGCTTTCAAACTACTCAGATAAGGAACACCTGGATTTTACTTTTCTGGCAATTAAAAGCATTGAACTGCAAAAATCTTTAAATGCTTTAAAGACAGAGAAAAGTCAAGATCCCTGACCTGGAGAATTATGAATAATTTTTAATCCTTTCAGCAGAATCATTGATCAAATAGGAGAAAGACAGGAAGAAAAAGCTTCATAACAGTGAAATGTCAAGTTAACATAGATATGCTGTGGGCACATCTATTCATTATTTTGTATTTACTTGTTTTTATTATATATTGTATACCAGAGTGAGCTTTAAGGCAATTGTGTTTTTTAATAAGAAAATATTCCTGGGGAAGTTCATTTGAAATTGTTCTCCTCAAATATGGGTTTAAGCTTTAGAGTATTTACCACAATTTTCAGTCTTGTAAAGTTCAGATCTCTGAGGACTTCATGAAAATTCTTACATTTAGTATAGGCAGGAAACTGATTATGTAAGTATTTATGCAGATCTTTGTAGTCCTTTAAGTTTGCAACCGTAGTAATATGCCATTGGATCACTTTGTAATTTTGATTTTATGGGATGGAAAGGAACAGAAAGAAAACATATATTCGAAATTTTTTAGTGAGTTTCTAGAAAAAGATTTCTCTAGAATAAGACATGATTTCTTTACCAATTATAAAATGTCCTCTCTACTGCTTTGCGATCAAAGGACAATGTGGAACATACGCACAACTTCTCTTTTAGCATGCAATGTCAAATAAACTATATAACTCAGGCCAGTATAAGATGAAATGTTCATCTTGCTAAAAGTATCACTTTTTTTTTTCTTCAGTTTAAATAAGAAGTTACAGAAATTAAACAGCATTTAAATTCATATTGTACATCCTTCTTACTCGGAAACATATGATGTTTTCATAAGTTGCAAAGACAGAATTGGGGTAGTGGAGAAATCTTTAACAGATTGAACCCAGTTCTTCTTGACTGCTTAATTCTTTGTCAGTCTGGAAGTATTAAAGACCATAAATGCATTGGAATAATAATTTAATGTCCTTATGATTTCTGACTCTACAGATCTAATGCAGTTATTGCTAGTATCACATAGTCCTAATGCAGGATGATAAAAACTGGCTGTAGCAGAAGGAAAAGGCAAAAAATAGGAAGAAACAAACCTTGCACAGTAAGAAATTATCCCGTGTGATCAGCACCTTACCTATTCATTTAAAATTCATCTTTTATGTCTTTTATAACAAGAACCATTCATACTGATCTGCGATGACTTCTGCAACTAGTTCAATAAAGAACAACACACTTTAGTAGTTGCCATGGCCATTACAAAGCAAAACCTGAAAAAAACCCCAGGAAATGATGTGTGGAATGCTGAAAAGGAATGAAGACTTTTATTCCAGCAGAAAAGTCATTAATTAACAAGCTAACATCGTAATAATAGAATGAGAAAAATAAAACTGGTGAGGACTACAAAGTAATTCCCCCACCACCCCCACCTCCACCCCGCCAATGGATTTTCTGGCTGGCAAGGAGATACAGTATTATAAATTGAGAGTTTGTAGAGGAGATTTGGTTTTGATTTTGGTTCTTCATTTTGGTAAAATTCACATTTTCTCTGTGTGCATTTAACACAGTGGGAGGAATGAAATATCATTTGCTTTCCTCTCCTTTACTAAGCTCAGTGAAGATTTTCTTCAAGGCTTTCTTTGAAGTACATTCTTTTTGGAACATGATGCTGAAGTACATCTCTTATCTTTCCTAAGAAGCCTGAGTCTCTGACTGAAGTACTAAATGTTTTTCTTTGGGAGGAATATAGATTGTCTTGACGTTTGACTATGTTATGTTCTCCTACAGATGAATGAACATCTTTCACCTAATAAATGACAAGCTGACATTTTCTTTTAGATAAGAGCAAACACTAATTCTCTAATAAATATTTAGGTATAGAATAATTTGTTTTCAAAATCTTATTATTTTGTGTAGTTAGCACCTTAGATATTCCACTTATAAAGAGTTAAATTTTGAGAATTTCCTGACTTAGAACCAGTATGAGTAAAAGAAAGAGATACACTAAAGTTTCTGTTAATTAAAGTCCTGATAAAGAAGTAGGCAAGGCAGTAAGTAGAAAGAAATTATTTGCTTATTTAACATGTTGGGACATACAGTTAGCGGTATTCCTGCACATTCAGAGGAGGTGTTAATATCTCAAGGGCTTTTTTTTCTTTGTCTTTTAAAATGCTCCTTGTTTTTTTAATTTCCAGGCAAAGATTTTGTTAAATCAGCTGTCAGGAAATAAGCTTGCTTAAATATTTTATTCTGTTCTTAAATCCAACAAGAAAGTTGTTTCCAAATACTGCAGAATGGGAGATACATACTGTTACCAGTCACTGTTCATAGTTTCTGCAGTATTGGGGCATATCAAGCTTAAATAAGCATGAAGATATAACATTAATTCTGACTGGGCTAACTCAGTGTCTAAAGGTCAAACCCCTAGGTTTTTGAAAAGTGGTTGTATTTCAACAGCTTGTATTACTGGGTTTCTGAAGCAGAATATCAAAAATCAACTCCCACCAAAAAGTTACATACATGGCATCATATTTTCTGAACTTCTCTATATTTTTTGACATGTCCAGCTATAGGAATGTATAGCCAAATATAGCCAGGCTGTATCTGGACACTTGAGAGCATCCAAGAATAAATACACTGATACTGATTATCAATTCTGGTTTGTTCTCCCATGCTTCATGTTCTCTCCATGTTCTTCTCACTTTTTCTTTCCCACAGCCTTTGCTATTATCTTTTTTAATCATATTCTAAATGATCTCAAGTGCTTTTGTGTTCAACCCCTCCTGCAATTTTCATTCTTAATACATTATACCAGCCATTTAGTTCTTCCTTGCTGTCCTGGTTCTATCCAGGACAGGGTTATTTTTTACAGTAGCTAGGAGGGGGCATGGCTAAATATGGAAGTTATTTTATACTGTCTCATATCATTGCTGAGGCCAGTGGAAAGGAAATCTCTTGCCAAAAGAAGAGGTCCCTTCCAGTTAAGTAAACATTGCAGAGGGAATCGCCCAATATTGTCTGTTGTTGGAGAGTTTCCATATGAATCGTTTCTTGTATCCTCTGCTATTAGTATTGTTGCTGTTACTGTTTATTTTCTTATCTCATGGCTGTTTCCTGTAAAATGTTCTTATCTCAACCTGTGATCGTTACCTTTCATGTCTCCAGTTCTCCTCTGAATCCTGCTGCATGAGAGGGAGGGGAAAACAGTGGAGTGAGAGAGTGGCAAGTGGTTTGGAGAGTCTCAGTGAGGGCACTGAATTGGGGAGTACTGTTCTTAAACTACAACATTTTCCAAATCGCAAAATAGAAGCCTTAAGAATTTTACAGGGAAAAAAAAAAAAAAGGTGGAGGCAAACAAACAATGCTTATGAGCTAGAATTCCAGGCATGTCAGAAGAGGGAACAAAAGTGAGCATTTACAACCAGCATAAGTATAATTTGTGACAACACTCCACACCTAAACATGATTTATGAATTCACTGTCTCAGCACCGGGATGTAAACATAGCCCTTGCTCTTGTATTCTTTTACCTTGTTCTGTGGGCTTTTTATGCAAGACAATCCTAGCAAATTATGGGCTGTGATCATTAAAATCCAGCTCCAGTCTAAAAAATTTCATTTCCTAACCAAATACAGATTATAGATCCTGAAAATACCCATTTACTTTCATTTACCATGCTATGCTTGGTCTTTTCTTGAAGTCAAGTTGTAATTGTGACACTTCAATACGGCAAGTATCATGAAGTGAAAGTATTCATGTGAAAAGAAGATACCGAACACAAAACACCTCTGACATTATACCGCATAATGTATAGCACAGGTCTTTCTTTTGTAAAATTTTAAAAAGAAGTGTTTGTTAGATTGATGTGCCAATTTATAAGAAGTATTAAAAATTCTCCTAATTTACATAAAAATGTTACAAAAAATGCAAACTGAAACAAAAAAAAAGTATTTGATCTGATGCATTATTGTACATAGACACTTACTAAGAACAGAAAAAAAAAGATATGAAATCTGAAAGCTTAGGATGGAAAGTTGCTTTATGTTACTTCTTTTAGTATTTTTGCTTTCCCTCAGATACTTGGCCATGGTGATCATATATGAGTATGTAAAAACTGCATTTTACAACATAAGCAGATTACATGAGGAAAACTATATGCCCAAAACTACTAGACTCAGGAAGTTTTTTATATCTCATATTTTATATTACTCATATGGCATTGATACTAACATTCCATGGAATTTTTTTGTTTGTTTGTTTGCTTTGTTTTATGTATGTTTTATCTTCCCCTTTTGCTTCAGACTGGAGAATGAGGAAGTGTGCATTTTTTTACACATAGATAGACCTTATCCCTTCAGTGTTCAGCACAAAACTGAAACAAATTAAACCAAAGCCATACTTACTCCTTTAAGAATATCTTTGACATTCAAAATATTACAATAAAACACAAGCTCATAGTAGGTTAAAATCAAGCTCTGGATTTCATATATAAAATCTCTCTGGAGTGCATGACTTCGGGAGAACAGGTGTGATTTCTTTCTCTTTTATCTCTGATTGTAGATACAGTAGTTCTGGCCATATGCAGTTTGCTTTTAACTGAGACTTTGTATGTATTTCTGTATCCTTTGATGCTAGATTTCAAAAATAAAATTTAAGACTGTGAGGTGACCAAAAAGTGTCATAAGAAAATCCTAGAGTATTATCAATGTCTTGGACAGCAATGTAAGAGCATGCTTAATTCTAGCTAAAAGTCTGTGGGAAAAAAAAAAAAAAAGTGGTTGAGATTGAAGTAATGCAAAACTGTAACTGTGATTGAAGATGGTGACAAAATCCCTTTTGCATATACTGAGAACACAGATTAAGCTGGTGATAAACTCATTTTCCTGTATACTGTGTTGTAGCCCTTTATTTGGTGCTAAAAGTTATTGGTTTCATCAGGTTTTGTGTTTGAGTTTTATTCTATTTTATTTTGTAATTAAGTTCCCCCTGACTTTTGGTACATACTTGACATTCTCCTATATTGTAGAATTTATTTCCTGTACTGATCATGGACCATTTTTTTGCGTATAACTCAATCTTATCTTAATATTTCATTCCTACAAATCTCATTCCTGACTCTTAGGCAGGATACTACAGATAAACCAGCTTTTCAAATTTCTTGCCATAAGAGCTACAATATAAATAAAAATAATTAATTATTTAAACTGATACAGTACACATGTGCTGTTTGGGGCATCTCATAATAAATTTAAAGACAAAATGAGACTGAACCCTCATAACCAAATAAGAACTGTATATATTTCACAGGGGAACTATTTTATTTTTGATGTAGAAACTAGGACAGAGTGTGTACTAATTCTGCTACTTTAGTAGACCACAGCAGCCATCTGTTTCCCCACACAGGCACACTGCTTGCCAGCTTGCAGCATAGGCAAGGAAATCTCACCTCTGCCTGTGCACTGACACTTGTCCTGGACAGTATCCAGTTTATTGTGTTTCGATGTCCTGGATGGCTTTAACCGGTCTTCTGTCTTTGCAATAAAAAGGTTTTAGTCTGCCTCTTTCAAAATAAGATGAAAGAAGCACAATTACAGATGTTGAAGTACTACTTGCCAAAGTGAGTTGCACAGGAGCTATGCAGTTTATGGGAACTGAAGAACAAATTTCAACCAGCTCTCCAAGTGCATGATTTTCTGCTGGTGTACAAGGGGCTTTGAGCTGTAATGGCTGACAATGCAAACTTCAGATAGGTTTGTTCAGAGGTAAACACACCAAAATCTGCTGCTTAGCCAGATACTTTAAAATGAGCTCTTTTTTCACCTGTAAAGTCACACAAATGTGGTTATAGTTCAGCTGGCCTGAATGGCTGGCCACCTTTCCTACACTTAATGAAAGTGGCTGTATAAATGGCAGTTTGTGAAAAACAGGTTACCAAATAAGAATCTGTGTAGCCTCTGTGTGTATGCACATACAGAATCACAGTATCATTCAAGTTGTAAAAGACCTTTAAGATCACTGAGTCCAAATGTTAAGCCAGCACTAAGTCAAGGCCTTAAGTGCCAGATGTATGCAGCTTTTAAATACCTCCAAGGATGATGACTTCATCACTACCCTGGGCAGACTGTTCCAGTGTTTTCAATCCCTTTGCAGAAGCAACTTTTCCTATCATTCAAGCTAAACCTCCCCTGGTTCAACTTCAGGCCATTTACTCTGGTCTTTTTACTTGGGAGAAGAGACTGACCCCCACCTTCACTACAACCTCCCTTCAGGTAGGTATAGAGAGCAATAAGGTTCCCCTTTCAGCCTGCTTGTCTCTAGGCTAAACAACGCCAGCTCCCTCGGCTACTCCTCATGAGACTTATTATGAGGAGGGTTGTGGTCAATGACTCCAGGTCCAAGCAGAGTCCAGTGACCAGTGATGTCCCTTAGGGGCTCAGCCTTGCAACTGGTCCTCTGTATTTTTCTTTATAAATGATACAGACAGTAGGATAAAGGGAACCCTTGTGAGTGACTGAAATGTTAATGGTTAATGGCTCAAACAATTAGCTATTTGCAAAAACAGCAGGTGTTTTGCTGACAATGTGCAATGTAACAGCCCAGGTGCAGAGGGTGTGAGGACCAGGGGATGACCACAACAAATCAGTCTTTGTTTGGCAAGAAGCTGGGTTTTGAGGCAGATAAGTGAAGAGGCTGATAAGAAGCAGATCCTGAGAAGTGGGGTAATACTTTTTTGTTATGCCAATGTTTTCTCTTACACAACTGGCTCACTTGTAAAATTCCCCCCATGACAGATATTGGGACATTTATAAGTAGGCCTGAAGGTATTTATCCCTTCTGATAAGACCCAATTGGCTAAACTTCACTCACGTGAGAGGCAGCTGTCATGTCTTAGAAGGTGTCACAAACCATCAATGACTCCCAAAGTGCCCTCAGACTTATGCCTGGGGAGTTCAATCATAAGACCGCATAGCATTGCAACAAATCTAAAGTGTTGCAACAGACTGTAAAACTACTCCCGCCAGGGGAAGAATGTGAGTGATCCCACATATATTAAGCATATATTAACCTATAGAACTTAGTGTTCCATTGGGTTCTATTAACAAGGAATCTATTAACAAGAACCAGAGTTACCCTCATCTTCAGGGGCAGGTTGTAACAACCCCCAGCAAGTCTGCAGATGATATGAAGCTGAGTGGTGCACTTGATGTAATAGAGGGACAGGATGCCATCCAGATTGACCTGGACAAGAAGCAGGCCCATGATAACCTAATGAAGTTCCACAAGTCCAAATGCAAGGTGTTATACCTGTGTCAGGGTAATTTCAGACATGAGCACAAACTGGTGGAAGAACTCATTGAGTGGCCCTGCAGGGAAGGGATTCTCATGGATGAAAAACAACATGATCTGACAACGTGCACTAGCAGTCCAGAAAGCCAGCCACATCCTGGGCTATATTAAAAGAAGTGTGACAATCAGGTCAAGGGGGCTGATTCTGTCTCACTACTCCACTCTTGTGTGACTCTACCTGAGGTATTGCATCTGGGATTCTCAGTACAAGAAAGATATGGACCTGTTGGAGCGGGTACAGAGGAGGGCCATAAAATTGATCAGAGGGCTGGAGCACCTCTCCCAGGAAACAAATCCTGAAGAGAAGGCTCTGGTGAGACCTCATTGTGGCCTTTCAGTACTTAGCGAGGGTTTATAAAAAAGAGAGGGAATGACTTTTCACACAGGTAGATAGTTACAAGACAAAGGGAAACAGTTTATATTAGATGTTAAGAAGAAACTTGTTCTTCAAAGGGTAGTGAGGCATCAGAAAAGAATACAGATAGAGGTTGTGGATGCCCCATCCCTAAAAATGTTTAAAGCCAGGTTTGATGGCATTTTCAGCAACTTGATCTAGTGGAAGGTGTCCCTTCTCATGGCAGGGAGGTTGAAACTAGATGAGCTTCAAGATTTTTTCCAAATCAAGTCATTCTATGTATGATTCTATAATAATTGTTCTGTAGATCCTTCACCAGCTCTGTTGCCCTTCTCTGGACGCATTCCAGCACCTGTCTTTCTTGTAGCTAGGGGCCAAAAACTGAGCACAGTACTTGAGATGCAGCCTCATCGAGCACAGGGGAACAATATATACATACAATGAGGAAACTCCCTCTTTCTGACCTCCTGGAAGGATCTGGGAAAGGTAAGCATGTCTGTCTTTGACTATTTTTGAAGCTGAATATAAGATGAAGAAACACAGGGAAAAGAAATGTGGAGAAGGCTTCAGCAGCAACAACTATTTATATTTTTAAAATTCTGTTTACCCTGAAAGCTCCTGCTATAATGATTTAGTACATCAGTCACTTTAAATAGCAGACAATTGATTACTCGGCTTAATGCATCTGCTCTGTGTGCAGTAAGAAAATGGTCATTTCCTTGGTCCATCTAAGTTTCTACTGTGAAAGAACACACTAATTTCTTATGAAATTCATTGACTTTGCATGTTGCCATCCCCAGAATCATGGCTTTTTACAATTCTAGAATATATTTTGACCCATTCATTTTTACTGTTTTCTCCAGTAATTGATTTCATGTATAATTCTGGGATATAAGCAGACCCTTGAATCAAAGTGCAGTGCAAAGATGATAGGAAGCAAAAGCCAGTAAAAGCTATCAATTTATATAAACCACTGCAGAATAATATCTTTCTTTTGCCTTCCCATTAATCATAGCAACATATGAGACCAAAGAACTACTTAACTTTTTTCAAAAAAGAATTTATGCGGCACATCTGCCTACATGATAGAGCATTGGTTCTAAGGCTACAGTCTGGCTATATTACAAACATATTAATGATGCTTCCAAACAAATAAGTACACAAATAAATACATGTATGGGTAATTCCAGCATTCTGAGTAGAGTGATCCACTCCCTAGAGGGATGCAGTCCTCTTGTGTCCCAGTGAGTTGAACAGGGCAAAGGTCAGGATTGATCCTGCCAAGAGCATGGGTGGGCAATGGTTAGGTGAAGTTGTATTCATTGAGATAGCAGACAAGGGGTGACAAGGCACATGGCCTTTATCATCAACATACTGCTTATAGCTTGCTAATACATTTCATTATTTTTAACACAGAAAGGAGTGAAGTTAATATTTTTTTTCTATTTTTTCCCCCTTTGATTTCTTTTTTCTCCCTTAATAAATCTATGATAACATTTTGCCAGTAGGTTGAAAGTACAATTTTCAATCACTTTTTGTGGCAGACTGGTCAATGATCCAAAAATGAAAGCATAGGCCTATTGCCAGAAAAATGAGTTTATTTCAGCATTCCTCAAAATCCAGTCATGCAGGAACTCAAAGAAAGATGTAAAATTTACTTCCCAGCTACTACAAGTGCTCAGTCAGAAAAGTCCTGGGATAAGTCTCAGGAGATAAGGATTTAATTTTCAGATTTGACCAAATTTACATCATGGCTTTTGTTAAGACACATGACAGACAGAAGCCTACATGATCACTGGGTCTTCCCCCTTCTATCAATACATTGTCTCAGATATAAGGCAATTTTTAAAAGTATTAAACTAATTTTTAAAATTATTCAGGTTTTTTGGAGAATACGAGGACTATCTCTCATTCTGAGCTCCTACAAATTACCACCCAGTAGAAAACAGATTTCATTGCATCTATTGTATCAATGCAGATAAAAAGACTACTTTGCTGACAGAATTATTGTGTTCTTTAGGAAACTAAAAATGTTTTCTTCTGAGACAAAAACTATTATCTCCAGTTTTAAAAACAAAATACAACTCCTAACTCTCCTTGCAGATCCTCATTTTACAGGTCAGAACTGTAAGGTTCCATCTCTTTCTTTCCAACAGAGAAGTCATGTAAAGTGGTGAGCAAGATATGCTTTGTGTATGAGGGCCTATGGTCATGCTGACTTCCCACTTTATTCTTTTCCTTAAGCACTTCACAGCTCAGATTTGGGTAACATTTCAAATGTCTAGGAAAAAAATTGGTAACACTGTGCAAGCTGACATTTTCTGCTCATAATGTATCTATATGATAGCTAATTTTCAAGAAATGTTACATGATAAATGGTCATATTTTCTATAATTTTACTCCTGCTTCCAAAAAATATATCCCCCCAAGGCTCAATGCTTTTCAGTCATAGCAGGAAAGGGCTGAACAAATAAATTTGTCAGCATTGATCAAAACTGACATTCAGGTTACCCTTCAGAGGCCTTCTGTGTCAGTTTTCTTCACTCTGCTGTTTTCAGGGCTTCTCATGTGTTTTCACTGGTGGTGATAAGCCATTTTGATGTGCATTTTAGATCCAACTTTTGATTCACTAAGTATAGGAAATTCCAGATCTGAACCTTGCTAAATTAATTTTTCAGATTAATTTTCATCAATGAGCAATTACCTACTCAAGTGCAAGGTAGATAACTCTGCCCCTGAATATTTTATCAATGTTGCCTATACACTGCTCCAACTTCAAATTTTCATGCTGTCTTGGGCTGAGCTGGCAAAATGCCAACTGCCCAACACAGAGTCAGTCTCTTTGCCCCCCATACTGAGAAAACAGAAAAAGGGAAAAAAACCCCTCAAACTAGGTTTAAACTTAAACTAACTACATAAATTTATACAGAAAAGAGAAAATTAATAGAAAACTATAATATAACACACACTTACACAAGTTAGATATAACAACAATTTTTTACCTTCCACCGAAAACAGATTCTACCACTCTAGACCCATAAGCACCCCAAAAGACACCCAGCAAGAAACAGAAAGTATAACAACAAAATGTTTCTACTTCCCAGAAGTCAAACAAAATGCAAGTAGCTGCAGCAGGGCCCAAGACAGCAAGACAGCAGCTGCATGTCTTGCTTCTACTTCAGCCATGGTGGAACTGAGTGAACACTTCTTACTCCTGTATTCATATCTCAGGTTTGTGTCATCTGGTTTGAAATATTTCTTTGGTTACTTAAGTCACGTGATACTTGTCTCTCCTAATCTACATAGATTCTCTGAGCCTGCTAATTTGAGGCCTAGCTAAAACTAAAGCCAAAACTACCACA
>JAWWLZ010000082.1:71191229-71233355 GCA_035041345.1 Poliocrania exsul
TGTCTCTCCTAATCTACATAGATTCTCTGAGCCTGCTAATTTGAGGCCTAGCTAAAACTAAAGCCAAAACTACCACACATGCTAATCATTGAATATGCAAGAAAACATTTTCTTTTTAGGAAACTTTGAGATAATTTTCAGTTAAATAGAAGGAACTCTTTTCAAAATACTATAACTAGACAACAAAACCTTGAATCACACTTGGTAAATTCTTTGGTCTTGACAAATGAGGGTTTGCCATCTCAAATGCCATCTCAAATGGCATGTTATAGAATTTTTAAAGTTTGGTCAGTCATTGTGTACAGTTTTGTACATATTGTATGGAGCAAGCATGTCAAAAAAACCACATTAAAATAGAGCCTATAATTAAAAAATGCCTGGTCATAACCTTTATACTCATGTGATTAAATAAGAAAGACATCAACATATGTTTATGCTTTCTTCATGCAGGCACTTCAGATTGGTGACTAAAGAAAGCCTATTAACCAAGAAAATTATATTGGCAACAAGAAGCTTAGAACAACTCTGAGTAACATACAATCAGTGTTGTAAAGGCATAATTCATTCTTAAATCTTGTACAATTTTTACAATTAAAATAACCATAATGTGTGTTTTTATGAAGAGAAATGCCAAAGCAGTCTTTCATACTAAGAAGTGACTCAAAAAGTGTGTTAAAAGACCTTAAATATTAAAAACAAATTCCTAACCATGAAAGCTTACAAATTCCATCAGCTGAATCTGTTAGTATCCACTTACTGGGCTAATTACAGCAATAAATAAATTACATTATTGTTAATTATATCTTCTAATTTCTATTCCTCTTAGTCTCCTCTATCCAACATGTGAGTGGATTGATCTTGCCAGAATAAAACCACTAAATATACACAATAAACACAGTTCATGATCAATTCAAACTCTGGAGGGTGAATTCTGTTTTGTTTTGGTTTGTTTTAAACAAGACCAATAAGCATTTAATAATGACAAAGAAGTTATAAATAATTATGTATTTTATATTATTCATCTTTTATGAGCAGTCAGCCTGGCATTAAGGTTTTTCATAAAACTCTGAATATTCACATCTCCCACTGATTTTGTCTTGCAGCTTTGCTCATTCAGGACTCTAAAAAATAAGGTCCAGAGGTCATTTGATAAAACAGCTGGATAGTTGTTCTGTAGCAATTAATTTAATTGTCATGAGAAACTGGCAAAATGAATGATCCCAACAAATGAAAAATAAATAGAAAAAAAAAATTAAAGGATTCTTAGGCAGTTTAGCATTAAGACAAAACCAAACAAAACCCCTTTATCTTAAAAATTTATCTTCCCATAAAACTATGTGAATTATAGGAACTGCTGAGTTTGTGATATAGAAAAGCTAGAAAATATCTATACATTCTTTAGGTTATACATGATATTGGTACTATTTTTTTGCTTCTGAAGATTCCAAAGATCCTTACTTTTTTCATAACTCTGGTATGAATTCCACCATGCTTGATTTCTGAACTGATCTAAAAGTTACAAATTCTAGACCCATAGTGCAAACACAGATTAGAGACTGGAGGAGAAACAATGTTTCACAGGAATCACAATATTCTGGATTCACTATGTTGTTGAATATGAACTTGGCTCACTTAATTTGCTTAAGTTATAGTTCTGTACATGTAACATAAAAAAATAGATGGTCTATGGGAATCAGTAGGTATTCAAGGCAATATGCAAAGAATTTGCAGGATAGATAAAAGCTTTGTAGTAAAATGTCAATGAGGTGGAAAATATAGCTTTAGGACATGGTAAGATAATTACAATGCTAATCAAGGACAATACAAGACTCTCCAGTAAAGTTGACAAGCTTGAGAATTAATCCAGGATTAAGCATTTCAAGATTACTGGTGTCCCAGTGAGGAAAAGCCTACAAATTTAGTAATCTTTATAGCAGCACTTCAGAAAGATGAAGCAAAATATTTATTTTCAGAATTATATTGGGCTGCCTCACCCCTAATTTATGTCCAGCTACATCTTCATAGGTGTTTTAAAAACTGCTCCAATTTTCAAAGAAGAACACTTTCTTAAGAAACACTACAGTATGCAAAGGAAAATCCATGGTTTTTATACACATACAGATAATGGTACATCTATTCCCCCTCCTCTCTTACATAATTGCAAAATATCTCCCTTATTCACATATATATAAATATAACCATCCATACTAGTTTCAATCTGTAGAGCAATGGTCAGACTCTGGAAACAGAGTAATTGAAAAAATTGACACTCTGTCCCTTATCAGCTATTTATTGCTGTCCATCAGATATCAGATTGCAGAAACAAAATCACAAGGGATTTATAGGTGGTGTCACTCACGTAATTACTAGAGAAAGGCTAATTACACCTTTTATTCACAATTTTCATCCCACTTTTAAATCCAGCTAAATGATAACAATTATAAACATAAAACATGCTTACAGTTCAAATTCTATACCTCACATGAAAGCCAGCTCAGCATAATTATTTTTCTCCCCACTGAAAAGCATGAATTGATGACAACACTCTCAAATGAACATACCTTTTTATTTCTTCAAAGTTTTGCTGTGAAGAGACATTTTATCCTTTCATCCTATTGCTTGTTACATTGAAATCGAGGTTGACAAAAGAAGTGTCTCAAAAAATGGAAGAGTGTGCTTCTAACTTTCCTGTTAGCCCCACAATACATAGCACCTGCATCATAGGAAGACTGAAAAGATTTTCTATTAATTTTAGCTAGCAAAATCATAACTAATTTAAACTTTGATGACATATGTTACTGAGTAATTGAATGATTGCATTCTACTCAAAAGGCATAAATTGGCATTTTTTAAACAACATAAAGGCCTAAATTGACATGACATTCCAGCCTAATGTAAAGTCTCCATCAGGTCTGTATGTCTTTTGACTAGTGAAAACAGGCGAACATCAACTACAATGATTGTTTAGTATTCAGAAAATAGTTTTTACCATAGGAAAAAAAAAGGCCAAGATTAACAGTTAAAGTTTACATTTAACTTCCAAAATGAATCAAATTAGAAGACAACACATGTTCTCATATATTAATTTATTTCTTTTCTATTAGACATCTTTTTAATAATGTCAGGAGAAGGAGTTGAACATTATGATTTCAACAAAGATGGGATACGAGATAAGGTAGTGTAAATAAAAAGGCCTGTTGATAAATAAAAAGAGAAGCATGGGAAGTTATTGCACTTCAAAGTCTGTAGTTGGAATAAACCAATGCCCCTAATTTCTTTAAGCTGCCAGCTGCCAACTGAGAGTGTATTTTAGACTTTCAGGAAGAAGATAAATGACTTTAATATGTAACTTACACTCTAAGATAGAATTTCTCCATATCTAACATATTTTTTGTAAGAAAAAGTCTGTCAAAACCTCTAGAATGATATATGATTACTTATAAATCCAGAACCAGACTCTAAGTACTCATTCTGGCATTAGACACTACTATGCAATTCAGGATCCTTCAAGTTTTTCAAAACCTGATGCATTAGAATTTTAATGTTTTAAAAAGAAGAAAGGTAAAAAATATACTTGCCTGGCCTCTATGAGAACTAACCCTTCAGCAATCAAATTCGGCAAATGAGATGTGTCAGGAAGACCAACATAGTGATGTACTACAGTAGTAGATGAAGTAGAATTAGAAATATCCAAGATGGAGCTAGTAATGCGAGGGGTACACCTGAGTTGCAACACCTCATTTATCTACCCGTTATGGGCTGTAAAGCATAGACTAGATTTAAGGGACTTAAAAAACGATAATATCATCATTTTGAAGATATGAGGGGTCAGAATGAAATGAACCTATATTCCATTCCCACAAGATGGTTTGGGAAAAAGAGGGAACATCTTTGTTGAAAAGTAGCTAAATATCAGCAAATGTATGCACAGGTACTGCTAGCAGAACTGTAGGTGGGAGTCAATGTCTTGCTATCACAGAAGAGATGAAAGGTTGGGCAGAGATAGGTCACAAGGACTTAAAATATGAAAGCAAGTCATTTATGTGTGGTGCAGCAGGGAATGGAAAGACAGTGGAGAGAAGTAAAAAGAGGATTAACAAGAGCTAATCCTAGATATGAAGGTTTGTATGGTTTATGTAGATTATCGTCTCTGCAGTGGTAATGGATTTGTTGCAGAGTGGCACCCAAATGTGTATATTTCCTGCAAATTATGAATTTAAATCTGTCAAGCTGATTTTTGAGTTATAGGTCACCAAAAAATGTTTTCATAGAAAGCAGCTGCACAGTGAAGGTTACAAGCGGACTTCTGTATATGCTAAAATGTTTTTTCTTTATTTTGCATAACAAAATATTTTTAAATTGTAACCAAGGAACAAAAGAATTTGTACACGCTCTGAAGGTGAAAGACCTGGCTTTTAAATTACATACATTTGAAAATAATTCCTAACTTTAATTTTCCTTAATTCATCTAAGCTCTCTTGCAGGTACTTCATCCAAAAGAAATACTAATTTTGAACCAAAGAAATATTGACAGAAAATTTATGCTTCACTTGCAGTAAAACAAGACAAGAAACTGAGCAATGTGCATATAAATATTTAAATACATAAACACAGTGAATCCTATTCTATACCTCATAATAAGCCACAAGAAAAAAGTGTCTGCAGAGGAAAGTTGGGAGCTTGCAGAGATGTGCATGGGCTGTACTCACCAGCTGGGAGAGCCCTGAGTCCCTTCCTATGGGAATTAGTTGGCACATCTGGCACACTGTCAGTTAAACTGTTAAGGTCAGAAAAAAACAGAAACTTATTTGGAAACTTACATTGTCCCTAACATAGACATTTGTAGGGAAGCTTGTGACCCTGGAGAGTGTCAAGCAGAATAATGCTTAGAGTTATTACAGTCTATAAAAATGAACATGTATCTTGCCTTTAAAGGTCAAAAATCATCAGAACAATATTATCTCCATGTTCATCCTTTGTGAATACTGTTTCATGACCTCATATCCTTCCTTTTACAAAAAGCAGACTAATTTTCTGAGTAGAATGGAAATTTATTAGGTTGTCTGAACCTCCTCTTAAACTTCAAAAAATAAATCACTGTCCGGTAAGATTTTTGTTTGGTATATAACACCAGTTTTTCCTTTTTCAAGGGTAACTGTCTGTAATCTAATCCTACTTTTTTAAAAATATCCTCCCTGTAGAGATTATGTCAATTAACTACAGAAATACTCTTGAGATTCAAGAGTGTCTGAACTTATGTGCTCAAGTGAGCTGATCATTTATTTTATGGTAAATCTCAAATGTGTGATGTTTCTGTAGTTTGATGTTTACTGAATGTCACAGATTGTTTCTATACTGGAGAACTATTCAGTAAAATATTTATATAGCTGATGCATGCAACCGGGTTTAAGAGCTGTTTTTTCAATAATATGCCCTTGTACACAATTTCTGGGGGTTTTTTTGGAACTGTGGCTATTTTTTTCTCAGTACTATATTTGATTCACTTCAACGTGCACCAATCTAAAGACATTGTAGATGGGGATGATGGATTTTTTTCTTGTTTTTGTGTTTTATTTGATATTTTAAGGTCTCACCCAAGAAGGATCATGTTTCTGAAACTTGAATTTGTAGAAGGCACTTGCAGGGTTTATCTGGGCAAATTGACTTCTAATCACATAATATGACTATATTTATAACATGGATTCTCAGGGAATAGTTGATTTATTTGCACTTGGTGATATTGTGATTATGCAATATTAAGGATGGGTAATTACAACTCTTGTAGAGCTACTGCCAGAACTTGGGCTTCAATGATCCTAATGGGTCCCTTCCAACTCAGGATATTCTATGATTCTATAATGGACAGGTCCTCAAGAATGCAATGAGAAGGTCTGGAGATATGTAAAATCTTAGTGAAAGACCAAGACTTCAGACTGAGATGTCTTTGACATTATTCTGAGATTTAACTTGTCAAAGATAGAGGCTTTCCAACAATGCACAAACCAAATAGTGGTAACCGAAGTAAAAACAGATTAATATTTTTCAGAAAATTATGTTTCTCCAAATAGTCTTTGCTTTGCTATTTACTTTTAAGTGGGTATTCTAAAATGATAATAAGGCAAAAGAGCTTGAATTCTACTCTTTGGATGTTCAGAAGCGTATAGAATCCTGAAATCATAAAATCTTAGAATATGTTGAGTTGGAAGGGATCATCAAGTCCAAGTACTGACCCTGCACAGGGCAACCCAAGAGTCACACTGTGTGCCTGAGAGCATTGTCCAAATGCTTCTCAAACTCTGTTAGTCTTGGTGCTGTGACCACTTCCCTGGAGATCCTGTTCCAGTGTTCAACCACCGTCTGGGTGATTTTTTTTCCTGATATCCAAGGTAAACCTCTCCTATTTCAGCTTTATGCTCTTTCTTCAGGTCCTGTTCCTGGTCATGAGAATGAAGAGATCGGTACTTACCTCTCCACTTTCCCTTGTGACAGTGTTGTAGGCTGCAATGAGGTCTCCCCTCAGTCTCCTCCAGGCTGAACAGATTGAGTGATCTCAGCCACTTTTCATATGGCTTCCCCTCAAGGCCCTTCACTTTGTTGCCCTCCTTTGGACATTAAGAGCTTAATATCTCTCATATTGCAGTGGCCAAAACTGCACACAATATTCAAGGTGAGGCTGGCCCAGCGCAGAGCAGAGTGGGACAATCCCCTCCCTCGACCAGCTGGTGATGTTTTGCCTGATGCCCCCCAGGACACAGCTGGCCTTCCTGGCTGCCAGGGCACTGCTGACTCATGTTAAACTTGCCATCAACCTGCAACTAAAGACCACCTAAATATGTTTATTTTCAATTGTTCCTTTCTGTACTGACATTTGTGTACTTGTCTGTATATACCCACATACACACAAACTACACTGCCTATTTAATTTGTTTGTTTACTGTTTCTTGACAGCTGCTTAGAACTAGTGCAACATAATTTGCTATATCTTCTAAAATTAGTTCTTACAGATAAAATTCCAAAAGATTTGAAGTTTGAATTTCTAGGGTTTCAGACACAAAATAGAGCACAATCTGCAAATGTCCTGCTTTATAAAGGTAATACAATTTAAAAAATTGAAGTAGCAAACTATTGCCCATCTAGTTTCCCCTCAACTTCATATATTTTTGTGTACAGAAAAAAGAAACATGCAGTTATCACATAGATGTATAATATTCCTATTTCAGATGATCCTCATTATTTGGCATAACAAAGCTGTATCTGTTCCCTGCCCTGCACCTTGTATAAGCAAGCCATCTTCTCATTCTTCTGGCTTTTTATCTTGACAATACAAACATTTATGATAGATTTTATTATAGCATTTTCTAGTAAAATCATTATTTCTTCAGTGTTTAAACACCTGATCCAGTGTCTGTCAATTTCCTTTTGTTCCTTTTATCTGCCCAGATCCTTGGATTACAAAAGGCATTTATGAATATTGTAATCTGAAATTTTCTCTTAGAGTAGTAATGTTATTCAAAGCCAAAAGAATGCAACAATTGTATTTGTGCTGTCAATTTCTTAGTATCACATATTTTTTGTAGTTAAAATAATGTCTACAAGCTGAACTCTTACTGACTTTGAGTGTATAATGTTGATAGCATTACAAAAAAACATTTCTGTCTCTGTAATATTGTATACTAAATGCTTTTATAATAGATATCCAGCATATTTACATAATTATGCCTTCAGATGTAATAAGTTGGCCATATTAATGTAATGTTTACAATTTGAGGTAGTAAAGAAGAATGGAGTAGACATAAACTGATGGTTTTATTTTCTATTATTACATATTATGATGATGCTTGTACAGCTAGCTTTGCTTCATCAGATTCATTTGCAAATGAGCAAAAATGTCAACAATTTGAAAAATTCAGTGTAAAATGGGTGACTGCACTGAGCACTTCTGTAAATGAACGCCTTGCATACAATACAAATGCTTTACAAACCTGTTTTCTATTAAGAACAGTGAAAAAGAAGTTATGAAAATATCACTTGAAACAAGCAAACAGTGGATTTAGATATACTTATTAATCATTACAGCTTTATTGTAAGTGTTAATAGACTTAAAATACTGTAAGAGCAAAATGTTCTCTGGTATTTCTTAACAACAAAATTAGAAACAGCATATATTTCTACAGAGCTTTGAAATCAGTTCCAAACTGGTCATAGATTTTGGTCCTTTTTCCTGTTCATTACTTTCAATTTATCTTATTGAAGTGTAATTCTTGAAATCAGAAGATTCCAGAGGAAAGTATTTAAGAATCTAAGTTCATACAGTTTTTCATTAAAGTCAGCTGGGTTAAGATATTTTCAAAAATGTTCATTTAGCTCTCCACTACAGATGGTACTTTGAGAGGACCGAAGGGATTATAAGCTACATTTTTTGTGCCTTCTTCCCAGGGATATTTGTACTTGGACTGGACTCAGGCAGGATGTAATAATGAGATAAGTACTTCACACATATTGCCCAATGTAAAATTAAAATTGAAATGTTCATTTAAATTGAGATTTTTATTTCATACTTTATATATATTTTTATGATTTCATAGCTTTAAAAGTAGATTTTTTTTTAATCAAATACAGTATTTGAAGATAAATTGTTCTGGTGTTGGCTGGGTTAATTTTCTTCACAGTAGCTAGTATGAGGCTATATCTTGGATTTGTGTTGAACACAGGATTGTTAATATAGAGCTGTTTCTGTTATTGCTTAGCAGGGCTTACACAGAGCCAAGGCCTTTTCTGCTTTTTTTTTACTGCCTTGCTGACAAGGAAATTGTGAATGGGAAGTTGGGAGGAAACACAGCTAGGAGAGGTGACCCAAACTAACCAAAGGGATATTCCACATGATATAACATCATGCTCAGTATAAGGAGGAAGGCCAGGCATTTGAAGAGATGACATTTGCCTTCTTAAGTCACTGTTACATGCGATGGGATCCTGCTGTTATGGAAATGGCTGAACACCTGCCTGTCCATGGGAAGCAATGAATTCCTTCTTCTGTTCTGCTTGTCTGTGCAGCTTTTGCTTTCCCCATTGAACTGTCTTTATCTCAACTCATGAGTCTTCTGGCCTTCACCCTTCCAGTTCTCACCTTGATCCTGCTGGAGGTAGAGTGATTGAGTGGCTGTGTAGGGCTTGGTGGCTGGCTGGGATTAAAAATAAGTGAGCCATATTTGTTTTTCATAATCAAAATGTACTCTTTTATATTTAGTATATTTTTCTGCAAAATCTTATATTTGCTCATTATACTCAACTTTATTGAGAAGCACTGTTTGCTGTAACTTTAAGAGTAACCATGAGAAAGTCAAACAGCATCTACTGTAGCCTGGCATGATCCAAAGTCCTTTCTTGTCCAGTATGAGGAAATGGCTTTAATAGCTTGGATTACATTACGATGATTAGATCAATGTGGATTTGAACTCTCTGCATTGATATCTATAACTATCATTCCTCTAAACAGAGTCACCAATGTACAACAGTGAAATTCTTTATTCATTTACTTAGATGGGATTAATTGCAATTTCAGTTAATTAGTGACTTTCATCTGAATTCAAAATATGGTAAATTAAAAGCTCTGTTCTCTGGAGTTTTCACTCAGTAAAACAAGCTACCTCTTTCAATTTGATTCCCATTTTTGGTGCATCAGGGAAAGACTCTTCACACTGAGCTGCAACCCAAGCCAACTTTAGCTAGGTGAAAAAAATGAATCTAGCTCCATCAAGGTACTTAACGGCAAACTGAGCTGCTATTTCATGAAACTTTATATAGAAAATAAAAAACCACCAAAAATTACTCCATATAAAGACAGATTTTTACTGTTTACAAGAAACTGAGGGATCAACTACATTGCAAAATATTATGAAGCATGATTTTACCTATATTGTCAATGAAGCTTTTTATATTTAAAACTCTAACCCTCTCTCATCCTCATCTACAGGATTCTCAGAAAAATATAAGTCAATAAATAAAAAAGTAGTATGATTTATGTATTAAAATATGAAAGAAAAGGGAAGACATTCTTATGTACAGCATCAACACTAACAATGGTGATATCACAGTAAATTGTAAGGCATTTTTGAATTCTTCAGAACATTATCTTTTGCCTTCCAAGTTATTCTGTAGTATTATATTCCTTACTATTATTATGTAACTAGATGGGGGGCTTGTTTGTTTTGTTTTTTCATGTTTCTGTAACTAGTTGCTGTTCAGTTGTATCTTTCACAGAGGTAAAATTTAAAGTTTCCTGTGTGGTAACTTTAATGGCAGGCATATCAGATATTTAGATTCTTCCAACTATGAAATTCTTTGGCTTTGGATCCTATGAAACAGTTACTCATTCCACTACTGCAATGTAGAGCATTCATCTCTCTTTAAGTTACTTATATCATTCTCTTATATCTCAGGATTTCTGAACTTGTTTGCCATGAATAGGAGAAAACGAAATGACTGAAAATTGTTCTCTTAATTAGTATGGCAAGCAAATACACTCAGTAGGTGAAATTTAGAGTAGCATTGCCTCATATTTGATTTTGTATCATCAAAGATTAATTAACTTATAGCTGAGGTAAAAAGCATCTGTTAGGTGACACAGAGCAATAAAAAATATACAAATCTGTAATGATAGCAACATGAGCCATCCACTTGACACTCCTTGTCATTATCTATGTCTTTTACAAGTAATCTTTCTTCATGGGGAGTGGGAAGGGTGATAAAGTGCTTTTCTAAAAACTGTTTTTTCTCATCGTTAAGCTTGAACACAGGGGTATTTGCATGTTGTCCCTCCAGTGTGTGTATATCTATTTATACAGACGCATATACATGCATATTATACCAGTCTGAGAGATCCTGTCAGTTCCTTTGGAGGTGATGTGGGTATTCTAGGGCCGGAGAAGAGGAAAATATCTTGTGTTACTACTGCACACACATTTGAAATACTAGATTATTGGTATGTCTGTGATGCCCATTTGTCTTCTTGTCAACAGGTTTTTCTTCATAACAGTCTCAACTGTTGAGCATATGGGCTATTTTCAAAGGAACTGAAAAACAGGTCTCATATTTCTTGAAAATGAGCCACTAAATGGAGGGTGAAGATGCAAATTGCTGCTGTCAGTGAGGAAAAGGCAGAAAGAACTCAGTCAATATTTTCTTAGGAAGGAACTAGCTTCAGTTGCTGTCTTCCCTTCAGGTTTTCATAAGAAGAACCTATTTATGTACTCTTTCTACTGGAATAGAGTAGGTAAAGCTTCAGGGAAAAGGAATGCATCCGGAAGAAGACTTCATTAGTTCCACTGTCACAAACACCTGGTCACAGACTTTCCTACTTTGAAAAACCTTCTGTAGGTGAACTCCTGTAACCAGTGAAGAATAGATTGTGCTCAAATCATACTTTGTTTTAAATTATGGTGCTGTATTCCTTAGTGTAAAGTCTAAAAACCTTTACTTTCCTTGATCTTGTAGGTCATGGCATAGTATGGTTGCAGTGTACATAGGGTCAAAGACAGTATAGTAGCATCTTACATTAAAAAAAAAATTCCTTTTATCATTGGATATAAAACGCAAGAAGGCAGTATTTTTAAGTTTAATTCAAAGACTATCTCTATGAACAAATAAGTTATTTTGTAACAAAGGACTGCTATATGAAATAGCTTAGCCCTTGACAGCTTATAAAGCCCTAGGTACAGAAAGAAGTAGCCAACAGCAAGAGAGGCAATAGAAACCTTAGATAAGTTACAGAGCCTTCTGCTATGAACTGAAGATAAGAATAGCAGCGTGACAAAATGTGCTAGACCAGGCACTGACAAAGATATTGTAAACTCCTGAAAAATTTCTATTACATTTCAGGTCAATCACTAGTTTTCTTTCTTTTGTTCTCAGATGGTTATGTATCCGTTCAACATAGCTAGGTTACCAAAGCAATCAACTATACTACAAAGAGTCTGTCACTTGTCGAATGTAAAGTTCTAAGAGGTGCAAAACCCAAGTCATAAGAGACCTTTCTCCTACAATCTTAATTCCAGGCTCCCTATTATTCTTTTTTTCCCTATTGTTAGTTCTTTTTCCTCCTTATTTATGAAATCAATAAACTGTCTTGTACAATTCATAAAGTGGTTTTAAAGAGTAAATATACCTTTTCCTCCTAACCTGAACCTGTCTAAGGAAGCTGTCTGCTCTGTTATGCAGAACATTCCTTATTCCTTTCAAATATTTCTTCTTGCATGCTTAGATTGCTTTATTAAAAAAAAAAAAAGATAAAAAACCCTATACAAAATAATAAAATATCCCCACAAACTAAAACTCCTAAGGGTTCAGTTTTAATAGCTTACCTTTCTTTAAATACTTTCTGCTGTGATACATATTTTATCATAAACTATTTTTTATATTTTGTTTTGTTGGTGACATGGTTAGTGGTTCTATTATTTATAAATCAGGATACTTACTAAATTTGTTTTAGGTGAAACTGAACTTTATTTCTTTTGCTAGTGGAAATAATTTTGTGTTATGTAGCTGCATCCAATATAGAAATAAAAAACATACAGAGTTCAGAAGTAGCACTGACCTAAGGAGACAAATATCTTTTTAGGTATCATGGGTTCCTCATTATTGTATTGTATATTGAGCAATTACAGTATGTCATAACACAGTCATCAGGGAAGAATTAGGAAATATCTTTTTCCTATTCATTAAATGTCAAGATAAATAGAAAATATTATTCCAAGTAAAAGTGAAATATCTCATTTATTCATTAATTTAAAAAGACATTTTTTATCACTTCAAGATTGTTTTATGGATTTCCAGAAGGAGTAGCATACTCCTGAAAGAATATTCTGCAAGAAATTACTTCACACGTGCCTACTTCTTGGAGTAAAGTAAAGCAAACTCCTCTTGGTGTGTCCAATTGTTTATAAAGGCATGAGAGAGGAAACTTTTAAGAAATTGAAATTTCTCATCCAGAAAACCTAGATCTTATGGGTATTCTTGAGTTTTTCTACAGGTGAAGAACAAATTGCAAAGCTCTCAGGCATACAAAGTGCTTGCTTGACTACATTTTATATTCTTAGTGTTGAAGAAACACTAGAACTGGGTGAAAAACACAAAGCACAATGACTAAAATGCCTTTTTTCTGATTATTAAATTGACTGAATTCAGGCACAGTCACAGACAGTTCCCATATAAACTTTCTTACAACAAAAATATAGTAGTTTAAGTATTAATAAAATTGCAGGTACTGTGAGGATACCTATTTGAAATTATTTTCTGAAACTGACAAACCATGAATTGCACTGGAAACAGAAATACAGAAACTCTGGATATATTTAATTACACACCTCAAATTCTACATCAGATTTCATTTTTTACCAGTCCAGTCTTATTCAATTACTGCAAAGGGAACACATGATAAATAGCATCTTGTCACTGTTCTTCATGATGCCAACCAATCCTCAGGCTGGGAAAGAAGAAGCCATCCAATGACAGTTTTGTGATATTTCTGTTCTGCAGTACTATGATTTAAATATAATTCTGATCTGTGGAAGCATGAAAGTAAAGAAAGCTGAACAATTGCCTAAGTAGTTTAAAGTTCATGAGGTAAGGACCTCAGTTTTGACATATAATTTGGTGGTTCAAAATCACCCAAAACTCGGCAATATTTAGGTGGAAGACTACAGTTAAGGACTGTCTACATTTAGACTTAAAGTTAGTTTACAAATTAATTTGAACAGCTGCTGATAGATTCTCCCACTGAGAAATGTCACAGAGCAACTGACTATTGTTGTGACTAAAAGCTCTTTTCTCTTTTCTGTCTTGCAACAAACATATACAGTTGAGCTCTGCTTGAAAATTATTTATCACTGAAAAAATAATTTCTCTGTGCAACTCTGAAATTTAAACAATCACTCTATTTTTTTTCCCTCCTCACTATAATTTGAAATACTAATATGAACAAGATGTATTTTATCTGCATCTTCACTGTGGTCAAGATATGGATTGTCAGATTTTAGGAAATGATCTATGGTCTGCAGCTAATTTTCTTTGTTGACAAAACTGAGTTGGAGACTCTTTAAAAACATATCAGGACTCTTAACACTGTAATTTTTTTGTTCCAGGAAATTACATATGAAAGAAGATAAGAATTGTCATGCTGGGATGAGTCAGTCATCCTTTACAGCACTAGTCTACAACCAAGAATATCTATTCTCATATGCTTTACGTGAAAATAGAAAAACATTACGCTTAAGAAAATGTCATGAGGATGGAAATATGTTCTGAAGGGCAAAGAGACCTACTGGAAACCTTCTGTGATTGTTCCTCATATTGGATAATTTTGAAAGCAGATTGATATTTCTGGATGTTACAAAGTTTAACTCAAAACAGTAGGATTCCAACTGAGGATAAAGTATGTGCTAATGAACCTCATAAGTCGCAGGCCTACATTTGTCAACTTCACACCCCATGTCTTGGGTTGAGCTGGCAAAACGCCAACTGCCCAAAGACAGAGTTAGCCCCTGGCTGAGAAAAGGGAGAAAGGGAGAAAAAACCTTCTAAAACAAGGTTTATGCTTAAATGAGCTACATATATTTATACAGAAAAGAGAGAATTAAGAGGGAACTACAATATAACACACACTTACACAAGTCATATATATAACAAGAAATAATCTCCCACTTCCCAGAAAACACAAATTCTACCATTCTAACCACAAATCACTTTAGAGAAGTCAATTCCCCAGAGACAAACTTAAGCAGAGAGAAAAAACTAAGAACAAACATCTTATTTCCCTAAGATAACATGATGGTAAGCCGGTAGTCTGGGCTTGGGCCTTCCCATCCCTCCTGGGACAGCAACATGTCCTGCTGGGACCACAGCTGTGAAGCAACTGCCCAAGCCACACCCACTTACTGGATTTTACCCCTTTTGAGATGATGTAGTATGGTATGGAATACAATATTATCAGCTAGACGAGGTCAGCTGCCAGCCAGCTCGGCCCAGCTCAAGTCACCTGACAACTGTCAGACCTAGTCTGAACTCCAAAACCCAAACCCAGGCCCATCTGGATGAAACCATAATACCCCATTAACAGAGGTGTTATTTCATTGTAGGGGAGGTTTGGCCTGAGTCCCCGCATGCACAACCCACGATCCAGGGGCTGACAGACAGGCAAGGTCACTGTAACCTTGAGGCAGCCTGAAAGGGTGTAAACAACCTCAGACCCGGGAAAGTTATAAGAACCTGTTTACTCCCCAATAAAGTTGAATGTTCCTGCTTTTAACTTTGGAGTCAAGGCTCTATCTCTATGAGAACATACCTTGATATCCAGCGCCGAGCCGAGGGTACCGTGTGGGGTGGCAGCGAGGGCACGATACAAGCCTCTCGCAAGCACCTTTCCCCAACATTTCATAATCACTTTCACTTCAGTCAAGGAAAAAAAAAAAGAAGAGATTAAGAAGAAATTATTGGAAAAATGGACTTTGTAGAAATACATTTCTTCTCTACCCAAAATAAAGTACTTTTTTGTTGTGATTTTTTAATCGGATAAAACTGAATGATTCCTTTTAGGTCGAATTTCTATGACTTTTTTACTGACATTTCTATTTTAAAACTCCATAAATCTGGTATTGTGTATTTTTTTATAGTTTATAAACTGTAAAAATTGGAGAAGGAAGTTATGAGCTAAACATTTCTTATTCTCTTCATTCTGTATCTTTTCCTAAGTTGGAGAAGTTTCCACCCAATTTTTACAATCAAAAAGCCAAAATAAAGTCTAATACACCCCAAACCAAAATATAAAAAAAATACCTGTGGGGAAACCCCACCAATCACTAAATGTAAATTAAACTTTGAGATTATGGCTCAGCATTCTGATGCTGTAGGCATACATCTCATTTACTTTATTAAGAGATAGGATCATTAATTGTTACACGTTTTTAATTATTAAGTACCTTCCCTTAGTTGTCTAATACTCTGAAAAATCTAATACTCATATTTCTCACTAGCACACTTTCTGATGAAGTCAACGAAATCTTAACTATTTTAGTTAATTGTTAGGGTAATAAAAAAATGTGTCTGTATACTTTAGAAAACCTGAAAAATTGTATATCCAAATATATATAATTTTTTTTTCACTTGGGAGTCATAGAAATACAGAACAGAAGGTGATCATGAAAGGCTGTAGTCTGTGTACCATCCTGGTTCCATCTTGGGTAGAATTAATTTTCTTCTTAGTAGTGGGTACAGTGCTGTGTTTTGGATTTGCTATGAGAATAGTGTTCATAACACACTGATGATTTGGTTGTTGCTGCAAAGTTCTTACTCTGAATCAAAGTACCTTCCTGTTTCCCATGTTGTGCCAGCAAGGTGATGCACAGAAAGCTGGAACGAAGCATGTCCAAGACACTTGACTTGAACTGGTCGTTACTCTTTTTGTGTTCCTGATTAGACTAAATCTGCACTATTTAATTTAAAATCCATTATTCTTATTCTATTGGCAGTGCAGATGGAGAACAGATGATACCTTTTTGCTTTACATCTGTCTTTTAGGTATTTGAAGATTTAACATTATTTTCCTTCCAAATTCTCTTTTAAACAGTCTATATCAATTTTCATATTCTCTATATTTTCTGAATATCTGATAAATCCCATTGTTTTCCTTCAAACTTCTCACAATTCATCTGTATATATCAAGTATTTATGGTTTGAATTTTCACCACAGCCACACAAGCAGATATCCATACAGACATGATTTTCTCTGTGGAAATATTTCCATTAGTACAAATTAAGCAAACTGGTTCATACCTCCTTAGCTCTTGCTTTCCTCTCCTCCTCCCCCCTCCCCCCCCCAATTCACAGTTCTGGATTTTTCCACATTCACAATGAATTTCTACTTTTCTCCTTAGTAAAAAATAACAGAAGGTGAGTTGAAACTGCTAGATGAGAGGTGGATTCTTACAATGTTTCACAGAGTCAGGAAGTAAAAGTACAGCATTAAGTGGCAGGAGGGATATGTAGAAAAAAAATTCAGGAATATGAATTGGTTCTTCCTTGCTGCCAGAATCATGATGGAGCCCAAGCTGGCTACCTCTCTGTGGAGCACCAATTTCATACTCATCCTTTATTCAGGGATGTCTCACCCTTACTCAGGGTAGAGCATACTAGATACAGGAAAAAGTTCTTAACTATAACTTGTAAACCTGGTCTAATGGAAACTTATTTGTCCATGGTAGGGGAGTTGTAACTGGATCCCTTCCAACCCTAAGCATTCTGTGATTCTATGATTCTTTGATTCTACTTTTGTTTCAGTTGTAAACCTCACTGCTGTCTAACTTGCCTATCCATCAGGTTTCACCTTCATGATTTTTATGAAGTCTTTCATTCTCATCTCAGCTCTTCACCTGTCTCCATATTCTTCTGGGACATGTCCCCTGTTAGCACCCTTAAGGGATCTGGTCCTCTGCCTAGACTGCTTTTGCAGTCTAGGGAAATCAGCATATATAACTCATAAGTGAAAACATCTATTAATTCCCTATTTATTCACCAAGTAAATTCAATTTAATTTTCCAGGTTTTTTTTGTTGTTCAGTTGTTTTACTCCTGGCAAGGGCAGTATAGAGGAAGAAAGGAGAGAAGAGTCTAGAGTGTAATCGTGGTTTTTCTATAGTAACTGTATTTTGTGTGCCATTTTGCATAACTTAGCTAGAGAAGCTTAGAAACATGCCAAAATGCTTCATCTGCTAACTAGACAAACTGAATAGCTGCTGATAAAGCTGTATTGGGTGACATTCCATTTTCAAGCAAGCCATCTAACAGGATTTACATATTCCCCTTCTGGTAACTGAGATAATCTGACTTCTGAATGAGGGTGAGAAGCTTATGAATATGAATAAGAAACATTTGTTTATTTAAAGAGTGATTGACAGAGGGTCAAGAGATAGATCTGATGTGATTTAGATCATCTGTTGTTTTCCAGCATCAGCCAAAGAGAATTCTAGGAGATCATCCCAAAGTCTGCAGTACTAAAGCTGTAAAGGCTGCAGATTTGATAACAAAATGATTGCAATAGTATGACATAGTAACATTCCTTTGCATGTTCAGAAAGCCAGAAACACAATTCTCTTATGACTACTTTTCACAGAACTTCTCTGACAGAAGTTAGGAAGGGATGTGTTTGTGTGTGCATGTGTTGAAAATACAGCTGTACGAACATGCTGCAGAAACCTTTTGGTTTAATGTAATGAAAAGAGAATGAGAGTTTTTGCAATGATCAGCAGCTTTGCTGCCTCAATAACTTTTCTTTCAAGTTACTCAAAAAGATCCCCAGATCTGGCTCAAGACCTCTCGGTAGCACAGACTAAATTAAATATTGCAGCTCCATAGCTGAAAATCTGTGAAGGGCTGGAGCAGGAACATGGAGCCACAGGGAAGCTATGGTGACCTCAGCTGCTTGCTCTTGATCCTGCTGCCTGGCAGATGGGAAGTTGTGAGCAACAACTGCTCTGACACCAGCAGCTGCCACTGTCACCTGCCCACTTTCTAGAACCCATGGCATAGATAAATCATATATTGGGGTCATGGACGTCATTCATATATCCACTTTGCCTATGCCAATAGCCACTTTTTTTTCTGTGCATTTGTGCTATATATCTGTTTTCTGCACAGAATTGTAACTCTAATATGTACACGCTCTTAAAAAGAACTGCTTATGAATCATGCTACTATAAAGTACAGTCACAGTTGTGTTCTTTTCAATTTTTAATGCCAGATTCTTAATGCAAATTGCTGCTGATAATAATAGCTTTCTATTAGTTTCTTTTTTTTGTTTTTTGGTGGTTTTTTTTTCAGTTTTATCAGCTCTGTGTTCTGGTTGGGAATATGAATGAAAAAGAAATGAACAAAAGTTTTGAGTTCCATTTGTTCCCTGAAAAAAAAAATAGAATTAATGAATGAACACCTTGTCTGTTTCTTTCAGCAAGCTGCTAAGTTTAAATACAGTCCTCCTCTACCAACACCTACACAAGTTTACAAGCACTGGATATTTTTTTTGCACTTTGGGTATGTTCTTGAGGAAGTTCTCATTAGAATTTTCTTCCACAAAATGAAGAATTTCTTATACTTGTATTTCTGATCCTTCTCTAGTCATGTTTTGTATTTACCATTTACTCAAATCCTTTGAAAAACTGTCATGTCCATTACATTTCATAACACTATATTCAGTGCATAAGGTACTGCTGATATTAAACACTTCCAAAGACTTTTCAAATATGTAGGTACATATCCATGCTACTTAGAGTTGCCATCTCTTTTAGTATGCTTTAGCATCTTTCCACTCAGTCTGATTTGTCACTTCTTGCTTTGCCATCTTCTTCCCTGCCCATATTTCAGTGAGCATAGGGCTAAGGTACTTTGAATATGGCTTCTGTGTAGGAAAAATCTGTTCTTCCTTGAAAGTGGTTGTCTTTAATAAGGTTTAAAAGCAATCACCAGGAGATTTGCTTGATCAAAACCCCAGCACTTTCTGCATTCTGGCTCTTAATTGAATGTATTGTTAGAAAATGATTTCATATTAATAGGCTGTGTTTGCTACTTGCAGGAAAGAGGAACACCTGTTGTTTTCCAAGTTTGGTGTTTGTTTGTTTTGGGGTTTTTTGTTGTTGTTTTGGTTTTTTTTTTTTTTTAATCTGATGGACTATTTCTTAACCTATCACTGTAATTTTAATTTTTTTTCACAGTCACTTTCATTTGTAAGTAACTGCATATATATACACATGTGTACGTATGTATATGCTATATATAAACAAACAAACAAACAAATATATTATTTGCCTTTTGGACCTGTTTATTTTCCCCAGAAATTAGACTTGAAAGTGAGAACAGAAAAAAATTATTCTCTCCATCATGCCTATTCAAGACTGATTCAAGTTTTCAAATCTTTAAAGCCAGGCATGGCATTCAAAGGATTATGGAGTTACTCAAACAAGGACATGTTTCTCCCATGTTTAATAAGCTAAAAAAAGCTACCATTAGCAGAATTTTAAATTGTTATTTGTTTTCAAAGTACTACTCAGTGAAAATAGCATGAGCAGTCACAAGACAAGGTTGGTGATTTTGAAATTACATGGTCTCATCCAGCAGTACTGGTAGATTCCAGTTTAATTCTGAATGTTTACCTTCATCAGATACCAGGTATTAGAAATGCTAGATAATTAATAAATGGACATTCGAGTGTACTGAACAGAAGGAAGTGAAAGAGTTTATGAGTTATGCAACACAGAATAAGGGAAAGACTATTTCAAAATATATTTTACATATATCACAGAAACATATTGGAGAATGCAAAATCATTATTTGAGTTTTAGATGTCTCTAAAATCACTGGTTTTTTGGTCTTTTTGTTTTCTAACAGGTTTTTGCTTCTGAATCCCCACCTTCCCCCACCCATGCAAACACATCATACATGTATTTGGTTTGCTAGGAATTAATAGTATTAGTATTCTTCAGCTGGAAGAGGCCTTCATTTTCTGTGATTCACTTTGTTTCATAATTTCTTCTGTTTTCTGTGACCTCATTATAAGTCATAACTAACCATGACTTCTTTATGCTCTGGCTAGAAGAGTGGAAATGGTCCCTCTGAAAGTAACACTGATTTTATTCTTTATTTCCCTTATTCAGCATAGGCAAAGTACCAATGTGGTAATTATTATTTGGAGATATATGGTAAAATTCCAGCTAATAAAACTTTTTTCCCATAATTTCCTAGGAGGAAAGAGCTACAATCTTTTTGGCATTTATAAGTTTGCCTTTCTTGTCACATGCAGACTAGCTTTTAGGGCATGTTGATGGATGCAGAACTACTACATCCAAATTCAGAAAGTCTAAAATGGGAGCAGAATTATCCAAAATTTATTGCTGGAAAGAAATTAATGTATCATTAAAAGAATGCAATATTATGTAAGTTAAAAAAATCAGAAAAAGCAAATGATCAATCACTGGAAATCCAGGAACTTTAAAGTATGAACAAATATCTTCCAATCTAAATAACTCCTGTTAAACTGAAAACAAGTTAGAGTGATTTTATCCATCAAAAGGAAGACTTAACTTCTAAATAGTCATATAACAAATCCCCAAACAACTAAGAAGAGACCAAATGAATGAAAAAAAAAACAACAACCAAAAACAAACAACAAAAAACACCAAAAACAACCCTTCAAAACTGAATATCTGGGATATGCAATTTTTATTTTTTTCTTTGACGTTGTCCTAATACATGGGCAATTTATTCTGCCTTTCACAGCCTAAATAATGGTTTATTATGTATTACTTTGAGCAAAGGACATTTCAGCTCAGAAGCTTGCTGCAAATAAGAAAACATCAGAAACAGAAGATGCAATTTCTTAGTTTCATTTTTTTTGTTCTCCTTTGTGCAAAATTGTTATTTATCTTAAAGGGAACAAGAGTAAACTCCATCATCAACATGAACAGAAATTATCTGTTTGATTTTCTCTAAATAAGACACGTAAAATTTTTTTCCTACTAAATTGAAAATATCCTTATTCCTTTAAAACTGTCTATGGGATTAAATGGAAAGGAAAACATGCATCAAAAGTATAAATAAATCAATTTTCAAGTGATAGACCAGTTTATGTTTTTCTGAAAGCTTCACAAAAGGTTATAATTGAAGTAAACCCCACTAACCTATCACAAAAATTTATGTTGGACTTACAATTCCACTGTAAGCAATAGTATAGTTATTAACAACTATTTTAAAATATTTCCCAAGAATTTTGCTATCCTGCTTCATTTGTCTGAAGATTAAATTTTCACACATAGGAATGTAATTTTAATACTCAGACAATTTATCTAGAGAAGAGATTGACATTTGAAGTATTTTCTACAGAGGAATTCTTCACTATTTTGAAGCCAGTGGTATCCTTCTTCTGAGGAAAACAAAAACAAAACCAAAAAAACCACAGAGGATCACCTACAGCAGCTTTCCAAGCTTTCCAAGGTGCACAGTTTTGAGTGGTCAGAAGGCCACTTCAAACTTGTGCCACGGTAGCTCTCTGACTGTATATGTCTAGAATTTGCCAAATATGAAGTGTGCTACCAAGTAGCACTCCCACTACCTTCCCATTGCTGTAGTGTTCTTTATCACCTATATGTGAAATGATAAAAAACGTGTACGGTCAAGTAAAACACTTTGCAACCAATATAATGCTGTTGGATCAACAGGGCCTGTTCACCATCTAACCATAGGAGTAAACAAACAAAAAAGTTTTGTCAGATTACAACGTGAAAACTGGTATCTTTACCAATGAAAGCAATAACAAACTTCCTGGAACCAGCTTGCAACTCCCATGCCATGCTAATGACAAAGTACATAAATCACAGGATCTATTAAATGGTGGTGATGGAAATCATTGACATAAGAGTTTGTTTTCCTTTAAAAAAACCCCAAAACCTAATAACACCTCCCCCAAAAAACTCGAAACAAACCCTTCAACTACGGTCCCAGTGATAAAGTGATGTATATGTTAATAAATTGCAGAAATGTAGAACACACTGTGACCAAAAAAACCACCAACATGAGTGTTAAAAACAATTTTGGCAAATCCTATCCCATTTAATTCTACAAAACAGTAAGCACACAAAATCCTGAAAATAGAAGCCAGTGAGGTTCCCCAAAGACAATTATTTGTGGGTCACCAGAGATGAAAGAACTTTTTTCAGGGAACTGTTTGCTGGGCAGCCATGGGTGCAGGACATAATGTTCAGGATTTAATTTGTGATCTGATTTTAATAACTTTAAATTCTGTTCAGTAAGAATAGTCAACACTTTTTTACACAAATACAACCTGTGGGTAGTGTTTTTTGTTGTCAAGTAATTTGTAAGTATAAAGATATCAGATAAGGGAACTACTTCAGTTCTTGTGGTTTATTCAGTTTCTTTTATGCTCTTCATTTTGACATCATTTAGAAACAGTGAGAACAGCATGTCATAGATCAAATGACAGTTAACAATGGTAAAACAGTTAAGCTGCCTCAAGCTGACTCTTTTAAAATACAGGCTGTCCTTGATGTTCATGTCTAGTGGTTTGCTACCACTGAAACAGCTGATGGATGATATGTGGTAGCTGGCATTACGGTGCATTGAATTATTTTTCCCTTGCAGTGCCTGACTGTGAAGTTTTATGCTCTTAAAGTGCTACACTGAAGTGAAGAGAAACATTATCAATCATTAAAAATACTTTGCATTTTAAGACACTTGCAGAATGGAAAAATACCGAGATTGAGCAAATCAACTCCTTAAAAAATATAGGGTTTTGGTGTTTTTTGTTTTTGTTTTTTCCTTGTGATATTTCCATCAGAAAGGCTGCAAATTCTTTGAATGTGTATGTGAGTATCTTGGATAAGTATTTGCTCAAGTCTGTCTTGCACATAAGTCTCACTGTTTTGCAAGGGTTAGGTGCACACTGTGTTAAATGAAAATTGTGCTAGTATCTCTGTAAATGATCAGAAGGTTCTTTTTCTGCTGTGTAGCTGGAGGAATGTGTTGCTTTTCAGGCAATGTGAAACTTGGGGATATTCAGATTTTCAGATTCTCAGTCATGTTCTCCTAAGTAATTTACTAATTCTTTTGTAGTATTTGCTGTTGAGATTACTATGTCAGAATTTGAGACGAATTTAGGTTTCATCTGTTTTTGAAAAAAAAAAAAGAAACTAGATGAGAAACATGAAAGCAGATATTTTTTTTTTTAAGTTTTGAAAGAGGAATCAAACCCTTAATAATTACTACAGTTTAAAGATTAATGTATTCCATTCTGAAGAACACTTTATTTGGAAATGTAAGATTGTTACATCTGAGAAAATGGAATCATAGAGTTAAAGAAGTCTAGGACTTTATCAGAAACGCTACACTTGATGCTGTTTGAAACACAGATCTTTCAAACACTTGAGCTGCTCTTTGAATACACTTGATTGAGTAGAAGGTTTAAATTTACTAATTTTTTGTCACAGAAAAGAGGCCACAATCGAAATGTATCGCCAAATCTAGTTGTGATTTGTCCGTTTGCAACAATGGCATTATGTTTGCAACAACATATTACATTTGTTAATTATGTTCATAAATTTGCTCTAAAGGAAAGAGGTAAGATGAGAGAATGATCTAGACCTATGGATTGATACAATGGGTAAAACATTGTTCTATAGAAGTAGGCCCCAGTGTACAGAAAAAGAAGCTCTAAGTCCATTGAACTACAGCAATCACATATGAAGATATGCACCTATTCAAAAGGTATAGATGAGAGGAGGGAGTTAATTCCATTTACAACTGTAGCACAGGTGTTTACTCTCCTCAACAAACTGCAGAGGAAAGAAAGAAAACAATATAAAAACTTGTGTTGTCTCACTACTAATACAAACAAACAAACAAACAAACGGTTTGGAATGCAGTCCTGCCCTAGTCACAGTAAACACCTGGCCCCAAAGGTAATTGAAGTTTATAGACCTCTTTCTATTCACATGAGAAAAGCAGAAATTTGCCTAAGTGTGCCAAACTGAAAACAGTGGCAGCACTAACAATGTTTCAAACAAGAAAAATCAGGGAGATCCATGTACTCCAAATCCATCTCATTAAGTGCTTAATATGAATCCTGTTCTGAAGTCATTCAGTCAAGTGAATCATGAGACTTGACCTGACCCCTTAGTCTTGATGTTTGAATCAAATCATGACCATCAGGGTAAATGAGATACTGGGAGACTTTAAGCTTTTACTGTCAACAATCTGAAGTAATTGAATAATGTTGCTCAACATTTCCAAGCTTTTATGCTTGCCTGAAATCGTTTTGTGTTGTTACATGTCCCTGGCAAGGTAATGAGAATCACATAATATGTGTCAGACATGGGTGCAGGTTGTGTGACACCTGAGAAACCTCAGGCTTGCTACCTGTGCAAGTCAATTATCACATACATGTGACAAGTTTGGTTGCAATTTTATTCTTGCTACAGTTTGAGGATCACACAAGGCAATACTTTCATGCAGGCACAAACTGAATTTTTTGAATAAATTCATTCATCTCCACACTGTAGTGTGGAGAAAGTTCTCAATGTTCATGGAAAAATGGTGGCTGGGACAGAGCAATGCCAGAAAAGATACTGTGGTATTAACAGGTCCTCTAGTTGTTTCAGAGAATGCAGTCTTTTGAATCAATTGCCACATGTTGAGATTCCCATAAAGAAAATACTATATATAAAGACAGAGTAGAGTCAGCATGATTTCTGCCAAAGTAAGAGGTATTTCTAAAATATATTTAATTAGAAGGCAAATAGAATAGACTGAAAGGGACTGGCAATGATCAACTAGTCCAACTGCCTGACTACTTCAGGGCTGACTAAAAGTTAAAGCACATTGTTTAGGGTAATATCCAAATGCTTCTTTAAACACTAACAGTTATAGGACATTGATCGCCTCTCTCTAGGAAGCCTGTTCCAGTGTTTGACCACTCTCTCAGTAAAGAAATGCCTCTTAATGTTCAGTCTAAACCTCTCCTGACATAGCTTTGAGCCATTCCCATGTGTCCTGCCAGTAGATACCAGGGATAAGAGATCAATACCTCCTTCTTAACTTCAGGAAACTGCACAGAACAACAAGATGACCCTTCACCCTGCTTTCCTCCAAACTAGAAAAGTCCAAAGTCTGTAGCTACTACTCATAGGGCATTCCTTCCAGCTGTTTCAACTCAAGAGGTATCCCTTCATACATCCTGCAGTTGGAAACCTGGCAGCTTGCAAGTTGAGCACATCTGTCTGTGTGGCTGCACGGATTCTACCACGTGCTAGCAGCTCAGAAGTAAAGACACTGGTTTTTGCTGGGTGTTCACCAAGCTGCCACACACCTGCCCACTGCCACATGCTGGCCCACTGGGAATATATGAAAAGGCTTGAAGCAGTAATTGAAAATCATTAGGCAATTTAAAATTAATAAAAAATATTCGTATGCCTTTCTTCCTTACTAGAGTCTGTTTACAGCAGAACTCTTTGGCTTGGACATATAGATGTACAGAGATACTGAAAAAATGAACATGTCCAATACTTTATGCACAAACATTTCAATAAATGTGCTTAATAAATTTTGCAAGAAATAATGAGCTTTTCGCAATAGCTCACCAGCTATTGACCAGATTCCCTTTTCCTTTCCCCCCCACTTCTCCCTTTCCCCTTTGCCTTCTCTCTTTTTTCTCCCTTTTGTGAATCCTACTGCATGTATTGTATATATAAAATATGTAGCTTTGTGGTTATTTCACTGAATATATTAAATATTAAAATTAATCCACTGCTAGCACAAGAAAAATCTTACAGGCTTCCCATAGTCTTGTAGCACAGAAAGGGGCATAAAGAAAAATAAATAGAATATTATGGGATATTTTTCTCTCTCTTTTAGAGTCAGATCTAATTCCAAGCCAAGCCACAAGTGATCCATTCATTTGAGGATATATTGGTCATTTCCTTGGAAAGGTAGGTCCAGATAATGGACAAAAAATCTCTATACAGAATATAATGCCATGCATTTACTTGCAGAAGCTGTTAACAGCAGCCTCTACTCATAGTATTCTCCAACAACTAATGTTTTAGTGTGTTAGTGATTTACACAGAGAATAATAAATACAGAAGGACCTGAAAACAAAAACATTCTTCTTTTATTTGCTCCTCTGAAAATGTGGAGCAGGCATGGCAGACAACTCTCTTCATCCTACTTAGTGTAGTCATTTCATACTTTGTTTTCTAGATTAAGCCATTAGTAGCTCTCAATGATTAAAATGCAGCGGTATCTCTGTATGCATTTGTATAGCACTTAGGAGTTATAAGTTCCAAATAACATTTGCTTTTCTTATAAGGGTATTTGACTGTGGTGCATTTGATCCTATCCTACAAATGCACTTAGTATTAGCTGACATAAAAACACTGAAAAGATTACCAAAGCCAAAGTACATCTTGCATGAATTGAAAACAAAGAACAAACTCACTTATTTCAAATCAGCATTTCAGTATGTATTTCTCCAGTTTTATATAACCACCTAGAAAACATTTTATGTAGTCTTAGGATACCAAATGTTGATACAAGTTTTACAATATAATTGAAAATCAAAATCTTGAGTGTCATGCTTACAAAATGACAGAGAGACAGATGGATGGCAAACATGGAAACTTTTTTCATGGCTCAATACACTTTGTCATGTAATTGTAAAGTCATAGGAGAAGGGAGAATATTTTTAAGAAGTTATAGAACATGTTCCTTCAATGTAGGATTTCTCTGCATATAGCAGTAAAAAGTGTTCTTTGGGTTGTTTGTTAAGGTACTTGGTCAATTCAAGGCATGGGTTTAAAGAATAGTGGAAGGAGTGCTCTTCTTAAGAAATACAAATTCTTTTTTCTGAATCTTTTTTTTTCCTACAGTCTTAAGCCCTGAATTTGAGTGAGCTTCTTAAGATAATTCTTAGCTTAACAATTATTGTACTAAATAGGACTCTCTATTCCTTTATGCTATCCAGTATCAAAAGTAATCATAGGGAAAAGGAATCTGCAGAAGGAGATGAGAAGTTGCTATTCATCCAGCAGGCTTATTAGGTACCAGAGTATTTTCCACTGAAGGAAAAAAAAAACAAAACAGGGAGCCAATGCTTCTGAGAGAAACACCAGTTGCCTCTTCAAATTCTTTTGTGCACTGCCTCAGCTGACAGTATTGCTGGAGTAGTCAACTGTAGCAACTGTTAACTGCTACCTCAAATGAGAGAAACTATACAGCTATATAAAAAAAATCTACAAATATATAAAATTCTAAGGCATCAAGACATATTACTTTAATGGAACACGTGTCTTTTGTGTCTGTTTTATATTTTTATAAAATAATAAGTATACATTGCTGGGATATATACTTTTTTTAATAATAAAATCATTTTACATGAATTGACTATACTCAAATTTCCAAGAGAACATTGCTTTTTTTAGGAATCACTATTCACCTCAATTTTGCAGATGTGAATCAAAAAATCTCTCAGATATTCTTGTTCAAAAATACAAAAATATTCATGTATGGTGATAAAAATAACATTTACATTGTAGATGTTAAAAATTTGTATGCTTTTAATTATAAAGTATGTTAGTAATATTATCTTATTTGATTAGCAGTGCTTATGTCATCTAACTAAATATATATAAAGTGACTCAAAACTTTGAAGCAGAAATGTAGGGTTTAATTGTACAGGGAAGATTCTAAATAAAAATAATTTCACTTCCAAAGTACTTAGTGACTACCAATTTCCATAGAAATCAGCTGTGTTAGGGTCTTTCAAAAACTTGACTTTTTTCCTCTTTTATTCAAATGTTTAAGCATAAATAAAGATATTGACAATAATCTACAATATTTTTTCATAAACATGTCACCTTCTTCTCACCTATCCTTGTCTAGTGAAAAAATAACTGTAATGCATGTATGAATATAATACAGAAGAAGCAGAGGAAGAAATTGGTCTGTACATGTCATTAATTCTGTGAATAGCACAAAGACAAATTATCTGCATGTTGAAGCACAACATTGTTCCCTTACAGAAGGAGAGGAAGGGTGATCTGATGTTTGGTGTGCAGTATGTTAAATTCATTTCAGTAAGCGAGGTGTGTAACATAACTCAAAATTTCTTTTATGGAAAAGATCTACAGTATGCTGACATTACTCAGCTTTTATCTTCTTCAGTTCATAGACACTGATACATCAAGAATCTCACCTTCTACCTCTTTATTATATACAAGATACTAATACAAATTATTATTCCAGCAATAAGTTCAATCTCTTTTATGCCAAATATAATTCGAAATGGGCAAATAGTTATTGTGTCAATAAATGTCAAGTAAATGCATTAGTCACAAGCCTCCTTTTCATTGTTTCCAGAGCATTTCGTAAAAACTAGCGAGATTGTTAGAGACAGGAATCCATGACAATACACCTTAAATCAAAATGGAGATGTGCAGTTTTAATTGCCAGTATTATGAGAGGTTTTGTTTTTGTGTTTTTTTATCAGTTACTGGTATCAGTCTTACATTTTGTTTATTTCAATTTCTGCAGTTTCAAAGAATCTTGTGCCAATGTTTCAAAGATAACATAAACTTCAGCAAAATATTTTCTGCAGTAATACTTTCTGGTGTCTAGGAAGAGTATTTGGCTGGTCCACGCACAAGGCATGAACAGACCTGCTCTTAGATCTAATAGTGGCCTACAACTTCAGCTGAAGTGCTGGAGGGAGTCTGCTACTGATTTCTCATCAGGGCACTAAGGTAGAGTATCCTAGCATCTGGGTCTTCAGATGGCAACACATCAGGGTTTCTAGGAGCACAAAACTCTGATGGGAATGACTGCCACAGCTGTTAAAGCCATAACTCCCACATGACTGTATGAAGACCAGGGAAAGCGTGGTAGTGGTATTATGACTGGTGAACCCAATACCCTTCTCTGAGCTGCTGTGACTTGCAGCTACATGGTTATCTGCTGCAAGTGCCATGGAAACATGCTTTTGAGTCAAGGCAGTAGTTGTACCAACATGGACTGAAGGATCCAAAGTAGAGTTCTGACAGCTACAAAGGATTAGACATATAACATGTGTAAGGAATGGTGTACTGAATGAGAGTCAAATATCAGTAATATTCTACTGTTTAGCACTCACTTCAGTGGTAACAGCAACAGCTTGACTGTGGATTTGACACAATTGCAAAACTTGCTCACTGTTATGTGGTTATGAGAAGAGAAACTGTCTATTTACTAATGATTGAGGGTGTCTGTGTGGTGGGATTAATATGTAGCAGATCCAATATGAATGAGCTGTGTCACCACCTAACATTATCCCACCGTACCTGATAAAGGTACAGTGCTGCCTGATAAAGGTACAGTGTACCTGATAAAGAATTTCTAGATATTTCAATTTGTACCTGAAAGAGTACTTCCAGTTTGCTTCCATAAGAAACCTGAACTCAACAGGAGGGCTGGAAGTACTTGAGACTTCAGGGACAAAGTAATTACAGCCATCAGCAAATAGAAATCTGAGAATCTTCCCTCTGATGATGATACTTAAATAAAGAATCAGGAGATTCTCATTTGAATCTTTTGTTTTACCTGTCTTCGTACTCACCTTCCTCACACTAAACATCTCTGTTTTGCTTGCAAACTACAGCATTGAATCTTAATTCATATGTTAATAGAGAAATACATTTATTTTAATATGGAAGTCCTTAATTCCCACAGGTAGTAATTCTATAACTAGAATTTGGCAATGGACTATGCCAGATTAGGCCATGACATAGAAAACTCAACCTAATGGACTTGTTATTTCTTTGAATTCTTGTTTGTTGCAGAATAGAAGATTGACAAAATGAAAAAAAAGAAATCTCTTATCTTCAGAATGCAAAAAACAGGTGGGAAAGTGACCCCAGATCATTTTAAGAGAGGAAGAAGTTGTGGTTTCACAGAGAAACATATGTATATAGAAGTCAGGCTTCCAAATAACCTATAGAACTTTGGGACCTTTATCTCAAAAGAGGAGGGATAACAGATCTCAATTGGGAGCAGGATACAAGGGGCAATCAGACACATCTGCAAGAAGTTTTGGAGGTGTGGAATAAATTTCAAAAGAAATATTCAGTTTTTGCAAAGAATAAGGTGTTACAAGTTACAGGAACTATCCTTAGTTATGAATGCAAACTTTATAAAGCATGACAATTTCTTGGGAAAAATACATGTTGGATTAGTTCTCTAACTACTGATAATAGTATTATATTGTATATAATACATGGGCAGCAGGCAGGAAATTTACAAAGACAATTTCACCGGACTGTAAGTTAATGAAGGTATTCAAATCTCAAACTTTGTGCTGTGGTGTGTATGTACAAGACTAGACTGTAGAGCAGAAAGAGAATTTGGATTTCAGAAAGAGTGATCCAAGAAACTTGATTCTTTGTGGTACACAAATTCTTTAAAGGCAAAAATGGAAACTTCTTATATCTAGGACCAAGAATGTGATCTTATTCCAGTTTGGGTCCTTTCAATCTAAGAGCTTAACCTGTCTAATTACTTCAGGAAAGCTTATTTAACAATAGAACTAATTTTGTTTGGGTTTGTATTTTGGGGGTTTTTTTGGTTGTTTGGGGTTTTTTTTGTTCCTTTGTTTTGTGGTTTTGGGTAGTTTTTGTTTGTTTGTTGTTTTGTTTTTCGGTTTGTTTTTTTTTTGTTGTTTAGTTTGGGTTTTTTGCCAGTCTGCACATCCTGTCACCATCCTGCAAGGTAATGCCCTCATGGCTATGAACTACTAATGACACAAATGTTAATAAGGATGCACATATTGTTTGCATGAAGATTTTCTTTCTCAAAAGACTACCTGAAAGTTTGAAAACAAGCAGGACTGTGATGGAGGTGAAACCCTATTCTAACAGGTGCAGCAAAAAGGACAGTAATCAGTACAAGTAAACTGAAGTCTTCCAGTTTTGGATGTTTTTTTTTTAATTTCCAGACCCCCATTGGGTAGTACTGTTACAGAAAACATAAGAAAGTTAGTGCAGGTGCCCGATCACAAAATATCCCATGATTTGGAAGTCTTATTGATACATACAGCTTTAGAAGAGACATAGTCTTTCAGTCAGTGTTTCTAACAGTTTTGTCAACAAAATAGCAGTCTTCATCATAGCAGGCACTGAGGACAGCACAAAACGCATCTTTGTGTCATTACATAAAATCTTAATGTGCCCACATCTTGAGTCTGGCATGCAGTTTTGGTGTCTGCATCTCAGGAAGCTGCAGCTACTCATGAAAATCAAGAACAATAGTAGTAGCTCCACTCCTTCTCATTCATAAATATATATAGTAGTAAACACAGAGAGTGCCCCTGTGTGAGAGATAATGTTAGATAATGCCAGTGCCTCTCTTCACATTACTGCTACCTGAGTTCTGTATAAGAGAACTGAACTTTTACTTATTCTAATTTTAGGTATAACATTAAGTGGTAAACTGTTTTATATGAGAAAAAAATACATTTCTTTTTAAAGAGAAATGTTGGAAGAATGTTAATTGATTCTATCAGAAACACGAATTCAGACATCTATTTTACTATAGGTGAAATAAATGATTCATCAAATACACTAATCAAGAAAAGTACTTCATAGGATGGATAAACTACAACCATTTTAATAACTATCATGTGGATAAAATAAAATTAGGTTCTTGTTATTAATATTTAATGAGACCTTACAATTTGGTGCTTCCATCCACTTATCTTTCCCTGGAGATTTATGCCTCTTCAGTTTTAGCCTGGGCAAATCAAGATTTCAGCTGGCATTTAGCATGTATGAAAGGTGAGAGCATCAGAGAGAAGCTTACAAGCATAGCAGAAATAAACTGTTTGCATCAATGACATGCAGCAGACCCCTAAACATCGTGGAATTAAAAACTTCTTTAGGTACAGTTTTAGCAATTTCATTATCACATCTCAACATTTGAATAGAAAACCAGAATCAATCTCCAGTGCAAGAATATGGTCCCTCTTTGGAAAAACATGAAAAAAAAAAAGATATCTGATAGATTCTACATGTCCATCTAGTGCTCATCTGAATCTCAAAGTATGTAGTTTATATTTATCAATTTAAATACCCTTCAATAAAAATTATGTGGGGTTTTGTTTTTTTTTTTTTTGAATAAACATCTATTTTACCTATCACAAAATCAGAATTGCTGAGACTGGAAAGCACCGCTGATGATCATCAAGTCCAAGTGCTCCCTGTTTGAAGCAGGGCCAGCTAGAGAAAGTTGCCAATGGCCATGTCCAGTTCAATTTTGACAATCTGCAATGATGAAGGTTCTGGACAACCTGTTCTAGTGATCATCCTCACAGCAAACCAGATTTTTCTTAAGTGTATATGTAATTTCCTGTCTTTCTCTTTGTGTGTATGGTCTCTTCTGTCACTGGGCATCACTGAGAAATGTGTCTCCATTTTCTTTGTTCATCCCACTTGATGTTTATACACACTGACAATATCCTCCTGAGCCTTCTCTTCTGCAGACTGGATGGTCCTAACTCTCTCTGACTCTTCTCATATGACAGGTAGTCCATTCACTCAATCATTTCTTGGACTTGCTCCTGTAAGTCCATGTCTCTCTTGTACTGGGAAACCCAGACCCAGAATTCCACATGTGCATCACCAGGGCTGAGCAGAGGGGAAGAAACCTTGACCTGCTGACAACACTTTTCTTAGCACAGACCAGGATGTTGTTGGTTTTCTTTGCCAAAAGCGTGAATTGCTCATTAATGGTCAGTTTGTTTTCTAGTAGGACCCCCACATCTCTTTCTGCCAAGGCGATTTCCGTCTGGTTGTCCCCAGTGCTTACCAGTGCCTAGGTTTATCCCCCACGGATGTAGGACTTGACATTCCCTTGGGAGTCCATTTCTCCAGCCTATCAAGGTCCCTCTGAATGTCAGCACATCCATCTCATCTCTCATGCACTTCTCTCAGTTTTATATCATTTGCACTCCTGTTGTGGAGTTCTGTGTCCCATCATCTAGGTTGTTAATGAAGATGTTGAACAGAAAGAGCCCCAGTGTTGGCCTCAGGGGCCCTGCACTAGAGATTAGCCTCCCGAGGGACATGTTGTCACTGATCACAGCCCTCTGAGCCCAGCAGTTCAGATTGTTTTCAATCCGCCTCCCTTTCCACATGCCTAGACTTTATTTCTTTGTCTATAAACATATTATGGAAGACAGCACCAAAAGCCTTACTAAAGCCAAACAATATACAATGCTCTTGCCTCATTCACTACATCAGGTATCCACTGTAGACAGGCTGGTCAGCTCTTGAGTGTTAACCAATAATTATATCCATAATTCAGATATTTTCATGGAAAGACTAACTGCATTGATGAAATTCTTGCAAATTACCTAACAAAAATCCTATGTAGAATAAAATGTGATTACTTATACATTAAAAAATAGACTTTGTCCTATAAAGATACATATAATTATTCCCTCTACAGTTGTGTTAAAAAATATTTGAACAAAACAAAACAAACAAAAGAATCCACCTCTTACTAATGTAATCTGAAGTTTATTGTGAAACTTGTTTATTTTTGAAGTCAAACCCAGTAATTCCCACAATGATTATAAACTCACTAAATACACTGCCACTAATGGGTTGACTTCAATAAATAAGTTAGGATGGCAGCACTAAGTCCTTTGGGAACTCAGCAATTAAGCCAGTATATGTAATTTACTTCATCCAAATCCTATTGGTAAAAATTATTTCCCTTTTTTTCCTGTTAAGACTTCTAGAAGATCATCTTGAATTCAAAGGGGGGTCTCAATAGCTCTTTTTTCCCTGCAAATCTAGGTCACCTAACCCACAGCATTTTGTTGAAATGTAGGAGGTAGAGTGCTTTCTAGATTTCAGTAGTTAACTTTTCCAGCAGAAAGTTTCATTATGCCTTAGAGCATTAGCTTAATAAAATATGGCAACAGTTTAACTTCATAATAATTTTTTATTCCAGGTATAGTTTTTTTATACTGTAACTCAGGTAACTACACACTGCCATGCCACATTTGTTAAGTTTACCTTTATCAGTCTAATAAGATTATTATTTTGCTCTCTAAATGGCATGTTGAGATTCAAAGCTGTTGAACTGGTAGGTGATAGAATTCTTTGAATATTATATGTGTTACTAATTAAATAATGTGACATTTGACAATGTTCTTATTAATTTTTTTTAATCATTATTTACAGTTTTGGCCCATATTCTTCATCTAGAATGGAGTCGTGAAAAACATAGTGCAGAATACAGTAAGAATAGAATTTCTCCAAATGGTATCTGTTTGAGATTGGAATGCCAGTGCCAAAACTGTCACAGACTGTTACTATGAAATTCTAATTGTGTTGAAACACTAGCAAGTTGAAAAACAGTGCTAATGCACGTGTTTCACATCATAGAATGTTGGAATGGATTTGCTTTTATTTTTCTATTATGTTATAAAAATTAATGGCATTTAGGATGTTGCACAATGTGTTAATGTCAGGAATCCAGATTGTATTTTTTAATTATTTAAAAAGCAGCAGTGGATTTGGGCCAGGACTGTGCATCTCGTGGACTCTAGCAAAACATGGAATAAGTCCAATCAAGTGGACATAACTAACATTTACAAATGGTGACAGTTTGGAAAAAACATTTAACTTATTTTTCCTATTTATTTTAATGTGATAGATAACAAGGGAGGCTTAACTATGGCTTTTATAACAGCTTTCCTATTATTCAGATTTCCTGTGCTTGGATAACAGTTTATTCCAGACCAGTCCAGCTTCCTTTTCTTGATCCTGCAGCAAAGTCATAATAATCCTATTGGTAACATTACAGGCTGTTGCTATGGAAATTAATGTATTATCTCAGAAAAATGACAGATGGGTTGAAGAGGGAACAAGCCCATACTTAAACACTGATCCTTACATGACTAACTAATCCCTAAACGGATGTCATTTAGAGAACAGCTAATTTCAGAGACTTTACTGAAACCATGTGACTAGCATGAAAGCAGAGGACAGAGACTATGTTAAGTATTTTGCTTCAAAATAGTTAAATTATCTCTGATTTATTTCCACTTGTGTCCAATATTGTTTTTCTCTCTACATGTTCCAGACAACCTGTAGTAGGTCAGGAGCCATCATGAGACAGCAGGAGATAACAGCATTATTTGTGCACTTTTACAATTGTAGCTTCCCCTCATCTCTCCCTCTGTGTCAATTATGTCACCAAAAAAAAAAAAAAGTGGGCAAGGTAGCATCAATGAAGTAGGTATCATTTGTTGATATACTACAGATTAAACAAACAAAAAAACCAACCAAGCAACCACCACCCCACCCCACCCCCCAAAAAAAAAAAACAACAACAACAACAAAAAACCAACAAACCCAGAATATAAACAATGTGCATTATTTTACCATCACACAAATGGATACTGGGCATATTTTAAGTCTTTAATACTTGAGGTTTTTCTTTCTCCTAAACAAAAACACTGGGGCTTTTCGCCCATGGCGGTGTAAATCAGGCTAAACCATGGAGAGTGCAGCATATAGCAAGTGGAATTTGCACAAGAAGGCCAAAGTAGAAGTGTAGGTTAAAAACTCCTCCAGGATACGAGTGCTTATAGCTAACTGGATCAGGGTAGTTGAATGAGAAATGCGGAGTGTTGGCCTTTTAAAGGAGAAAAGAATTACTGCGGTATGGAATTTTTGTTTAAGACTGATACGTGATTGCTTGTTTTCATTCAATACAGAAAATATTTTTCTTTCTGAGAAAATAGAAGGAAAAATACAATAATAGAATATTTTTTCATATTAAGTAATACTAAATTTCACCATTTTGATAATTTTTTCTTCAGAATAATTTCACTGCTTTTTATAAATCACATAAAAACACATTTCTCTCTGTTGGTGATTTTTTTTATGTCTCTGGCTATGAATAATGATGTTCCAACAACTGTCAAAAACATACTACTGGTAAATACTTAGGAAAAAAATAAATATCAGGCTCTGCTGCTGGTAAAATACTGAATATTAAAATTATCTTCTCATAATGTTCTGAGTAGCAGTGAGAATAAGTGCGTATGAAAATGTATGTCTTAGTCATATCAGTAGATAGCATATTATTATTTCTGAATTATTAAAAAATGTATCAATACAAGGACCTAATTTAAAATCTCCAGAACTGAAAGCCAATGGCCTAAAATATATCATAATTTTATTCACAAAATAATAGCAGTTCCAGAACAGTAAGCTATTGTTTAAATTATTTGGAGGAAAAATTTCTACAGCTGTGAAAGTTAGATGTATCTTCTGCAAATTATATTCTATTGTAGAATAACATCTACACTGACCCACTCTTTCCCTTAAAATTCAGTGAAAGAAAACAAGCAAAGAAACCTCACCATGCACACTCCAGAGAAAACCTGTGTAGTAATAACAAGCAAGATTAGAAAACATGGATTGATGGGTCATGCCAGACATCTGTTGTATAACCACACACACATCATGTTCTTAGTTACCTTGGTTTTTCATGGTTGATTTTTTTTTTTTATGTGAAGTTAATCAGGTGAATATAGAAGACGTTATATTCTGCAGTTTTATTTAAGCATCTGCCAGGGACAGAAGTGAATATGAGAGAATGAGTCCCAATGGACTAGTGTTGTTGCTGCTAGGTGAAAGTCACAGACAGTTCAGAGCCATTAGAAACAGATAATAATGTAGTAATTGGGTAAAAAGCAAAGCTGATATCCAAAGATGGGGAAGACAGCATGTAGTGTATCTGGACTGTCCTTGTTGCTCACTCTAGGAATAAAGAATTTCTCTGATTTGTTTCTTATATAAAGGTTAAAGGGTTGTTATATGGGTCAAGGATAACATTACTAATAATTCTTTGATCAGGTTATAATTTCTTTTTCAAAAAAAAGGTAATATTTGGTCCTGTCAAGACAGTTATAATGATCAAATACTTGTGATACCATTAGGAGTTGATTATATACCTTTCTTCCAGGAAGCTAGGCGTGCAGGTCATTTAAATACGAAATAATATTTTTGATAAGCTAATTTCTAAGAAGCAGAGCATCAACAGATGTGTTGACAGAAGGAAACAAAGAGAAGCAGAAGGAATTTAGTGTCACAAGTGTTTATTATTCAAGAGGTAGAGTGGAGTCTTCTGCAAATCATAAGCTAAAGCTGCCCTGTATTCCTGAACAGCATTGCCTGGATATCTTTGAAACCGAAAGGAATGGAAAAGAGATCTCATGCCTCAGCCATAGTTTCAGAATACCACAAGAGCTCTGCAAATTTTCTAACCTAAAGTCACACCTCACAATCAAATAGCAAAAAAGGGGGCTAGAGTATTTAATTCCATCTTTTTTGTTGATTCTCAATTAATTCTCAGTGTATCTGTACTTCAAAGGGTTAATTTTAAAACCAGATATTCTATAACCGTGTTTGCAGTGTGATACTCTGAGGCTGTGGGATGGTTCATATAAATACATTGAGGTTTAAATCAAAAAAGCTATATAATTTTTTCATACTAGGTTTCACTGTAGGAGACCTTAAGGAGATCTTCGTCTCTTATCCTTATTTACAATACAGAACTTTGATAAAATACCATACACTGAAGTGTCAGTATAATAATTACAGGATGAAACATTGAAACAAATAGAAACATAACAGAAAGAGACCCACCAAAACCAAAACAAAACAAAAAAAACAACCAAAAAGCAAAACCAAAAACAAACCAAAACCCAAACCAATCAGAAATAAAATAGTATTTAGCCCCAAACTCTAAAAGAGCTCAAATATAGAACTATCAGATTACTTCTTGCCATAAATAAACCATTATTTGAAGGGGACTAGATTGCATAAGGTATTAAAAAGGACTCTAGACCAGAAACATTGATTTATACACTGAACAAGTTGATAGAAACAATTTAAGAAAAGACTTCTCTACAATAAGAAGTGACATCTTGGGGAAGATTCAACACAGATTTCACTGCAGAATATCTTGAATCAAAATCTGCTTAAATTTTATGACATCTTTTAGGTAAGATATATTGGGATGATGTCTGGATTTCCAATAAACTTTCATAAGTCACCTCAAAAATGTTTTGAAAGAGATTAAAGCATCATTACAAGAGAATGGTGAGTGTCTCATAGATTTGTAACACAATATTTTTAGGAAGAAATAGGGGGGAATAGGAAATCAAAGATGCAAAGAAACAAGTATTTTACAATGGAGATTTCCCACTGAGCTTTTCAGGCATCTCTGCTGCATAGAATACTATTTAAATTACTAATAAAAAGGTGGTAAAGGGGAAATAGGGAGTTAATGATAGCATGCTGGGAGTACAAAGTTAGAACTGACTACAAAGAGACTCAGAGGGATCATAGAAGTGTGACTGACTGAGTGATAAAAATGACAGTCAAGATCCAGCACTGATAAATGCAAAGTAATGCTCACAAAGGCAAACCCATTCACAGTTACACATATACAGTGATAAGCTTGAAAGGACAATTAACATTCAGGAAAGAGGTCTTAATGTCATTATGGAAGGTTGTATGAAAATATCAGCTTGCTATTCAGAAGTAGTCAAAAACTCAAGGAAGATGCTTTGGTTTAGTTGGAAATTAAAAAACAAACAAACAAACAAACAAATTGCTTTCAATATTTCAATTTAATTTCAATCTGTTGGGTACAAATCTTGGATATTGATTATATACAAAGCATATTAGGAACTTAGATATCTTGATTAAAAAAATAATGAACAGGTGCCATTTATTCTCCATTTTTCATTAGAGTTTATTATATAGCTGCTGTAGAATCAGCGAAAGCTTTTATGTGAAACCCTTTTCCACATATGTAACACCGGTCCTTGGAATTTATTGTTACAGGAAATAAATATGAAGACTTCAAAAACTAATAAGTAAATTAATTGAAGAAATGCTGTGTATTAAACATGGTGCTGCGGCTGTAGCCTCTGGAGTACAAATTCTCAGGACCACCATCAACCAGATAATGGAGCCAGGAGACAAATATTCACTGCTTTTGATATTCTTTTTCCAGTCATTTGCCACAAGCCATGGAGAGCTACAGAAGATCTTTATCCTTGCCTAGTATGACAGCCTTTACATAAGGGACAAGCTGTGGAAAAGTTTTACTAGAGATGTATAAAAGTCTTGATCTCAAATGCACAGCAGTCAACAGCAAGAATCCTATGAGTGCCATAGTGGCTTTGACCCAGACCTACACCTTCCCCTCCCACCCCTGAATTGTCATCCCCTGTCTGGAGGCACTGGAGAAGCAACAGCCCTGTTCACCATTAAGCTTTGCTGAAGACTTTGAAAGAGGCTTAAGATGTTCATGTATCTTCCACAGCTCATTCCTGTTGTCTGAATTTCACCTAGCAGGACAAGCTGCCTTGTCAGGAGTGCTAAGCACACATGTGATGTAACATCAAGTGGAGTGACCTTCAGAAGATGTCTCTCTTCTGTGCACTCCAAAAGTATTTTGCTTTTTCAGCACCTGTGAAGAGAGGATAAGTTAAAGCAGACTTCAGAATTTAAAGTTTAACATCAGGGAGCAGTTTATTTTCTCAGTCTGATCATTTTCCAGCTGGCTTTCTGACATTCCTCTGTTTTATTCTTTGTGCCTACTTCATCTAAGGTGTTTATTTTACAGAGTATCACACAGACATTATGTGTATTTGGTTCAATCAGGCTGAGAAATATTTCATAAGCCTTTATCTCCACACTAACTCGTAGAGTAATAGACATCCAAAACTATCATAGAAAAAAATGATACTTTATTTTTGAACGGAAACCTTTTCTTTCATTTTACCTCCATCTGCTCTAAGTAACTCTAATAAACATGTAGCTATAATATCTGAGTGCTAATAAGTAAAAATTAAATTTCACTTGAAAAGGGAGATGAACTGTTTCACTACAAAGACCAGCTTAATGAGCTCCTTTGCTTTTAAAAATTTTGTGTAAGAGGGTTTTTGTTTTTGTTTTTTTTTTTTATATTACTCTTTGATTACAACTTTAAACTTTTATCAACAAAATGTAATCTGAAAGCTTCCTTCTATGGCAAAGCCTAAGATCTCTGGAATTTTGTAAAGATAGAATTGCTATAGCTTTAAGATAAACATCAATCATTTCATTATTTAGAAAGAAAAATCAAAGTTTTCTGTAAAGTCTGTAAACAGCTCTGTAAACACACTCTGTAAACAGCTCTCAGCTTCTAACCCCGTCAGAACATCAATCTCCTTTTATGGGATACAGCACTTCTGAGCACCCTGTAACTATGCCTTGAAGGAAAGGCAGTGTTCTATGTTGGTGACTATGCTACCAAGCCAAGCTCTCCTCTACAAATAAGCAGACAAGGAAAGACAGATACTTTTTGAAAACAGCTGAAGACTTCACAAGGGATTTTGCATATACCCTGAGTTATTTTTCCTCTCGTATAGTCAAAATATGCATTATTCCTAATCTGGAATTTAGGCTACCATATATTAAGGCTTTGTATGCTGACATTTTCTTAGTGAATGCTTTCTTCTACTTTAACTCTTGTCCAAGATTTTGAGTTTTATAAGGCAAACCTGTTAAGTCTGCTTGCTCTGAGCATTACATCTCCTCCAGCCATACACAGAGAGAACTAGAAAGCATAGGAATATAGAAATAGGATTTGCAGTCAGCAGATGCAGAGCTGAGCCAGAGCTCCAGCAGCTCATTGTTCCTCTATCACTCACAGCCATCCCTGTGTCTTCTCATTCATGGCTAAAGCATAGTCAGTCCCCAGCCCAAGATAGCTTGAGCTTTCCATGGCTCACTCACAAGCAGCCTCACTGCTCTACCACTCCTTTTCACCTCCACTCACCCCCTTTGTAAATTATGGCATCCTCTTGCTTTTTGATCATCAGGACTATGGTAACCTTGGCAGAAATCACTTTAATCATATTTTTCTTTAAAAAAAATGCTTTACTGAAACTTCAAACAAATGCTTTATGAGAAAGTCAGTGCAGACATCTTTTGAAAATATCCCTTTAAAAAAATTAAAATCATCAAAATAAAATATATAAAAGCATTAATGTTTATCTCAATGGTTTAGCATAATCAAGATCACTTCAGAAATAAAGGTAATATCCTCTAATTTCTTTTAAATCTGGAAAAATTTGAGTTTAAATTCTTTTAAAACAGCAGGTTGAGTACAAAATCTAATAAGGGTAGTCTTATTTAATGATCAATTTAACAATCATAATTATTAATAAAAACATTTTGTTTTGTTGAATTTGTTGTTGGGGTTTTTTTTATTCATCAGATCTATTTTCACATTCTATATGAAAAGCATTTTTGATTTTATATCAATTTTCTGAGATTAAGGACAACTGTTTGATGTTCTTCTGTTTATATCAGAATAGTTGTGTTAATGCCAACCTTCCAGAGTTAAAATACACCAAAGACTTTCAGTTTCATGCCTTTGGCATGGGCGGGCAGTTTCCCATGGGGTGGGGGTT
>JAWWLZ010000082.1:71235795-71259350 GCA_035041345.1 Poliocrania exsul
TCCTCCCCTCACCCCTCCTCCTGATTTACATATACCCAATAGGGTGCGTGGCCCCTCCCTTTCTCCTCCCATTTCTCTGCCCAAGTTCTGGAAAGTTCCATGCTCCCCCATATAAGCTGGTGCACCCCAATAAACTTGGCTTTTCCTCATGGACTCCTGGCTGCTGTGGATTTACTCCATCCGGGGTGGTCGCTGGGCCGGGGGCGGGAAGAGCCTACCCCAGCTTCTAAGGAGCCTGATCCTAGGGAGCTCTGCTTGCTGCTTTCCTAGCCTTGCTCCTGGAAGCAGAAATCTCTCCACTGTATCAGTGGGAAATAACAATGCGCTGATAGAAATCCTTATTAACCTTTCTTATTTAACATACAGAATACATTAAAAAAATTAAAAGAAGACAATAAACATTAATTGTAATTAACCACTGCCCTACAATCCTGAGCAATATGAAGTTATATGGAAACTGACAAAAACAAGAGTTACATTTGTCCTTATGAAAATGTGCAACAAAAATGAGCACTAAAAAAGAGAGCTTCATTAACAAGTAAAAGGGTCCTATACAACCTAAAAATAATTATTTCTATCTCCCATGAGAACTGAATTTCACTGCATTAGAAATCATAAGCTGAGAACATGCCCAAACTGTCTGTTATGACTGAAACCAACAGGCCTTTTTCTTGAGTACTTGTAATTCCCTTTAGTGCTACTGCAATGGGAAAAAGACTTTATCTTGCCTTAAAGAAATAGCTGTCAAAAAGTAATCCTCAGAGGATGTTTGGCTACCTTACCCAGTAGTACAAAGGAGAGACAGGTCAATAGAGTTTACTTGTAAGCACCTGATATAAAATTCCCTTTTTCCCATCACTAATACCACCTTATCCTCCTCCCTCTGCCACTTTGAGATTGCTGGATGGGGAAAGGAGAAGATAGAGAGTTTTGATTCTATTGACTTTGATGTTAGGCCTTCCTGAATTCTTATTGCTGGTCAAGATGCTAATTTCATGTGTTAACTCTGATTTGCACAAGTATGTGACATTTTCCAGAACAGGGTTAGAGTTTTTAAGATTTTCTTTCTAAAGTTTGATGCTGTTCAGGACCTGTTCTCTTCTTTATCACTTCCCAGTTGCTATAGCATTGCTTCCTCCACCTGAATTGTTTAGAAGGTTTGTTTTTTGTTGTTTTGTTTGTTTTTTCACCTCTTAGGTGGTCTCTAACTTCTGTCTAATCTTTCTGCTCACTTACTTCAGTCACTAAGGTAGGAATAATTTTCTGTATCATTTGCTGAGTCATAAAAATGAAAAAAAATAGCATTATTTAAGTTAAGTTATAGGCATTTTGACACATTATGGCTTCATTGAACTAAGATATCAAAAGATTATTGAAAACTTGTTTTGATACACTTCATAGAAACAATTTTCCAAGTACTCCAAACAGAAATGAGTGAATTATTCAGATATAGAAAGAAAACTAATCACCTCAGGAAACTTTTTAGCAAACTAAAAGCAAATAAAATTTGTAATAGCATTCAAAAGTGAAACAATGAAGAAAACAAGTAAAAGAAAGAAGACCATTTGTATGCAGTCACAGAAATAGAAATAGTGGCGTAAGCTAGGGGACAATTGGATGAGTCTAATGCTACTTTTCCAAATTAATCATGGGGATTTAAGGAATAATTGGTAAAATTTCTTCTAGTTTTAGACAAGGAACTTTGCTTTATCAAAGGGAGGAGACCTATCTTCTGCTTCCCTGAAAGGCATAAACAACTTCTTGTGACAAAAAGAGTGTGCTAAGAGCATGAAGGCCAGGAAACTGAATATTTCTGTAATAACTACATTATTTCATTTAGAAAGAGTAGCTGACTGTCTCAGTCTACTGAATATAAACTCCCAGTGATAAAGACTTGGTCATAGTAGTAGTAACCAGTAACAAATCAACAAGTAACCTTGTTTACCACTTAAAAATATATATACATACATACCACTATGCACACATCCATGCTTACATGTTTATACAAATCTATGCATAGATACTCATGACTGATCTTGGATATGGGTATTGTCAGATGCTTGAGTTGTTGTAAGATTTGTTTGGAACATATTTTCAGAATGTTTGGAAACGTTTCCAAAACAACTGATGCATTTTAATAATAAAGGGAAACGTCACTTTCCAAAAGGCATGCACACAGTTTTTTTCAGATACTACAAAAGAACTAGTGTATAGTTATAAATCTGCCAATAATATTGGTAATGAATGGTGTTGCATCCTAGTAGTCCAAAACAGAAGTTACAAGATAGAATGGAGTCCTGTTGACATTGTAAGCTCTGGCTTCTCTAGAAAAGTATTCAAAAAATGCCTGCAATTAAAAAAAAAAAATCTTCCTCTTAACAGTCACTAGTTTTAGGAGTTGTTCTTTGTAGTAGGCTGACCTGGCAAAATGCCAAGTGCTAATTATAGAGTCAGAGAGGCAGCCCCTGCCCTGAGGGAAAGGGAAGAAAAAAACTAGAACTAAAACTTAAAATGGCAAGCTTTTTATATTTACACAGAAGATAAAAAATTAAAAGCCAAATGCAATATACACAAAGGTAAGAAGAAACAATAGTAACTCCACATCTTACACAATAGTGAGGCCTATTTCTTGTAGGACAACACAAACGTCCTTCCCAGTCAAGTAGCTATGAAGGGAAGGAGGCAGAGGCACCTCTCTCACTTGTTTTTATACCTGCTTTGACGTCAGATGATATGAAATATCTCTTTGCTTGCTTAAGTCAGGTGACACTTGTCCTTTCTAATCTACGTAACACTATCTGGGCTTACTAAACTGAGACCTATTAAAATTAAGGCCTAATATAGGCCTAGCTAAAACTAAGGCCAAAACTGCCACAAATTATTAAAAAAATTGTTGTAATTCAAAAAAAATCTTCCTCTTAACAGTCACTACTTTTAGGAGTTGTTCTTAATTCTCTTCCATGTCTGTTGTGTTTCTACAGGACAACTTCACAGGTTCAAAAGTGGTGGTTATTTTAATCTCACTCACTGTGATGGCTATGATTATGACCAGGCCTTGGCATACTTCATTCTCAGATCAAACTCAGGACTATCACTTCAGTAATACTAGTATGATACTTGAAGATATTAACATAACTGGAAATGTGATACACAGAAAGGGGATTCTACATGGGAGAATGTACCTACAATCTATAGCCTAAAGTACAAAAAGAAAAACACTAACATCAGCTATCTCCATTTCTCAGTCACAAAACACTGCATAGAAGGACTATTATTAAGGATTAAAAAAATTATCATTTTTTTCTGTATTAATGTTTTTAGAATTACTCCTTTCCAACATTGTAACAACAATTGATGCAAATAACCTGATATTTTATGTCAGTTGAGGAACATGAATGTCATTGCAAATCCTCTTATGCTAACTCCAAAAAGCAAAGTAGGCTTATCTTGTCCACTCATTATTGTCATGTAGCTTGTATTGTATGTATGTGTCCTTTAAATGAGGAACCTTAATTCAGTGACCTATGCTGCCAGGGTTTTGACAGAATTTTGTTTTTCCGAGCCTCCCAGACATACTCATAACATATTACATAAAGGGAACATTTCTAAAATAAGGTGTCATCAGAAAGATAGGTCACATGTGAAGTATATGTTTACATAGTTTTATATACTTTAAGGGGATTATACTCTGAAACAGGGACAGAAAACAGTTCTATTAACAAAATTCTGAATATACTTTATCTAAACACAATGGTACTTATAGAAAAAAATGTCACTTAGACATTTCTCAATAAGCCAAAAAAAACCCCACCCAAATAAATAAAAACCAGAAAACATTCCCAAAAGGATAAAAGATGTGCAATATTCAAACAAAAAAAAATGAAAGTAGAGATGATCCATTGAACAGACTTTCAGAAGTCAACAGTAATCCAAATGTTGCAGTTTATAACACTGACATGAAAAGAACAGTGTATATGCAATCAGATAAATGACCGTTAATCATAAAAATGGAAGAATTTAAAGATGGAATAGCCTTGTTAGATCATTCAACTTGTCCTCTGCCCACACAGGCTCTCTCTTGGAAAAATGTACATCAATTCACTTCATAGCCTATAGAATATAGCTCTACTGACAGGAACTCCATTGCTTCAGCTTTTACAGTACAAAATGGAATTACTTCTATTATTGAAAGTTGTTTAGCTTTTTGTAAAATCTGTCCTTATCTAGGTTTTGTCTATATCTTTTGTAACCATTTTTTAACCAAATATCTCTCCGTAAGATAGTGGTAACAGCTGTTAGCAATTTTTTTTAACTGATTTTGAATTTATTGTCATTTAGTTAGATGATAAGTGAAGGAAAAAAAAAATCCCACACTTTCACGAGCTGTTTGTTTGGCAGTACTCTTTTGGCAATAATGGTTTTTTACTTTCAGATTCACCAATTCCTACCTTAATTTCTGCCTCTGATTTTAACTTATCAATATAAAGTGGAAAAAACCAAACAAACAAACATAGAATCACAAAATCACAGAATAGTCAGGGTTGGAAGGGACTTCTGGAGATAATCTAGTCCAACCCTCCTGCCAAAGAAGAGTTGTTGTATTTGTGTGTGATGAGATACTATTAGTTTGGTCCATGTCTGGCCTTGCCACCCGCAAGAATCTGTTCTTTTCTAGCTAAGTTATGGGAAACAAGAACTGATAAGGAAGACTGTGGCTTGAAGAAGAAATATCTTGTGTACACTGAAACTGTTTTGTGTCCTGGCTACTTGCCAACAGCCAGTAAAGGATGAGTCAAGGAGAAAAAGAACAGAAAGATGAAGTAATGACCACCGACCCAAAAAGGAAGACCCTTGATATAGCCTGCACATAACATGACATGGGGAGGCACTGGAGGCCTCTATCTGGGCATGTGCAGGCATGAGCAGCCTGTTCCAGTCCTCTGCCATCCTCAAATTAAAGAAGTTCTTCCTCATGTTGATGTGGAACTTCTTGTGTTTTAGTTATGGCCGTTACTCCTTTTTCTGTCATTCTGAAGAGTCACCATCCTCTTGACACCCATCTTTGAGATGTTTATGTGTAGTGATGAGGTCTTCTCTCTGTCTTGTCTTCTCTAGACTAAATATACCCAGTCCCTTAGTCTTTCCTCATAAGAGAGATGCTCTAGACTCCTAATCCTCTTTCCGGCCTTCTGATTATCCTCCTCCAAGAGGTCCTTGTCTTTCTTGAACTGTGGAAACAAGAACTGAACACAATATAACAGATGTGGTCTCACTAGGGTTGAGTAGAGGAGCAGGATTATCTTCCTCAATCTGCTAGTCACACTCCTGCCACTGCATTCAGGATACCATTGGCCCTCCTGGCCACAAGGTCACACTCATGTTCAACTTCCACATCCTTCTCTGTATAATATAAGTATTCAGTGTAATAATGTGAGGAGTCAATCTCCTTTTAACAGACTGGTCTAAGTTGCTAAGTTTTGAATTAACTACTGCATTGATTCATGAATTCACTATCTCAGAAAAGTTCCCTCACTCTCACATTCGTGAACAAGATAGTTATGTAGCCAAGGGTGACAGTGGCACAGATATAGCTGTATTACTAACGGATCATGCAGTGTATGTCTCGGTGGTATTTTTATGGAATATATAAGGCCCATCTGAATATGTTTTGAGACTTTGATACTGAAAGATTAAGTACAGAATTTCACTGTATCACCACAATAGCATGGAAACATAGCTTCTAGTCACTTCAAAGACTTTTAAAATTTACATACTTCTGCTTGAAAAAGTTATGCAGAGACATACACATGATATTATAAAGCATGATACATTTCCTGGGTATTTTGAAGAGAGCATTTGAAATTATTATCTTTATAAGAACATATAAAATCGTAGCTTTGTTTATCTAGTAAAGAATATGAAGTCCTGTCACACATCTGACTTATTGACACTTAAACACAGGGGAAAAAAATGTTTACTATGGTTGAAAAAGTGGTAAAAAACCCACAAAAAACTCCCTAAGAACAACTATACTGGATCAACAGGATCATCTGTCTTCAGTAAAAGTTACAGCAGATAACTGGGGGCAAGATTTCCTGATTTTTTTTCCTAACCTTCAACAAGTTGCATATTAGAGCACTTCAGAGCCAGATGCAACTTCTGTAAGCTTTGATGAACAACTGTTCCACAAAACTATTCAGTTTCTTCTTCAGTCTGTGTATGTTGCCTTAACCAACAATATGCCATGGCAAAGAATTGCACAACTTAACAGCACAGAAGAACATAGTTCTGTTTTTACCCTACTTCCTACTAGTTTCATTAGAATTCAGGTTCTCATGCGGAAAAGATCATAGATTAAGCCCTATTCACTCTCTTTTGGTACTCGTGTACCATGCTTTCCCAGCCGGGAACTAAGTGCCACACAGCTGCTCTCTCACTTGCTCTGCATTGGGATGGGGGAGAGAATCAGAAGAGCAAAAGTAAGAAAACTCATGAATTGAGATAAGGCAGCTTAATAGAGAAATCAAAAGTTGTACATGCAAGGAAAGCAAAACCAAGAATTCACTCAGCACTTCCTATGGACAGGAAGGGGCTCAACCATTGACAGGAAAGTGGGACTCTATCACACTTAATGGTGACTTGGGAAGACAAACACTTCAAACATTTCCCCCTTTCTTTCTTCTCTCAGCTTTCCACATTGAGCATGATGGCATATGGTCTGGAATATTCTTTTGGTCAGTGGGGGTAAGCTGTCCTGAGTGTGACCCCTACCAGCTTCTTGTGCAACACCAGCCTGCTTGCTGGTGGGGTGGTGTGAGTAACAGAAAAGGCCTTGACATTGTGTAAACACTGCTCAGCAATAACTAAAATATCCCTGTGTTATCAACACTATTACCAGCACAAATCTAAGACATAACTTCATGCTAGCTACTGTGAAAAAAATTAACTCTACCCCAGGAAAAGCCCATTGTGACTCTTGTGACTCTTCAGGTCTTTAAGAAATGTCCCCCAAATACTGTTATTCATAAAATGGAAGTCTCTAGATAAAGGAATGGCTCCTGATACAGGACCTGTACTATATTCCATTTCTTTGGTCACTCTTATTTCCTTACTTTGAGGTTTTCATGTTTTGATATTTTGTCCTCCACTGTTCTGATACCTCTCCTGCAGATCAAATCAGTTGAACTGCACACAATGTTCAAGACATTGATGGACTATGTATTTATATAGTGGAATAACAAGGTACTTTGGTTTGGTTTCTTTTACTTACTTTATTAGCACTTATTATTTTGTGCTTGCCTATACTGAGCACTGAGCTGGCATTTTTGTGGAACAATCTGTCATAACACCAAGTTTCACTCCTGTGGACAAGGGTCAGTTTGTAGCCCATCAGCTTTACGATGGGGAGGGGAGGGGAGGAGAAGGAAGGGGGGAAAATGCAAAATTTTCTCTCGTACATCTGAACACTGTCCTTGGTAGACGTATTCTGAAAGCTGTTTTAGTGAAGTTTGGTGACACTGAGAATTTGGTAAGCTAGAAATACCAAGACTGTCTCATTATCCAACATACAAAGTCTCAAACCTTCATCTTTACTCCAAATTAACTATGGTATTGAACAACATATTCGTATGAACTAATATTGCTAAATTTCAAAATGTTCTTCTGCATTATTTTATACATTCTTTGCCACAATATGCAATGATACGGGTACACACTAATTATCTAATTAACCAGGTCAGAAAATGCAATTATAAATCCTACCTTCACTCTGAGTGTACAATTATTTTTAGGATATAAAGTTGCTTTACACTTTTGACCCCAGGTTGAAGGTCCTAAACTAATTTTTTTTTTCCTGAATTTGATCTCGATTAGTGGCTTAAATTGTTGTAATCAGCTGGTGTTGGTTATTAAGGGAGGGAAGAAAATGTTTAGCATATAGGGTATGTGATCTTTACAGAGTTAACTTGGACCTGAGATTGCCTTGACTCCAGTGGCACATGGCAAAACCTCTGGCTTAGCTGTGGCAAACCTTTTTAAGGAGGTTAATTAAATCATACTGGGGTACAAGCTGAAGTGCAAGCAAGATTTCTTTTGCACTGCTCAACTGCCCACTTTCCAAAATAATAAAGGGTAAACAATAAACTACTTGAACTACCAAGTTCTTTAACATATTTACATTATTTTCAGTCATGTCCTAAGGACAAAGCTAATGTTCACAGAAGAAACAGACAGCAAATTTCCTGTATGCAATGGGCTATCATAGAGGTTATGGAGCAGCTACTAACCCATTTTACTTGTAGCTGATATATCGACACAGTATGTGCAGCAACACTAGCTCAGGTTTGAAAGGCTCACAACTCAATTTGTTACTGTCTTGCATGTTATCCCTATAAGAACATGCCTTCCAGTCTGTAGTATGTTAGCCCTGTTAGGCAGCTATATACCTTATGGCTGCTCAGTCATTCATCCCCACAGCTGGATGGGGTAGAGAATCAGAAGGACAAAAACTTATCGGAATTATTAAAGGCAGCTTAATAGATGAAGAAAAAAAAAAGAAAAACATAAGTGATACAAAAATCACAACCAGCAAATAGATGTCCAACAAGTCTCCAAGCAATGTCTACTTCCAAAAAACTCCTTCCTATTTTTGTTGTCAAACATGATGTTTTGTAGCATGGAGTACCTCTTCAGTCTGTTCAGATCAGCTGTCACAGTTGTGTTTCTCCTAACCTCTTGCCCACCCACAGCCTTCTTTCTGGGGAGATAGAGGGAGAAACAGAGATACTGTGAAATACTTGATACTGTGAAATCCCTGTTCAGCAACAGCCAAGATATTTGCATGTTATCAACACTCTTTTGGTCACCAGCCTAAAAGACAGCACAATATAGGCTGCTATGAAGAAAATTAACTCCCCAGACCTACTCAGTACAAAAAGACCATATGATTGCTTTAGTGAGACAAAATATACATGATATAAGCTATTGGTAATCCTGAGAAGTCTGGACTTTTTAATCCTTTATACAGGAAAAAAAAAAAAAATAACTATTTTTATCCAAAGCTGGAAAATATTTTTATTTTTTTAATATATAATGATCCAGCTTGATATCTCTTTATTTCTTTGGAAAAACAATATTTTGGCTGAGAACAAAAACAAAAACAACCCCCCCCCAAAACTCCAAAGTTACTTAATTTCTTTCAAATGTCCTAACCCAATGTATGCATATTTTTTTTCCTCAAACTCTTTTCATCCTTTTAAGTCTCCATGAGAAGTACCAAAACCTCTGTAAAGAAATATTTTGCAAGAGAACTGTTTGAATTAGAAGTATGCTTCTCAGTGACCTGTTTTTATTATAGGAAGAAGGCCTTTAAACAAGAAGGTAACCATCAAAATACATTATTTGCTATACCAAATACAGAGATTTAAAAAAATATATATATTCCAGAAAAATATATCATAAATGTACTAGATACTAATATAATTTATTCCTAATGGTGTTAATATTCTCATTTATATTTATAATTTTTAAAAATGTACCATCTGTCTCACTAGCTGTAGGAGAGCAGGTTACAGCAGCCATAATACAAATCACTACTGTTTAATTATAATGTCAAGTCTCTACTGGAAATGGAGCAATTATGTCACTGGTACTTGCTGACAATTTATTTTTTTTTCTTTTCTTTTGGTAACTGAGCTACACAGTCAGAAGTACCTTTCCTCTTTAAAACATAGAAAAAAGACCAAACTTACAATTCTTCACCGATTGTGCTTCTCAAAAAACAAGTTGCTTTCCATGCCATTTGCTAAAAGATAATTCATATCATCTACTTTCTTAAAGAAAAATATTTACAGATGACTCCCAAATCTGGCTAGCCATTGTAATTTCTGCTCTACATTTCTTCTTGTTAATAAATTTTAACATAGGTGCCCAACTGACATTATAAACCCTAGATTCTAATAAAGTGATTTCAGTATTTTGTTCCTAATCCCTCTCATCTGTCCCTACTGTTTTTCCCATTTTTCAGATTTATCGTTGAAAGGTCAAGTTATGTGCCTGGCCCATGCCTAAGGCACAAAATGAAGTTTCTCTTGTCTATGTGTGATTTCTCTGCAGGTAAAAGAGATGTAGCTTCAAACCATCTGAGTTCAAGAGGTTCAGAACACAACAATGTCCTTAATTCAATTTTAACCTGGTTCAAAAGAGCATAATATCTAAAAAATCATGGCCAAATTGATTTAAATTAAATATGAACTAAAGAATGCCTGTTCTGTTTCCAAATACAACTAGTGATCACATCTCTAGTCTGCCTGCAGATTAATAAAGTAAAAGAAAACAAAAAGATAAAATAAAGAAAACCAGGAGAATAGTTTCATATTTCTTTACATGTTTTTTATAGTGGGAAAGAAAAGAGAAAGAATAGTAAAAAGAGAAAGATGAAAAAAATAAAGAATGAAAGGAAATTCAGAGAAAAGTGTTCCTATTATGACATTAGTAGAAAAACAAATGGAAGATAAGAGCATTTAGAAAGCACCAAATGAGTAGTTCATACTTTGAGTCAGACCACTAGTTACAAGGATCAGAAAATTAAAAGTCAGCTCAAAGGAGAATACAGATGGTATTCACTGTGTTCATTAATTTCAGGTCCAGTGCACTCCCATAGCTTTCTGAAGCTAAGAATTTATAGAAAAGCTCTATAAAACCTCCTTCATATATAAGAAAGATACTACATGACTTCTGAAAAATCTGCTCCAGTATCAAGAGATTTTGCCATATCTGGGCACAATGCATCACAAAAAGATCTGGGATTTGCACTGGTTTGTTGCTAGTTAGTAGTGTTTAATATAGCTAGTTGCAATACAGATACAGAATTCGCATACTTTATTCTTATTTTGTGTGAAAGTTATTCAGATATGTCTTGCAACATGCATCCTGATTGCTTACCTCTTAATGTTACTTAACATATTCTTTCTGTTGCAGTTCAGGATTTCCCCCCTTTAGAGTAAGAACCAAGATGATTGTGCTTTTTTTATTCTAGCTTCACAGCATTTTGCTTTTATTTTAATGGAAAGACCGTAGATGTTGTCTACCTGGGCCTTAGTAAGGTCTTTGACACTGTCAGCCACACCAGTTCCTTGGAGACACTGACTTCTTGTGACATGGGCAGATGCATTGTTAACTGAGTAAAATCTAAGCCTCCTTTTCCCCAGGTTAAATCACACAAGCTCCCTCATAGGACTCACTCTCTAGACCCTTCACAAGGCTTGTTACCCTTCTCTGGACATGTTTCAGCATCTCAATTTACTTCTTGTAGTGAGTGTTCCAAAACTGAACACATACACTTGGCTTTGGCGCATCAATTCAGCCTGTCCAGATCCCTCTGCAGAGCCCTCCTACTCTCCAGCTGATCAACACTTCCCCCCAGCTTTGTATCATCTGACTGAGGTGCACTCTACTCCCTTGAGTCAGACTATTGATAAAGATATTAAGCAGAACTGGCCCTAGTACTGAGCCCTGAGGAGCACCACTTATGACCAGTTACCAAACTGATTCACTTCATTCTCCACAGCTCTTTAGGCCTGACCATTTAGACAGGTTTTTATGCAGCCAAGTTTGTTGCTGTTGCTGTTGTTGTTGTTTTGTTTGTTTGTTTATTGTTGTTTTGTTGGGTTTTTTCCTGGAATTTCAGCAAAAGCTTTCTGTTCAACCAGGCAGGTCTTTCTCACAAGCTCATCATTTGGCATATGGAAATGGTCTGCTCCTGGTCCTTTAAGATTTCCTTCTTGGTGAATGTCCATCCTTCCTGGATTCTTTTGTCCTTCAGGACTGCCTCCCAAGAGATTCTCTCAACAATACTCCTAATCATGCCAAAGACTGTTCTTTGGAAGTCCAGTGTAGCAGTTCTACTGACCATCACCTTAGTTCTGTGAGGATTGACAGCTCTATGATTTCATGCTTGCTATGTTCAGGACAGCGTCTGAGCATCACATCACCTGACAGTCGTCCTCTGTGGTCTAATGGGGCACCTTCCCTAGTTGTCTCACTCACCGCCTGTGTCAGGAAGTTATCTTCCACACACACCAGGAACTTCCTAGACTATTTCCTCTCTGTTATATTGTATTTAAATACTGTATTAGGGAACAATATCATTCTTGAAAGAAAAGAAATTAGTATTGTAGAAGTTTTTTACAGAATTTTTTATGTATGCTGCATATGGCCATGTTTATATGTATGTATAAAAACATGTGTGTGTATGTTTATACACACACACACACTCTGTTTCAAATTTCGTTTCCAGATGTTCTATGTAAGAAACTCAAATTACATTAATGAAATACCAGATGATAATACAGGAGATTCATGCATTTAAGGATATCTGGACCTTGAATGCACTTAAACCACTGAAATATTGTTCAGCAGCTATGCAAAGGCAAGATGAACTAGTAGAAGAAATCATCCATCACCCAAAGTGGTGCTTGGCTTGCCTGAATGCTGAAAGAAGCAGAAGATTTTCTTTCTTCAAATCTGAAATTCCTGAGCCTTCCCCAGAAACATGGGAATAACAGTTGTTTAGTCTCCCTCATAAAAGGTCTGAAAATATAGGAAATATCTAGGGCAATGTTTCACCACTGTTCCTTCTTTAAACGGCCAGATGAAAAGAGCATTTATTGTTGCATTGAAAAGAGCATTTATTGTTCTAATTTCTTCAGTGGTTGAACCAGTTCTCTCATTCTAATTAAGGCACTGAATTTCTGGACAAAACATACCCTGTCCTGCTTCATTTGTCCCTACTGGCATTCCAATTCAGCAAAACATTTTTTCTGTGGAAATATATTCACTGAAAATTATTGTACCTTACTGGATCAAAGTGACTAAATCTACTTTTTAAAATTTATTGCATAATTTTGTACTCTGAAAGTGGTTTTGGCTTTCAAAACAATCTACACTATATCAGGCTTTTTTTTTATTTTATTTTATTTTTACTATGCTCTTTCTAATCTTACTCCTTATATGCTCATCAGTTTCCTCCTTCATTTCACATCAGGCAGTGTAGTGGTTAGTACACACAGTACAAGCTAGGCTTTTTTATTTGTATTTACAGAGGAGTAAAGGGGAAAGCATTGTGAGGACATAATTTATTTTCCCTCTTATCATCTTGCCCTCCTCAGCTCATGCTTTAAAAAACGTTTATTGGGGGTTTTTTTGTGCTTTTTTCTCTCCTGAAGGAGGGCACTTATTAACTAAAATTCTTTGAAAGTTTTAGGAAATTTGCATGATCACTAGATTAGTCATTAGTATATTGTCAGAATATTATTGCTGTGGGACTATGTTTCACATCAAAGTGACATTATTTCAATGATGTGTTTGTTTATCACAATAAAACCACTCATACTGATACATTTCCACATTCTTTCCTGCTTTAATAGAGCTAGGAAATCTTCAAATTCTAAGAAATCTAAAATATTTGATGTCATCTTTTTCACCTGAACATCTGTAGTGTTAATGGTTACAATCCAAATACAAAAAAAAAAAACAAAAAAACCCCAAAACCAAAAGCAAAACAAAAACCCCACACCCCAAACAGAAAAACAAACAAAAACAAAAAAATCTTCAGAACATCTAGCCCAGTTTAGAATGTAAAAAATAAGCATCACAAAGGAGATAACATTTTCTTTCTTAAAACTGCATGTTCTTGCTCTCACAGTGATAGGAGAAATAGAAATTTTACTCACAGTATCCTGGAATGCCCAAATAAGGAGCAGCATAATTTTAGAGAAGTACTTAAGAATTAGATAAGGGATGTAAGTGGAACAAACAGGATGTAAACTCAGCTCTCTGTACCCAAATAAGAGAAATAACAAACATATTGCAGTTTTTGGAGGTGAAAAAAAAAAAAAAAAGACACTGTGCCTGCTCAAGAACTGAGGTCAAGGCAATGAAGAAGACCTGAAAGGGCCAAAAAGGACTTCCAGTAGGGATACAACTATGTAAATAATGCTAATGAATATGTATTAAGTGAAAACATCTAATGAATATATAAACAGTATATGTGCCAAAAAGCCCTGCCTAACTGTCATTTGGCAAGTTTGATTCAAGGTGCTCTCCTCCAATTATCTGGCATTCTGAATAAAGAATGACCTTTTTAACACCTACAAATTGGGCAGGGGGGGTGCGGGGGTGCGGAACGAAGTTTGGTTCTGCTGCTTTTCAGTATCAACAGAATCCTGACAGCAACCACAAAGGGGAAACTAATTTGAGTTCTGGGGTTCTGTTCAGAGGTCCGGGATTCTGTGCAAGTGAACAGCAAGAATATAGTCTAGGCTTGATGTATTTCCCAGTTGACAGATTCTTCTCTGTGCTAGAATTTGAAATCTAAGCAGTCATTTATCTTTAGCAGATACTGCTGTTAACATGAGATATGCATACATATGTGTTTATAAGAATAATTTAGATATCATCATGTTAAACAACATGAACAAGAAGTTCCTGTTCACTAAAACAACAACACTGAAAAGTGAATGCAATCTTTTTTCATTAGTTCAGTGAAAGGAGTGTTGTCCACCAGCTAAATATGAAAAGGAGACGCTGATGTTAAAGTGCAGTATACATTATCTGTTACCTGAGTTATATGTGTACAACTCACCTAAGGTTATTCCAGAGAAGTCTCATATGTACCTAGGAGGAAGTAATCAAACTGTCCTGTGACATTATTCAAATGGCAAAAAAACAACTCACTCCACCCCCACCCCCACCCCCCCCAAAAAAACAACCCAAAACAAAACAAAACAAAAAAAAAAACAAAAAAACCCACAACAACAAGAACAAAAAAACCCTAATAGAAATGACAGGATCCTAAGCTAAAGATAGAATGAAGTCCAAAGAACATTTGTAGGGAACTGCATAAAATCCTGAAAAGACATTTGTATACAGCACTGTTTTCTTACAATGTAATGCTTGTTTACAGCTGTGGAGTTTCCTGTGTGAAAAATCACTTGAATTGGAAATATATCATGAGACTAACAAATATTTTATTGCTTTCCACACAGTACACTCCAGAAATTCCTGAAACATTATCATATACGAAAAAGCATAATTAAGATCATAGCTTTATACTAAAATGCAATGTGCACAATTTTAAAAGTGTGGGCTTACTGACTGCATCGACTATTGTGTCATAGGGCTCATTCTCTCACTTCTACTCTTTAGCATCAAAAGTACATTTGCTGAAAAGAAAGATAAAGTGATACAATTTAGGCAAGTCAAAACTCAGGAAGGGAATACGAAACCGTTTAAATTCTAGTGATGCTATAGCATATCAAATTGCAGTAAGCTAAAATATGGACAACTATTAAAGTCATTCTCAGTGAGGGAAGAAATACAAAATTAATAATAACAACAATTAAATAAACCGACAATGAATCCCTAATTGAATATTTTCTTTCAAAAACTAAGCCAAAACCCCAATAAAAACCTTTGACTTTGCATATTTTAGCAGCTATCTACAAGCTGATGGATATGTCATAAGGTTATTGTATTTATTTCTTCAAAAGGCTGTAATCATAAAACCCCAGTAACTTAAAACCAGGATCTGAACTTACAAAAAGAATCTTGTTACCCTCTAACCATGTGCACATAAAATCTAGAGATGCTACTACTGCTGCACAGAGACATCTTATAAATTTAAAAAGTAAATGCCTAAATATTGCTTGTCATTTTCTAATTATATTACAGGATTAATATTTTAGAAATCTTGATTTTCATTTGGATGCTGAACAATCTTTTCTACATTTCTGAGAGAATATATTGGAAATGTTTTAAGTACTTGATGAATTAAACAAACACAGTTGGCAGAGCAGGTGTATTATCCAGCAAATAAAGAATTTCTGAATGGGATGACTGAAAGAATTATTTGTCTAATCTACTCAAGTCAAGAAAATATGTGGCATTTAACAATGTGAAAGGGGGCTAAGCAGATAACCAGCAATGTCAGCGTCTTCTCTGGAAGAAGTTAGACTTAGATTCACTGCTGGTGAAAATGTTGAACCATATGAAGTAGTGGTAAAAGCTCCAATAGCCATATGAGTTTCCTAAGAATTTCTTAGTGTTACATGAAGCTAAAAGGATAACCTTTATATTGTCCTTCTGTCTGCAATTAAACATATGACTTCTTTTTTTTTCATTTCAACTTCATGAAAGGAAAACATTTGTCTCCTTGAACATACATGACATTAATCATTATGAGACTGCAGAATGATCACTACAATCTGTATTTAATTCCAGATTTCTAAAATGGGAACTGCTAGTCTGAACAACAGTAGAATTCCAAAACGTGCATAATCTCCTAGAAGCTAATCCTATACAAATTAGGATTGCAATCTGTACACTGCAAGGTTTTCACTCTGAAAATCCTTGAAGTCTTAGCTGTGCTACAGCTTGCAAATCATCTCTAATGAGTGTAACATGGATTTCACAGCTATTAGACTAATAGCATCTTCAGCTGCTTCCTGATAAACTATCAAGAAAATGTTTCCATTTAATAAGAAATATATCACCCTATGGGCACTATGATCTTGTATGAAATTTGAAAACACTTTAGATTCCTTTAGAAAAATAGTCTGTTATTAGAATTAACTGGACATAATCATGAAAATGTGAGTTTTGCCAAATTCTACTCTCAGTTACCTCCATGTAAAGGTAAAGTAATTTTGTCAAAGTGCATGAATTTACTGTAGATTTACACTTACAGAACAAAAACTACACTTAGTATAATGACAGCAGGTTCGTTGAAAAGGAAGGATTGAACAGGAGGGACAGCATGTTACCAGGTCTAGCCCAGACAATTCCTCTCGCTGATGCACATGGTATGCTGATGGGTAGTCAATGCTATTTCCCATACATAAATTGAAATCCTAGGAATTTCAGCTTCCATCAGATTGTTGGCCTGAGTTAAACTGATTACAGTACACACTTCTGAACAGCCCTGACTTAGCAGATCCCACATGCAGTGAACCTGTAGTGAACTCTGGGCTCTGTTCTAAAGTAAGCCTGATATTTAGCACCCAAAAAATAGGTATGATTATCTTGATTTTGTGAAAATATATTTGATTTGTAACAACAAAAGTGAAGACTTCAATTTATCTTCAAAGAACATATTTTTTTCCACTGTGTGATTTGCAGCCATGCACAAATGATTTGGTTATTAGACAGGTTCCACTTATCAGTGTGCAATATATAATACAAGAGAGGAAACTTTGAAGAGACAAAAAAAGAATATATTGTGTTGGTGTCCTCTCAAATTTTCATCTTTCTTGTGTCTAAGATATTTTAACTCAAATTTCATCACTACTTAACATGATTGCTGCCTAACAAAGGTCTTGCTGTGCCTCAAAATCGTCAATGTTTTATTTCACTCTATCTTTAATCATGCTAGGACAACTGTAGATGTTGTAGAAGCACAATTAGTATCAATGTAAAAACTCATCATCTCATATAAACTGAAGCAAAGCTGTTTGATAGCATTAAATACATTATAGACCCTTCCAAAGTATAACTATAGAGGCAGCAAGGTATGACGGTTCATCAGAAAGCATATTTTCAACTGATATTGACAGTGTTCATTAAGTTTCAAGGGGCTACACACTTAGAATACTCAGCAGGCTTTAATGTATAATTAATAGCAATCTTGATTTGAAAGTGCCAGACAATCCAGCTAAATACACACACAAAAAGTATACAAGTGTACCTCTAGTACACCTTGGACAAAATTGTAAGGAATCATCAGTTTCCATGCTTTACTCCTGATCTAGCAGATATAAACTCTGTACGTTTATGCATCTGTGGAATCTTAAACTGATTTCAAATTAAAAACATACTGATCTAGGTCAAATGTAGCCAAATCTCAAAAGTATTATACGGGAGGCTGTGATTATACTTTTCAGTCCTGATTAATTTATAGAGAAATTACTGAGCTATTCCTGCAATTTAGAAACATATCAATAATCTTCAGTTTTCAGAAAGACCTCATAAATGTAAGCTGTAATGGTTAGTTAAAAAAAAAAAATACAGTGTAATTTTCAATTTCCTTTCTGTATGTTCTTTCTTTTGATACATCAATATACATCCCAATAGGTATCCTTAGCAAGGTATTAGTAACTGCTGAGATAGGCAAGAAATAGTGCTATGACTGACCAGGGAATGTCCTTTTTACCATATGCAGGTCAATGGAACTCTTGCAAAAAGCAGACATTCTCTAAATAATTACTCCCTTTTTCAGTATGCACCACTGTACCTTTATTTCTTTTATGGAAAGTCTCTTGGCCTGTAAAAAGTAAGGCATGGCTCTATTGATAAGGAAGTCAGCTTTTAAAATATTACATTAATTACTACAATTAATTACTGCATACACAACTTTACTAAAAGGTTTAAATTGATACTTTTATCATAGTAGAACTACTTTTATTGATTACGAGTAAGATGAATTTTAATAGAACATAAAAGCAACAAAATCATATTGTACAAATGATAGCATTACATTTGTCCTTAGAAAAAAAGAAAGGTGTTGTGTTCCTCAAATGCAGATGATAAGCAAAATACAACACACTTCAATACATAAAGACATTTGTGAATAATAACAATATCTATCACAGAACCCATCACGTTAAGAAACTGAGAAGAAAAATCAAGCAGTGTATATTTGCAAGGATACTGAAACTTTTGTTTATGCACTGATGGAAGTCAACTACAACTTTATCTCCATGAAACTTCATACAGCAAATCATTAAAATAAAGTATCTTTTCCTATTTTGGCTTTTACCACATTTCTGTTTCCTTTTGTTTTTTTGCTTTTCTTTTGGTTCTTTTTTGTTTTGTCTTGAGATTGATTTTCATTACCACTTTAAAGATTAAAAATATGCTTTACGTAAACTAAAATCTGAAAAAAAAAGAAAAAAAAAGTGCTGACAGAATGTTTTATGGCAAAACATTTTATTCTCAGTTAAGCTATCAGCCTTGACAATACTTGTAAACACTGAGAAAACATCAGACCAGAACACAGGCCATTTGAGTACCAAGGCTGATTTATTGGAAACTTCATCATGAGGATGGTAAGATGATTTTAGCTCTTATCTTGCACTCCCTTGCTTCGGCACTGGCACCTCACGGAGCCCCTATAGGCTCCACAGTGCCAAATTTTGGTTGTTGTCAGGAGATCTGATTCATTGAGTTCCTTGTGCCACATCTTATAAAAAGAAACAAGCAGGAATAGTGAGAAATGTTCTGAGCTTTCTAATCAGATGTGATAGGGGCTAGAGTCACTTTAACTTCCCGATAGTCAGGAATTCAAATGACAAACCTGGTATCTGACCTGGCTTTCATTTAATTTGATTTTTGCCTTGACTCCTATTGGATGAGTTTCAGTGGTGCTATTCTTCTGAATAACATACAGTATCAGGCTATTAGAATACAGCAGTTTTATGTTCTAGCAGATAAAATAATTCTGATATTTCAAATAAATTGAATTTAAAAAAATTTCAATTTTTGGAATAAGAAAATGATAGATATTTATTTACCCTTTTTCCCCCCCTCCATTTCTTTATTTGTAATTGATTGTTGCATTGATAACTGAAGATACTTAAAATTTTATCATATAGATTTAATAATATAGCTGTATAGCTTCTACCACTTTAAAATAGCAGTTAACAATTCCTAAACCTCCTTTCTCATACTTTGTATCGAATTCTTGAAATTCTTGAAATTTTGTTTCATATTCTTCTCAAAGAAAAAGATTTTAGTGAGTACATCTTCTCTGGGACATGTACTTAGAAGGACATATTAATACATCATTGTAGCCAAAACAATAGAAGGCCCAGAAACCATGGAGAAGCTACAAAGAAGGCACGTGATATGAAGATGATGATGGTGAAGAAGGAAGGGATCTTGAGACCTCCAACTCAGTTCTGGAGAGGTGTGCCAAGGGGCAGACCCAAGCAAGATTCTGGGGGTAGACAATCCTTAGGTTGGATGCATCCATTAGATATGACAATTAATTAGTGTTATAGATTTGTAGGGGCCTTATCCTGTATCACACACTTATTAGTCAGTGTACCTTAAAGTGCTTTAATTAAAGACCTGCTTTCTATTTCATCTATACTAATATTGTATAGAAAGTTCTTTTCTTCCATTTTAGGCATCAGCATAGTTACACAAAGTTAAGCAAACTTCTCAGTTTTATTAGCTATTAACTTTTGGGCAGTGCAAGCAGTGACTTATTTGGGTGTTCATATTTTTAGTTCTTACTGAAATGCTGAGAAGTAACTCATTGTTTAGTACACAGTCATTTCCTAGCACTGGGACACAGCCTAACGATTTTTAAAGCTTTCAAACCCAGAATGTTCACTAATAAATACTCTAACACTTAGAAATAATTTTAAATTTAAACACTGTATAATACCATAAAATAATTTCATTTGGTTAGTTGAAGTATACTTACAATATATAATTCCCTTGCTGCTGATTATGTGCCTTGGTTCTGATGATCTCAGAATTCAATCAGTGATATGGGAGCTTTTTTATTCTACATGTATGACTCTCAACCAAATGCTCTGGATGCATTAGGCTGATAGATTAAGAAGGACTGTCATTTTATCTGTTTAGGAAATATGACAAAATATGGGATTAGGCATTACTCAATGGCAAAGTGCTTACTGCATTTGCTAGCCCTTGAAAAACAAGAGGAGTGGTATCTTAGACCTTGACCTGGAAAGGAAAAAGGAAAAATGTTCTTTCTAGATTTTTAAAACCATGTTTGAACTTCAAAAAGGACAGATAGGTGAGGGGCTAGACTCATTATGTTGGACAGTGCCCTCCATGTCATAGAAAACTGGGGAGTTGAAACGTGCCTTATAGCAAGGTCATAAGAACCACTGAAAAAGTACACTTCAAATTTTAAAAACTGAGAGTGTGTAGATTTCAGTCCCTACAATCTTATTTGAGGTGCAGAAAAAGGTGATCTGTTTATGGTTTTACACTGAAACTCTCCTGTACCCTGAGAGACAAGTAAATTCTATTCTGAAATCCAAAGGACTCTACAGAACTTAAAGGTATTTTACAGAAGTTTATCAGAAAGGGACTATGCAATTAGAAATTATATTTCCCTTATATGAAATTTTTAAAAATTCAAATATTACAGAATCCATGCCAAATGTTCAAGTAGCCTCATAATTATTCAAATGCATTCTGTGAAGTTGTGATAAATATTTTATCTCTTAAATTATTATTGAAAATCTCATAGATATCTGTATTGTATACTCAGAGCTGCTTCAAGTACTCGTCACACGCTTTATTAATGAATTCTTTTTACTAATGCAAATTTAAACTAGGCATTTTATAACATTAATACTATTTTATCCATTAAAAATTATACCTTAAAAATACCAAAGATATTTTCCTCTTACTAAAAAATATTAAATTAGGAGTGAATTTGAAGAGTCATTATTCTGACATATTTCCAACAGGTTTTTCTGATGTTATTTTATATATCAAAATCTATATATGATTAGCCTTAGATAGTCTTGTATTCTAAGACTAAATATATATAGCCTTTGAGACATAAAATAACATCGGAGAAATCTACCCTTTATTCTCTTTTACTGTAGTTTTTTAGTCTCTATTGTTTCATATCAGTTGTTTACATAGGAGGCATTCAATATCTGTAATATACTTAACATAATAATTTAGTATTCTTTGTGAGATGTGAAAAGTTCATCCCATACTTCTTTACAATTTTGACAGTAACCACTTTGCTCTCATGTGACGAAAAACATCAATAAATAAAACTGACCTTTTCTGCTATCTAAGATGTAATGAAACCAAAATATTCAATCAACAAAGTTTTTTACTCAGGTTAAAAAAATCTTATGATCCACAGTATGCCTTGTGCTTCTAATTTTCATGACAGAATTGATTGTTTATGAAATTTTTATATCTATAAAAAGGAACCTTATTCCTTGCAAGACATCTATTCCTCTATCTCTTTTGTTAAAATATGCTAAGCTTCCAATAAATTAGACAGACAACTGATTTCATGGGTTAGTGAGGGTGAAAATGGCAATTTGAACACTATATTGTAAATTAATGATGAAAATCTTTCAACACAAAAAAACTCTATATGTACTAAAAGCTCTTCAATGTCTACCAAAAGTAAATTTATAATGAATATTAAGAGTGGTAATGAAAGTCTGCCTAAGATCAATATTGACATTTCTGTTTTAAAATGTAATGGCAATTCAAGATAACCTTAAAGCAATCTTTTTGTAAGCTGGAAATACATGCATGAAGGTCTGCTTCTGCAGGGGATCTAAGAGTATTACCATATTAAATCAAATACTATTGCCTCAGGAAAGAGCATGTTAGTATTATCTATGACTTTTTAAACTAAGTGACAACCTGATTTACATGGTATACAGCTTTATAGTAATTCCAGTTTAGTTAGGACCTTATCCTGTTTCCATTAAAGGCAACTTAATCTCTTAGAGAAAGTTTAAAGGAATCTGGATGAAATGGAAGTACTAGAATAAAGCTACAAGGTAGAAAAAAAAAAGCATTCAGAATGGATTTGAAACACATGCTTAGCTATCTGATGAAGTCTCAGTGCATACTCAAATGTGGAGTGTATTAATTTGTGATAAGGTATTATGATGACCTTTATATATATGTCCTTTAAGGAGTAAATTATAAAAGTACAAACTAAGAAGGAAATATGTAAAAATTTAAAATAAGATATTACAAAGAAAATTAGAAGAAAGAAATTATGAAGTGAGATATTTGAATAACTCTGTATCTACCCGTTCTTTTCTATTCTCCTTAGCAGGGCTAGCATTACAGAGCTCCACTCTCATTTTCTTCAACATATCATGACTCCCAAATATTCAAAGCTAATTATGGAGAAAACACTGAAAAGGCAGTCACCTCTCCATCTTAGCAGTCTTATTTCTCATTAGCACTAGTCTCATTTCTCTTTTCTCTTTTCTTTTTTTTTTTTTTTCCTGTGATGAAAAGCATCACACTCCACTATTCTAGTGGCAATCAGGAATGGTCTATCAAATAACTATTAGGAATCTTCTGAGTGTATCTCACTATTTTTCTATTTTTCCCAATAACCTTGACAGAGGTAGTTAATTCAGATGGTAACACGAATAAACAAAACAAACTGAAGAATGTTAACACTTAATGAAATTAAGCAAATTTCCAGTGTTTTATTTAAAAGACGCAAATATATATATATATATACACACATATATATATGCCATAGAGATAGATAGATAGATAGATAGATAGATAGATAGATAGATAGATAGATAGATATACTAAGTTTTATCTAGCTGCCAGGTAATCCAAAAATATAAAGATTTGGTACTATAACATTAAATATTTTTTTCATGTTTATTTGTTTCCCTTTCCCTGACAGACAGTAATGAACATACTTTTTTCCCTGCAGGGAACATGAAAAAAAAAGTATTTAATGTTATAGTACCAAATCTTTATATTTTTGGATTACCTGG
>JAWWLZ010000082.1:71271129-71297977 GCA_035041345.1 Poliocrania exsul
AAAATATGCTGGAGATAGATAAGCTTTGAGCATCCATCCTGTCTATCTGTTTATGAGGGAGTGGTTAGTAAAGAAATGGATATTGCTTTTCATACTGTAGGACACCATTCAGCTTCTTTATCATTAGATCTCAAGAAGTAATGTACTAGGGAAAAGAATACATATATTCCAAAAAAAGAATAGTTAGTGAGAAGTAAGAATGTCACATTTTGATTTAGTACCAAAAGAAAAAAAATATATATATGAAGTATATAAAAATATATATATGAAGTACATAGTACATATAATTAACAACATGGGAATGTGAGCTCAGACAAGTACAACTGACTAAACCCCAAATATAATCAAGCAGAAGATGTAAGTACATGTTAGCTCTGGTAAGTCTGTATTAGGTTTTCCTTTGGTGCTGTTTTCCCCAGTTTTCCAGATAAATGAAATCTGAATAAACCAGTCAATTTTATGAATTTCATTTATTAAATTTAGATAATTATTCTGGTCTAAAATTGCCAAGGATAATAGCTTTGATGCATCACAGGATGTTTAAGAACCAATATGCTGAATTTAGAAAACTGATTAACATTGTATAAATATCTGTTATGAACTTTATTTGATATTATGTTGAGATAATGTGACCCGGTTTTAAGTGATATATTATAAAATGAAATAATTTCTCCTAATAAAATATTGTATTTCATAATGTCAGAGAGAAAAGCTACATAATTTTAAAATAAGAAGTAGGCAATGATTTCTACAGTGTGGAGAAAAATATAGCAGGAGTTGGAGCATTAGAGTGCTAGTAAACAGAAAGATAGTATCCATGCAAATATATTAGATATTTCTGTAGATTAGTACTGAAATACACTGTCTTTCCAGTGTCCTGGAAGAAACTTTGTGTGATCAGTTTTTTTGCAACTAAAATTGTCCTAATGCATTCCCCTGACTTCTTAACTGTCATTAACCCAAGGCTCACAAAGCTTTCCAGCCATGCAATCCTTTGTATTACTTTAATCTTCTTTTCTATCTCGCATTTCACCATTTGTTAGACTTGAAATTTTTCCTTCCATATCCCCATAAGCTGTTTGTTTGTCCACTCCAGAATCAAAAGCTATATCCAAGCACTTGCTAGCTTTTTTGTTATGATTGTTTTAGTCTTCTCCTAGCTGAACTTCCTTCTTTTAGTCTGTTAAAAATGCCACCAGCAAAGTTACTCTTTGACTGCTGTTTTGTTCAGATTTGGCTTTTTTTTCAAACTCTCACCAGCACTCTCACACAGAATATGTAACGTTCCGGATCTTAATGATTTTTGAGCTTTAAGCAATTTATAGTTTTGGCCTTTTTCTTCAACATTGTCTGGTTTTACTTCTTTTGTAACTACATGCCTTCCTTGCATCCCTTTACCTTTTAAGTCTTTGCCTCCTTTGCTGCTCATTCTGCCTTTAGCTGGCCTTCTAAGATTCCAACCTTTTCTTTTAAATGTAAATTGCTCTTTCAAGTAAAATGGCCATATGTAACATCTTTTTTTCAGGGAAATTCTGGTTGTTATTACTAATCAAATATAGCAAAGGATGACAAAATTGACATCTCTCTACAACGGATGAGGAGACAGCAGTAGATGTTTATTTTGACTTCAATAAGGCTTTTGACAGTGTCTTCCGTAACTTACTGACAGATAAATAATGAAATGAGGTCTAGATAAATGAAAAGGGAGGCAAATTGAAAACAGGCTCAACTGCAGGGCTCAGAAGGCTGTGATCAGTGACAAAATGTCCTTCTAGAGGCTAATCTCTAGTGGAATGCTCCAGAGGCTAATATTGAAGTCCATGCTGTCTGACATAATGACCTGGACAATGGGAGAGAGCAAAATTTCATCAAGAGTGCAGATGATATAAAACCAGGCAGAGTGAATGATAGACCAGATGGATGTGCTGCCATTCAGAGAAATGGTGACAAGCTGGAGAAATGGTTTGAAAAGAACCTCATTCTCTTCAGCAAAGGTGAATGCCAAGCTGTGCACCTAAGGAGGAATAACCCAAGCATTGGTATATGCCGGGGGATGACGAGCTGGAAAGCAGCTTGTTACAGAGGGATCTGAGGGCCACAATGCTGTTGTAAAGAAGGCCATTGACTGCATAAGGCAGATATGGTGGATTGATCTTGGCTGGCTGCCAGGTTCCTCCCAAGCTGCTCTATCACTCTCCTTTCTAAACTGGACAGGGGGAGGAAATACAGAGGACTCAGTCCTTAGAGAACACCTCCATTGCCAGTCCTTTCTATGGGTTGTAGTTCTCCAAGAACTGCTCCACAGGTTGCAGTCCTTCAGGGATGGATGTCACCATCATGTGTCCCGCAAAGGACATAAGTCCTCCAAGAAAATCTGCTTCTCTGTGGGCTCCTCTCCATGAATTCTCCATGAATTCTCACTCCTTTCTTAACTTCTCCATAGTATTTGTTACGTTTCTTAAACACATTGTCACAGTGACACTTCCAGCATCAGTGATTGGCTCAGCTTTGGCCAGCAGTGAGTCTATTTTGCAGCTCGCTGAAACTGTCTATGTTTGACATAGGGACTACTTCTGGTGCCTTCTTACAATAGCCACCCCTGCAGCCACCACATCCAGAAAAAAACCCAACCTGTTGCATTGCAAATCTGATACCAGAGACAACTGACAGCAGTTCAAGGGAGGTGGCCCTTCTCTGCCCAGCCCTGGTGAGACACAATTGGAGCCCATGTCTGAGCTCCCCAGTACAGAAGTTATGGACTTACTGGAAGGAAGTTGAGTGAAGGACCACAAATTTGGTGATGTAACTGGAGAATCATATGAGGAAAGCTGAATGAGATGGGACTATTTCCACTGTGTAAGAGAAGGTTCAGGGGGCATCTTCTTATTGTGTTTATATACCTGATGGTAAAGAGTAAAGAAGGTGGAATTAGTACCTTCTCAGTGGTGTTCCATGACAGGAAAAGTGGCAATGGGATCTAAATGAAGAATAAGGCATTCTATTTTGGCATAAGAAAAAAAAAAGTTTGTTTTGGGCATAATCTAACACTGGCACAGGCTGTCCAGAGAGGTTATGCAGTGTCTGTGTAACTATTCAGCATTCAATAGAGAATAGCCCTGTGCAATCTGCTTTAGCTTATTTCCGTAGGCACTTTCCAATGTCAACCATTCTATGTGGTTTTCAGTGAAATTCACTCCCATATTTGCTCCCATACTTGCTTCATGATGCTTTTTATTTAGTGAACAATTCTTTCTCTCCCCACTGTCTAACTATTGGGAGATTGTTATTTTGCAAGTAGAACTAATGGGAACTAGATTCCTAGGTAGTTGATTTTGAAAGAATTATTTCATATCTTTAAAATCTAAACTCTCAGTGTCTTCTGATTACTATATCAGTTAATAATTACAGGAATTCTTCCTGGCAAGAGCAAACAAGCCATAATGGGTGCTTCTGTTTCTTCCCTAGGCTTTTCTGGCACAAGAGTGGTTTTTAACACTCAAGCAATCTGGCATTAGTAAAACTGTAGGGCACTTGTTAAACTTTAGACCCTTTGCATTTTATTTCCAGATTTTCAAATCTTTGGTGCTTTTGCTAATAAGAGCTGATAAGCTGCTGTAGTTTTAGATGAACCACCCTCAGCTCTGATTGTGCTTCTAGCTTGAACATCAAATCTCCCGGAATAACTTAAGGCTTCCCTGAGCTGTCTGGTGCTATGACCTACAGGGAGGAAAATAACACCTTGAAAATTCATTTTCATAGACAGGCTAGATTAAATAGCAGAACCTCCTTCACAAATGTTAAAAAAAAAGGAAAAAAAATATAATTTTCACATAGACTGGAAAAATACTTGGGCTTTATGGAACTCCCTTACAGTTCTTCTTTATCCATTCTTGCAGTGATAGGAGAAAAACAAGAAGATGGAATAATTGTTCTCTCCTTGCTCCTGCATCTGTAATCCAAGTGCATTTTGCAGTTCTGATTGCAGCAGAATAGCTCCTGAGAGAATCACCCCAGCATATCCAAGAGCTACTGGTGACTATAATTTTTCATCATATGAAATTAAGCACTGAAATTGAAAGAGGTAATATATTTAAAAATTTAGTTTAATTCTACAGTACCATAAAAGTAAGGAGAAGGTCTTTATTCAGATGATACTGTAACAGAGCAATACATAATAATAAATTTTATATCTATAGGTAGTCAGGAAAAATATATGCATATTTACTGCTCACTTTGTAATATCTTAATTCCTACTTGGACTCAGTCCTATTTGGACTCTCTCCCTTATCCAGCTGATTATAACTCTGCCAGCAATAAACCACAGAGATCTTCCATGTAAACTTATACTACAAGTATTAAGTTTTAACTATCCTTTTTTTTTTTGTTAGTGACATCTGATTTTATGTATTCCTTGAGAAACATTAGACTATCCATACTACAATAGATGTGATTTCTTTAACTATGTCCTACACAACTTGCAAGATAAAATTTTAATCAGGTTTCATAACATGTACTTTCTACTCCTTACTTCATCAGATTACAGTCATAAATATGAAGAAATATTTTAATTATGTAGAAAATTTATGTATATCTCAATTGTATGCTTAAGTGTCTTGAACTGTAAAACACAGCACTTGATTTTTATATATATCAGTCTTACAAAAGTTGGGTAATATTTCCCTCAGTGCAAATAAAGACTAAAAATAATGCCCATAATATCTCAAAATTGGTGGGCCTTACGCAGAATAAAACAGCTACGTTTACATTACTGTGTGAATTGACCTTTGTCTTATGACACATACGAGGAATTATAAAAGGCTACTTCAAATTCTAGGCCTCCAGCTCCAAATCCTAACTTGCTACTCTCTGATTTGTTGTGAAAAACTACAGAGAATTATAGGATGTGCTGTATTTTCACACACACACATACAAAACCTCAAATGTATAAAATTATTTAACTTAGAACATTTTTTTATTTTCTTTATAAATTTTACTCAACCAATGAATTAGAAATTAAATACAGACTTTTTCCCAAATACATTTCATGGACGTAGCTGGTTTCTGATATATTTTGGTCTCATGACAACAAAAACAGATAGGGAGTACAACAACTTTATAAGTAGAGAGACAATCCCTCTGACAACTACTTCACCTTGGATTAATATTTCTCTTTAATCATATAATGGAGATATCAACAGGTTCACATATACAGGGTCATTTGTTGTACAAAGGCAGGGCTTTATAAAAGCAAACAAAAAAACTGCCATGTAAATGGTCAGGCCAGGTGTAAATGCAATAGCATCAATGTGACTGGTCCTGAGCATTTGCTTGTTCCGACATTTCCAACAGTCATACTGGTGGGTGCCTAATTTTAGGCACTTATGTGTGAACATTGGCTTTCCTACTGCCAAGTAACAAAATGCAAGCTGAACTTCTAACATGTTTTGCTCTGATAGCTATAATGAGGATACAAATGACATTGTGAGGGTACAAGCATCATCTGTAAACATCGGATTATTTGTTAGTTAGGATCCAAGACAAAAAGTTAAAAGAGAGCTATGTGTTGATCTAGTGGCCATGTTTAAAGTAGATATTTATTCCTCATTTAAATAAAAGCAATATTGCAAAAACAGGATAAAACTTTCTCAGAATACTATGAAGTGAGGAGGGGATATTTTTGCCCTAAATGAAGGGTTTAAAACTCATAAGGAACACAAGGTTCAACTTTTACAGTCTAAAGCAAAGATAACCTAGCACAGGGTACTGCAAAACTTCTCAGGATGGCACTCAAAAATCACTTCTCACTGGCATAGTACCGTGCTTATACATGTGTTTAAAATAAAAAAGATAATATGAGAATATGATAAATATTTGTGGGGTTTTTTTCTTGTTTTCCATCTTTTTTTTTTTTCTCAAATTCTATACTGCATCACCCTTCTGAATCATTTGGTTTTCATTTTTGTTGTTGTTTGTAGCTAATTTGACTGGTACCTCTTACAGAATATATGTTGATGATAATCTATTTTGATCAGACATTTATTACCTGTGATATGTTTCTGTGCTCCAGGTGGATTAGAATCATATTGATCATGCAATTTCAGGATTGTGATGTTTGCAATTATGAATCAGGTCTTAATTTTACTCTGTACAAGGAGTTTTGCTTACAGCATTCAGGGAACAAATCTTCACAAGAATATATATGAAAAATCCAATGCACAAATTCAGCATTGGAAACTTTTTAATAAGATTTGCTAACATGCTTGCATAGAAAATGAATGGTGGAAAATTCAAATATTCTGATGGTTATTTTCAGCTTTCCTATTTAACTGATCATGAGCTATAGATATTTTGACATCTTTTTATGCCAACAAATATTTTGAAAGGACTTCCATTACACAGAGACCACTTGTGAAAATAATAATTTTTTTTTTAATTCAGTTGGGTTCACATTGGCTTTTTTTTTTTTTTTAAAGGCTGTAAAATTGAAACTGGGTGAAATCAAAATTGTTGGCTACTAAAAACACTTATGTTGAAACTCATTGTGTCATTTATCCTTACACAGGGAATAGAACCATCTTTTATCAAAATCAGTTCAGATTAAACAAATGTCTATGGGAAATGAAGGGCTAGCTTTATTACCCCACACAAACATAGTATCACTTAGAGTTGCCAAGCTTTAAGGGAATAAAAAATGCTCAATGTTAATTTTGTAGGGTATCAAGATTTTTCAGCTTGCCTCTAGCAAGAAAGAGCCATTCCATAACAGATTTTTTATCTCTGCCTTAAGAGGGTAAAACCAGTTTTCCACTGCATTTATATTTACTCTCTCTAGTGCAGATGTGACCATTTAACTTTGATAACTGTTCTAAAAATCTTTATGAGAATATAAAAAAAATCTTACCTACACTTAAGTCCTCTTAATAAGAATATTCAAAAGATATGTTCATACAGAGAATCAGATGGTATTTGCATATATAATATTATTTTACTTCTGGAAAATATAATTTATTATATTTAAGATTATAAATTATTTTTTTTATTGCAATACAATGTGTAAGAAAGTAAGCCCTTAATATGGTGTAACAGGGTGGATTCTAAGAGATGCTGGGAAGTGAGACAAAAGCACTGTTGAGAGGTCAGGAAAATACTAACTTTATTACCAGAAGCGGCTAAGTAAGGGGAGTTTTGATAAAAACAACGAGGGAAAGAAGGAGGGAGACCAAGGCAATAAGCCAAAACATGTAAGCACCCCACTTACCAAGGGGTTACTCACATAGGTTGTCATATTGACCCAGAACACTTAGATTCTCTGGAGAAATAAACAGAGACTGCAGTCTCTAGGTGCCGGCTGGCTCACAGCAATAATGGACATCCCCGTTGTTAAGAAACAAGGTCTTTTTGTGAAGCAAACCAGCAACCAGAGCACAAGTCATCTGCTCTTAAAATACAGACTGCAAGTAACATCTGACCAGGCAGGTGTGGCCAGCACCACCCAGCCAGAGGTCTCTGGCTCCCCGTTCTTCTCATGTAAGGGTCCCCCATCTGCACGTGTGCGCAGGCATTGGAATTGCCCCTGAGCATTTGTATAATCACTTGGGGGTCTCCAGAAAATGGGTCTGAGGGCATCTTTCCTCTCCCTTCTCTTCACTTTCTCCTCCAAATGTCCTATAAATACTGTCAGCAAATCAGAGAAAACCATTTATGTTCAGTTTACAGAGAGCTCCGTCTTCAAGGGTGAAGCTTTCCTCTTATCAATGCTTGTTACCAGTAGCTCGGTAGGAAAAGAATAAACTTTTCCCAGGTGGCTGGCCAAAACACAGACAAAAAAAAAGTCAACACTCAACTGATTACCAATACATATGGTGAGTCTCTGGAGCTAAAAGAGATTCTTATTTCACAGCATGCACCATTCTTAGTAATAATGGACATAATAAATTGTCATATTTATTACCTTTCACTGCATGAGTTTTCAGCCTATCAAACAAAATATACAGACTTTCAAGAAACATAGAAGAGGTGGTGGGTGTCAGTTTCTTTATAGGTGTTAATGTTAAGTCTATCACTGTCATTAATGAGTAGGTGGTTAACCATTTCTTTAAGCTGAATAGTAGCAGTGGTGAGTGCTGTGGAATCTAACATATGAGTATAATGATCTTGTTCAAAACCCAAGATGTTATGCCTGTATGAAGAAAGTTGCATATGCGTGTGTAGAAATTAAGAATGTCCTGTTTTCAAACATTTCTAATACAAACTATTTTCTCTAACACCTATCATTTAGAATTAGATCTACATTTAAGCACTACATTTTAAAATATTCTGTAAATGACATATTGGAACTGTTCAACATCAAAAAAAATTGCAGGACTAACCGATTCAATAAAATGAAATAAGTGAATACAAATTTAATTTATACTTACTAGACCAAATTCGCAGAACACACTTTTTTGGCTTCTTTTCTTCAGTGATCACATTTGTGAAGTTCTCAGCCACTGCATTCTTGAATAAAATGTATCTTTTTATGACTGGTTATGCCAAAAACAACAACAAAAAGGTAATTTTAAAACCCAACACTAAAAGGTTTTGGTGGATGCTTGCGGATATTCTCTTTTTGCTTTTATTTGTTACTCAGCTTGTACCACCCTAATGTAAGGTATTACCAGTTCATCTAAGCTTACTCCTAAAAACAAAAAAAACAACAAACCAACAAAAAACCCAAACAAAACCATATTGGAAACATCTTAGCATTTATTCATATTCTTTTGACATTATCAGGGTTAATTAAATGATAATCCCCTCATTTGTGGAACATGTGAGAGGCAATAATATCACCTGGGCTTACAACCACAGAAGCTGCGCAAGGCCATGTTTACTGCTATGTGAAATGCTCCAGCACCTATTAGGCATGTAATTTAGAAAGAGAAAGAAAATCAGAAAATCAGTCTTAACTCATATCACAGTGGACTATGGAATGAGAGGGATAAGTAATATATTAGTATGGCTGTCTTCAATGGCAACATAGCTTCAGACAGTACCATTCAGTAGCTAGGGTCAAAGGCATTGCCAACCCCAAAAGAGAGGCGTATCTCATATGAGTAATCCCTTTATAATGGACAAGAAGATATCACTAATTCCACTTTCAAAATGTTTTATATTCAAGGATGAAAAAGTATTAAACTTTGTAATAATTAAGTCAGCACTAATGCAAGGTACAGAAGTTAAGAACTGATTTAATAATTTGAGTTGCTAGATATTGCAAAATTATTCTTTATTGGAACAGTAACATTGCATGTTGTTATATGATGCAATGTCAGGACCAAAAAACTCCCATGAATTTGCATCCCCAAGTTACTGCTCTGAGTCTTGGGGGTTTTTTTAAGAAGGAAAAATAATACCAACAACAATAAAAACACATTAAAGTGTGTTATCACAGACAATTGATATATTCTAATTTCAATGTTAAAAATGGATTGAAAAAGGAGAGACAATGAGGTAGTGAGGAATACTGTAGAGGAGAGACATAATACAAATGAAAGTGATTGTATTACATTCAGATTTTTGGAAGTAATGATGAATTTTTATGAAAATGAGCATGGGAAAATATGGCTGCAAAACAGGAGCATTTTGTGAGGTGGTGGTAGCTGGAAGAAAAAGGAGAAAATAAAATCACTCTATCACAAATTTAGCAGAGCTCTCTAAAGTTGTTGGGAAGCCGTTACCAGCTGGAGGATTGGCTGAAGGTATTCAGTCTAGTCACATAGAAATTGTAAGTGTGGCCAAAAATGGATCCACAGGAAATATTACAGATGTGTAAAGAAAGCCTAAGGAACTTAAGTATCTCCTAAAATACCCAGATGGTTAGGAATTTTTACCCTTGTGCCCCAACTCCCTCTTCTGATATAGAGGACTGTGAACTTTCTATTCAGACAGTATTAAAAAGCCTACAGAGAAGTAAAGCTTTCTGTATTCAGAAAAATACATAGGAGAGAACACAATTCCTTAGAGGACTCCCAAGGCATAGACAAATTTCACAGTACTCTAGATACCTGTTTAATATGCTTAATTGGCAGGGTTGGATCAGACTGCTCTTAGAGACCTCCATTTTTAAGCAGACTGGTGAGGCTTCCACATGAGACTTTCACAGAAGGAAATTGGATGTGAAGATATAATTAAGGGTTATTCATAAACATTATTATACAATGAAAGTGATCTAAGATGTACCTGGATGATTTTGAGTTTATATATTTGTAATGAAAATAATATGATATTTGTAATATGATATATGATATTTTAAAGGAGATATCTCTATTTTCTCTCTAATCAGAATAAATATATATATAGAAAATATATATAATAAATAGTAAATGCTACTTTAGATTATTCAGATAATGTTATGTCAGTGAGAGACTTAGGAATTGAATATATTTAACTGAGGCTTATCCATACTCCTGTGACTGTTGCAGGCCCTGACCTCTTTGTGAAAATTTTTTAAGTGCAACACTTACCTACCATAACTATGTATCTCACCACTGTGCATGAGTGAATCCTAATGGTAACATACTTGACATCTCTAATTTTACATTGAATATATTAAATGTATTGTTTAAAAACAAATACACCTGTGGATTATTGAACTTGCACTATTTTTTGCAAACCAATACACCTGAAGTACTGATTTTCAAATTTTCTGATATATCTTTACTGTTCTTATCCTACACAACAACACAGAAATTTGTTTCTTTCAAATCAATTTATTCTTATCCCCACCTCCCTGGCTCAAATACTGCATGCAGTTGTGTTCTGAGAGCAAAATATATAAATGCAAGAAGCCATCCATCTCTGTCTAAGAAGGAATTAAATAATTAAACCATGACTATTTTATCTGCACTCAAGCAATAAGTCCCTCAAATCCTCACTGTATGAAAAAATTACACAAGCTTTGTTGACCTGGATGGCCATCAGCCTAGTTGTATTACACTGACAAATAGCTGAAGATCAGAGCCCAAAGAATTAGCAAATAGATAGAAATTGTTTCTCTTTCAGAGAAGTTAGTTGCAATTGGTATCCTTTCAGAGATTTGCAGGTTTATTTTTTCTTTTACATGTCTTATGTGACCCCAGTTAGTGTGATATTGTGCTAACTGTGCAAATTATGTTCAGGATTATATAAAAGGGAGAGGAGTGGGAAGAAATCAGTCTAAGTTGTAATCATGGTGGAGCAAGCATGGCACATATCCTGACAGCTGTGTTTCATAGAGGGGCTGTCCAGATGGGATATACTCTGCTTTTTGAGTAACTTAATAAAATTTTAAAGTACAAATATTTGGGGAACACAACTTGGATTTATACTTTTTGACATTTTTCCCCCCACATTTGTTACATTATCTATAATTCTTCTCCTTCCTCATTGCATGTAATTACTTTATAATTTCCTGCAGAAATACTTCATTCATTGCTTACTCTATCCTTCTAAACTGAATGTCTGACCTTTCACTTTCTCATGACCCACTACAATGCAGTTTCAAGATTCTTCTCCAATTAATCTGCACAAGGGCACAAGTAAAATATGAAATTAGGAATTGATTTGCAACTTCTTTGTTATTACTACTGAGCAAAGGCCACCAGCCTTATGTTTCTTGCATTAGTTGGCCCCTGTTGGTTCACTCTAAAATCCATTTGTTTGAAATGAATAGGTTATAGAAATTAGACTCAGAATTTTAAATGTTTAGGAAACATATACATAGTAGTGAACTGCTTTGATAAAAAGTAACTCAAAAATTTAAAAAAAATAGAAAAAACCTCCACCCATGTATAATTTCCTTTAATTGTTAAAAATAGATACAATGACTCAGATAAACAATACACACTAAGATACTGTATACCTTTGTTTCCTAAAATTTGCCAGTGGAAACAAATGGGATAACAACTAAATAGTCATTAACCATTAGATATCCTGATGGAAAAACTTCTGAAATATACAGTATATAACATCAATTTTTTTTTTTTTTTTGTATTGGAAAAAAATCTAAAACAACTTAAGTGTTAAAATCTTGAAAAAGATCCAAAATGAGATAACACTGAAAATTATCTTCAGACACTGTGAATTATTTTTCCTTGCCTGGTTGTTTTGTGAACTGAAAGTATTTCACCGTATAACAGAGGAATGCAAGTCCAATTGCTAGCAACCAGTAAGAAAATGTGACTGATTTTTTTTCACTGTTCTAGGACTTAGTAAAAAATGCTCTACCAAAAATTCTTCACATCTGAGAACATTGTTGATGATTGTCATGATAAAGTAAGAAAATGGAAAATTTATCATATATAACTACGTTTTCCAAATACTGCACATTGAACGGACCTTTTAGAAAATTATGAGCTTAATTCTTGCTTTAGTAACAAAGTGGCAAATCAGCTCCAACTTATATTAATTTGATTCTGTTGAATCACTTCAGGAAAAACCCAGGGTAACCAAGGTGTATTTGGCTCACAGTTATCATCTCCAGCTTCAAAGTCTATTTCTGGTTCCCTGTTTCATCTAAATATAACACAAGGCAATAATTTATGGTTTTTTAGTTGAGAAGTGTGCACTAGCTGAGAATATACTCTACCCCCTACCCCAAGATCTGATCTGGAGTCACAGAACTTTAAGGTTCCACTCTTATTCAAATCAAGATAAAGCTTTTGAAGGTCTTTGTGACTCCAGTTCAATATGTCATCAGTAGGATATTCTGTGTCAACTGCAGAAGCTATAATGATTTTATTATTGTAACTAACAATAAGGGAGTTTAAATTTACTTAAATAAAAAGAATAAAACAGATAAAAAAATTATTCCACCTTAATATTTTATTCAAAGCCACTTCTACAGCTATAAACAAATACTTTCCTGCTAAGAAACTTGTTTCCTTAACTCTCCAGTCACATTGCTAAGGCACTCGTATTTAGAAAATGCCCACTTTTATAGAACATTTGAAACAACTGTTTTCCTTTGATAATATGCAGACTAAAATTGAAAAAAAAAAAAAACAAACAACTAATGCTTTTCCATATTTTGTAAGAAATAATGGAGGGAGAATCACATTTTAAAATTATCCCTCTCTCAACAACAAACTAATGATTCATAATTAGACTAAGTTCTTCAAAGCTTTACCAATTTAATACTTTCTTAGGCTTTCTTTAGACTGACTGCATCTAAGGACTGTACAGAGAGTTACTGGGTGTTGTTTTGTTTTGGATGTTTTGGGTTTTTTTATTCAAATAATAGATGTCTCTTTCAGACAGCAAAGAGTCAGCATTGACAATCCCTTAATTATGAGAGCCTTCAAGGGATTTACAAAGCCCTATTGGCTGCTTTTTACAGCTAATTGCAGCTGTGTTTTTTCCCTTCTGTTTTGTTTTCCTTTCAACATGGTGAAAGAAAATAGTCACAAAGTTATCTAGGATTCTAGTCAAGGAGCTGCATCCTCGAAAAGCAGCAGAATTTGGAGAAGTGAATTAAAAGACAGAATTAGCTCTGCCTAGTTCCTAATTACATCTACCCTCACGGTCTTGGCTGGGCTTTTTTTACCCTTCTGCCTTAAGATTTTACTGCTGTAAAATATGCATAACATTTCCTCACTGCAGTTTCTGGGACAGAGAATGCTTATGTCGTGATGCCTACACAGTGCTTTGAATATGCATTATACTATGTAAATGATATATATTTTTAAAGTTTCAAAGAACTTCTCTAGTTAGAACATTTTGAATTCTGAATTAAAAGAGCTTCCTAGTGATTGCCTGATCAGGTCGACTTGTCAGTTACCAAACTGCTCCACTGCACATTTAAGAAATGAAGGAAACTATTAGGGGTCTCACAGTACTCAAAGTAAATGATTGGCTATTTATTTATCTACTGACTTCAAATACAGAAAGGGCCAAAGTGTAATTGAACTGCATATTTAAAACCCATTGTTTTAAATGCTGACTTCTTATCAAGACATGATGCTCATACAGCATTTTTCTAGGCACACCGACTCAATAAAAATAATTTCTGGATAGGGAAATTTTCATTAAATCATATAGGAATAAGGTTTGCATATATTTTAATATAAATAGAAAAACTAAGCCCTTCCAGGATGTTAGTATTTGTCTCAAAGAGATGATGATTTACATTAAAGACAATAAGCTGGTTATCAGCCTCAAATTAAACCTATCTGAATATTAAAAATTGTATTTGACAATGAAGTATTATCACTTGGTTCAACCAAACTGAATGTAGCAGGCAAGTGAATAAAGCATGAAGATAAGAATAGGAGGAATACAGAATTTATTGTTAGATTTGCCACTGGCAAATTAGGGAATCTTCATTTCACTACTTGATGGAGGTTTTTTGGTCATCAGTATAGTGGGAATACGGTTACTTATATCCATCAAACCAATAAAACTATTTGTGATAATAAAAATACATAGGAATAAGGAACACAGCACATGTAGAAACTATACCCATGCTTTCTGCCATGTTTAAAGAAACAAAGGACTTACATTTCTGTTGACTGCGTGACAGGAAAAAATGATTGCCTAGGCAATTAATAGCATACTTTCTCATTTGTTATCAAACTTTTCATCACAGGGAGGAGGAAGAGGGAAAAGAAAAGAGAGGAGAGGAAAAGGATATATCTATTGAACAAATTCTAAATATCAGCACTAAACTATAGCAACAGATATAGCACAAGAGTACTCTACAATGACATGGTTTGCAGCACAATTATTAGGGAAAAGAAAATTGGATGAGTGTGGAGGACCAGGCATAAGCACATAAGCATGTTTTTTCTCAAGCATCCTGACTGTTGCAACAGGAAACTTGTGACTGGAAGAGAGGGTTCTGCGGAGGTGAGACAGCAGTGTTCTGAGCCAATTTCCCTTTTCAGTTGCTAGGTTTGAAAGTCTGCCTTGAGACTCACGCTCAGTATGCCTGCATCAAGAGAAGGATTGAATCCTGGGCACCTCACTAAAAGAGGTATGCACCAGGTAAACTACAAAAATAAGTCATTAGTCCTGTGTGTTCTCTCTCTCTTTCTCTATCTGTCCCTCCCAGATTCAGATCATCCATGGTGTCAGGAAGGATATGGGATCTAAGGACTGATGATCTTTTACTTTCTTTCTCTCTTCGTCTTTATTCTCTTGTATTGACTCTGGCTGAGATGGAGTTAATTTCCCCATAGCAGCCCTCAGAGTGCTGTGCTTTGCATTGGTAGCTAGAAGGGTATTAGGGTACTGATAGCACACCAGTGTTTTGGCTACTGCTGAGCACAGCACCAGTACTGTAACATTTCTTCCCCAGTCAATGACGAGATTCTGGGAGGGTGCACAAGTAGGCCAGCTGATCTAAACTAACCAAAGGGCTATTTCATACCATATGACATCAGCTCAGATATAAAAACTAAGGAAAGGATCAGGAAGGGGAGCATTCCTTGTTTTCAATGGCTGCCTGCTAAGAAAACATTATGTGTTGTTGAAGCCCTGTTTCTCAGGTTAGTGGCTGAACATCACTGCTGATGGGAAGTAGAGAATAAACCTGGTTATTTTCCACTTTGCTTTTATGTGCACAAGCTTTTGCTTTGCTTTGCCTTAATAAACAGCCTTATCCCAACCCCCAGGAGCCATTTTCCATCTTATTCTCTCTCCCCATTATGGCTGGGAAGGGGAGTGATATTGCTGCTGGGTGGGTACCTGGTGTCCAGCCAAGGTCAACCCACAACGTCTCTCTTCTCTTATTTTATCCTAGCAAGTGCAGCTATCATATTCTACCCTCTACTCTGTACCTGAATTTTGTTGCAAGAGTTGGGAGCTTGTTAGTCCACACCTCTGCAACCAAAAAGGGTGCTAGTTGCCAGAGTTAAGACAATTGTACAATAAAGCCTGAGTTCCCTGACATGCAGACTGGTGTCTTTGTTCACCTGATTAGAACTTATATCAAGCATTACACCTCCTTCTGGATTGTGACAAGAAGTTAAACACAAACCTGTGAATTCTCTAACAGCAGTAAAAATTAATTTTTTAAGTATTTACCAGAGAAAGACCTCTTTTCACTTCTTATGCAAGAAACTTCACAAGTATCAATTAAATTTAACCAGAATTAGGAAATGGTTGTATCATCACTGGATGGATACCCTTATTCTATTCTTAGAAATCAAAGCTGTCTAACTAAAAATCCAGCTCAAAAGAAATCTTATTTAAGTGAGAATTGTATCCACTTGTCAGCTATGCATTTAACTCCTCTCAGTTAACAGTTGTGCTTGTGAGCCAAGGAGAAAATAATTTGCAGATGCTTTACTAACACTTGTAACAATAAATTCACCCTCTTCCTTGAGTATATAAAAATAAATATATATATATATATATTTAAAAAAATAATAAATCCTTTTCTGCTTTTGAAATCTTTTATCTCCTACCTCTTCTGCCCCTGCTAGTGCCAGTAACATCATCATCTTGACCATTTTGGCAGTTGCAGGAAAGGTATCTATATCTAGGTTGAATTTATTTCCTGTTGTTCTTGCTCATGTTCCGCTTGTAGAAAAGCTAATAAATATATTGAAAAGTATGTAATTATCAATATGTAATACCATGAATGTAAATTATTCCTATATGCAATATTTCATAGTAACATATTATTTTGTGACTGTAAACAATTTATAGGGGAATCTTTCCATGTCTGCAGTACAATAGGCACTTTTTTTGCAAAATAAATTAATACCTAATTATATATATTATATTTTTATATATAATATGTATTTATGAAGACAGCAACACATTCTGACTGTTATTTGGATATTTCCACCCTAAACCCCCATATATTCTTTGAAGTTTCAAGGAGAATAAAAATAATACTTTTTACAATAAAATCCTGAAATATGAGGATTTTCTTTTCAGGGTAATTAATTATTTCTCTTCTTTTATTCACAAAGTTTTTGTCATTAATCAAGAAAACAAGCAAGAAAACAAACCCATGATTTTTATGAGACCTATTTACTTTCAAATTTCACTGTCCTCATAAATGAAAGCAAATTTCATTCCTTAGTAAGGCTATCACAGGCCTTCAAAAGACAGATTCATTATAGTTTGAAACCTGATTCTTTCCAGTTTACTAATGTGTATTTTTGTATACTCATAGGGAAATGTATGATGTTAAATACAGTGCTGGCCAGTTGGAGGGCATGTTACTTCATGACAAATACAAATTTTGAAGCCTGAAAGGTTTTCATGCACATAGTCCACTGGTCTGCACAATGACTTGACTAAATTGTCAAGTTTCTTACTCAGAAGCATAAAGATCAGATCAAGTATGAGTTTTAGTTGAAGCCTGACAGTGGAGGTAACATTTCCTCACTTTTTCTGCATAAGCACACGAAGGATGTAAAATTATCCCAATCCTTAAAATTAGGATTTACAAATACATCAAATTAAATTTTGATGTAATTGACATTCATAGTCAATTACATATAGGAATAGCTATTGCAGTGCCTATTTTGTATGGCCATTTTCTAGTGCCTACCTCCCACAACAGAGTTACAATCATCTGCTGAAGGGCTAGTGATCAGTTTGAATAATACAGACAAGAAACACTCTCCAACATGCCTAGGAAAACAGTTTCATTTATCTATATACTCTACCCTGTGCAGCAAATTAAATAGCATCTCTGTCACCTTTCCCAGATGGAAGTTATAGTGCGTCGATGCACGTTGCTGCCTATGCAATGATTAATCAATTAATACACTTTCTGATCCTTCACAGTGATAGTATGAATTAAATATAAATACAGTACAGGGACCTTCTGCCTAGTACCCATCTATACTAGGACTGCAACACTATGTTTGCAGTCAGTGTGCTCACTGCCTTCTGTGCCTGAGCTTAGGACTGGAGGCACATTCAGAGTACTGCTAAGGATGCTTTGGGTAACAATGATTGAGATCAATCCAGTCTAATGGACTGCTGTTGGATGAGAGTTAGAGATTTCAGCTTCTTGTCAATGCACAAAATAAAACCAAAACAAAACCAAAAAAACAAGCAGCACTTCAATAGTGAATTCAGTATTTGTCCCAAGGTAGTTCCTGTGCCAGAGTAGATTTTCCACTCCTAATACTGAACTATGTATTCACCAAGAGCTATCATATAACTAGTGTGTTTGAGCAGGTTGTCAAGCCTAGGAATGAGTTTCAAAGCAGTTTCTCTGTACAGCTTTTTCCACATCTGGAAAATTCTATGCTTCTCTGCCTGTAGGTCCTCATTTTCTTCATCTGGTCTTGTTTGAAAACTTTTCAGGATAAAAATAAACACTTAACAGAAAGACTGTTTTTTGCTTTATTCCAGTCAGGAGTACAGTCTTCACAATTTTAAAAGTTTTAGATTTTAGTAGGAAATATTTGCTGAACAATACAACAAACAGATAAAAAACACCCCAACCTGTAGACCTCTACAGTACATAGAATCACAGAAAAGAGTGGATAACTTTAAAAAGAAATGTAACAGCTTAGTCTGCTATAGCTATGTGTAGTTACATATATAACTATATATATATATTAGCTATAGCTAATATGTAAGTATATCTTGAATGGCAGGCACTCCCATCATACTTTCAGGAGAGTATCGCCTCCCAGCTGCCATATTAAATCCTTGGAGTGCCAGGAAGGCACTACTAACAAAGTTCTACTGAAACTCTCTTTCAGCCATTTTCCTGTTTGGTTCTTTCAGATCAAGGGGAGTAGGTGCTAACCAGAAGTCAAATGGCAATAAGCCCTTGGGGTCCAAATGAGCCAGAAAGAGTCATTCCTAGAGCACCAGTCAGCAGAAGGAAAACAAACAAACAAACAAAAACCTGCCCACAGTTTTAGGGGTTCTGTTTAATGAGCTGTATTGATAAGAAGATTGTTCTTTCTGCACAAGTTTGACTTTGAGAATGTGTAAATACCAAAGGAAGACATTTCAGATGTAGGCTTCCTGACTGATCTGTAGCTGTCTGATATGGATTACCTTTAGAGAGTTGAAGCAAATAGCACCTGATAGGGTACCTGTTGTTGTCTACAAGCCTGTGTTGTCTCTTCTCAGATTCAGAGCAATGGCTGAATCTCCTCAAGTTACTGCATTTTCTCTCTCATTTCAAAATGTCAGTATTTCAATAATCTGTGTTGAAAAGCTGGACTAGAAGTGGTCCTTCATTTCAGATTCTGGTACTAAATTCCACATATTCTTCACAGAGATACCAGTGTGACCCTTAAATCCAGATCTACCATAAAAGCTTACTAACTTGCTTATCACAAAACTTTTCATTATGACTGCAGGCTGAAATTCCTTGGAAGTACTTAGGATATTTTTGTCCATTGTTTCATATAAATAATGAAAAAATACTCTCTTCCAGAGAGATATAGAATCTCAATCTCCCTTGGCCCAAGATCTCCAGTTCCATTTATAATGGACAGACGTGAAATATATTCACATGGTTGATGTATTGCCCTACACACACACACACACACACACACAAGAAAAAAAAAAGGGCATGTAAGGCTCCTCTATGCTTGATACATACTACAGCATCATGTACATATAAACTTTATTTTAGGCCAGAGATACTAAGACAGTGACAAACTTGCATTGATTTAGTTGTTCCAGTTGAAACAGACTCAGGATTATCACTGGTAGGAGTAGTCAGTCATTTTGATTGTAATCAGCAAAAAACCCTAAGCTGTTATTACAAAAATATTTATGAGGTTTTGGGGGCTTGGTTTTATTTTTTTTTTAGTTGCAGTGATTTCAATAACAACAATTGCAATTAAAAATTACAGAATAACTACTTAGACTTTATTTACCTAACGGCATCTACTTATATCTATACTGAATAACCCAAATGCTATGTATGTACTCCATTGGAATCTTGTTTATCCTATGATTTACATATGCACTTCAGAGGTTGGAAATCCTTAGAAATCTTGATGGATGTACTATAAGTAATCATATATGGCAGTATGCCAGATTGAACTTCACAGTGGCCTCAACTCACATAGAACATCTTTAGATATTGATAAAATAATGAGTCAGTTCATTGTCATCTTGAGCAACAGAAGTCAGAATGCTTCTCCCTTCCTTCATATGTTTTGTACATGTTTACAGTCAGGACATACGGGCTTAGAAAAGCTTACTATACTACTACACTCTATGAAGTTACTCTTAATAAAATATTTTATTTGCATTTTTTATCACTCTGCTTATACTTATTTTTAGCATTTGACCAGATAAACTAAAGAGCTGGGGAAAGCCTCTCAGTTAAAGTGAAAATGTCACAGTGGAGCTGGTCATATTATAAAATGCATTTCACTCAGAATTCAAATTAACACGATGATAAAAGGAGTTGTCCAAAATAAAAGAAGTTTTAGTCCTTCATAAACACAGCAATTTTAAGTGGAAAAAAGCCCCTGTAATAGCTCCATTAACAAAGATAATCAAAACAAAATGAATATGGTTGAGGAACCACCTGCAACCACTGCACAAGGCAATTTCTTTAAGAGACTGAACATGAAAATACATTTCCAGATACCCCAATATATCTTGACTCCCTAACTCCACAAAATACATACTTGGAAAGATCAGGTTTAACCTGCAGCAGTTTGCTATGAGAGTCCCCAAGGTAGAAATTTAACATGTTATTCTGGAAACGTTCTGACATACTGTGACTATTTTGAGAGCATGTATATATCAAGAGATTGGAAAAATAAAGTTCTGGCATAAAATGGACACAGTAAAACCAGAGAGCACCAAGTAAAATGATGAAAAATAACAGTTTGTCAGTGCAGGAGAAAATGAAACTTTCTCTGCAGTAGGAATTCCCATTACATTCTCCAAGCTATTGCAATTAGTAAGGCTATGAAAGCACAACTTCAGCACTGTAAAAGTATTACTTTTCACACTTAAGCACCATCCTTAGGAACTAGAAAAGATCAAGTCTGACTATGAAAAATTTGCTTTAACAAGCTGTTAACTTTCTGTACTGTCTCTAAACTGAGCATGCTTTAATTAGCAGCATATGTTCTGATAACTACAAGATATTGCAAATATATACTTAAGATTAATATTTGCAGAAAAATAAAACTTTCCATGCTTTGGGCAATTTAAGTTTTAGCTACAAACTGACAAGTATAATTAATTTCTGTGTGCTCTTTGCAGCGTTTAAGTTCATGTTAAAAGTATTTAGAACTTGAAATTTTGCAAACTTGAAGGAAAATAGCTCCTAAGTCAATGTTGACTGATACAGGCATGATGTTGGCAAGTCAGTGTAATTGACTTCTGATTTCCAGCTTTCTGTAACATTTTTTTTTTATTGTAGGCACAAAACCATCTAAATATATTCTTGTTCATAGACTGTGTTATAAAGTGCCATTAAGAATATTTCTTACCTCCAGAAATGTCAAGAGAAAGAGTTTATGGGAAAAGTAAATTTCAGAAAATATCTAGGTTTCTCACTGGGCTTGATATTAAAATACTTTCTTTTTTAATTTTATTCACACAAGAAATGTTACTGTATATAAAAATCAATACAGACATTTAATGCTGGATTTACACTGTCATGCTACAAAACTGTATAAATAAACATTGTAAGTGTATTTTAGAGTCAAGTTTCTATAAAATAGTAGTAGTAGTAATCAAAATAAATGCTATATTGCATAATATCAACTATACATCAAGTCATCATGAAAAAACAGTATGAAAGTTGTTTAAAATGCAGTTACTAGGCTGAAGATGAAAAACCTTTTTTTTTAAAGTATGGAAATTTCAGATAGAATACCTAGTCAGTCATTTTAGGTAGTTTATCTCTCTCCAATGTGTAGAAGGAATTGCTACAAGTATCTTCAAGAAGGTCAATTCAGGGGACCACTGTTATTAACAGATAGAAGAAGGTAACTTGATATTTCAGAATAAATAAAGTTAAAATTATGCTGCAATTCTTCTAAAGGAAGTAAGTTGCAATATTATAGCTAACAATGAAAGAAGGATACAGAATAGCAATAAGCTTGAAATTGTTACTTGGGATGTCTACTCTACACCTCCAACACACAACTAGTGTATGTATAGCAAATAAATCCTAGAGGATAGAAGATTTAAGGAAAAAGAGACACATTCCAATTTATTAACAATATGAGATTCAGAATACTGTGCATTAACCTACTAGCTAGATGAATTAGGTACTTCTATAAACTATTCTATTTTTAGTTATATAGAACCTGGTAAATGCATAGATGCTTGTTAAGTCAAGAGTACAGGAGATTGCTCTGGAATAAAATACAGTGGGCCTACTGTTTTATTTTGCAAGTTTCATGGCATGATGGATCAAGATGCCTCTTCCATCCGAGACTGCATTATTTGCCTACTGCATAATATGCTATTTCTGTCTTGGAGATATTTACAGCATGAAAACATTTACCCTGCCTTTTCTTTCCCAGCATATATAAGTTGAAAAACTGCTTTTGCAGGTGGGGGAATATTTTAAAATTTCCTTCAACTCTTAGTTTTGTTGACATACATTGAAAACATAATTACACAGCTGTTCTTCAGCTCTCACAGAAATCTTTTAAACAGATCTATATAAGGAAATAGTTATTAGAATGAAAAATTCTTTTACACGAATTATTTCACTGGAATAATATTTTCTTGTTAAGGACTGATGCTGACAGCTTGCAGCAATACTTTTACATGTTCTTTTCCCAGAGGCTGTGCCAAAAAGCTGACTCTCCTGTTCACTCACTGTATGCCTCAGAATGGTTTAAAATGGCTAGAAATACTTGAGCACTGCCTCAAATCTGGCCAAATACTAATCATGAAGCTGTAGAAATTGCATTACCAAGAACATAATAATGTCTTTGCATGCAACTTGATTCAATAGCAATTGACAAAATATTGATAAAAATATTTGTTAGTGATTATCCTGTTGCATTAATTTGCATGTCAGTCATAAGAATTCGCTTTTCAGGCTTTTCTCTACTCACACTTTCACCAGAATTTAGGAGATTTGTTGGCCTACCTTTGCATTTTCATTCCCAATAAACCTGTTGCATGTGTTCTAATTCTCAAAAATTGGAAGGGTTTTGGTGGTTGAATGATAAAGCTAATCTTGACAAGCCATCTGAATAATCAGCTAATGAAGAATTTCTGAGCTTGATAACAAGTGTGGGAAGATAACAGAAGAGCCCACCTCTGCATTTTCTTGATAGCTAGAAATGTAAAACCAAGTGTGGTGCAAAGATATGATATGAGAGGAAGATCTGTGAGAAATGTGCAATTTTCATCCATAAAAGTACTGATGAAACTTGCACACTCTGCAGATAATGGCTATGCTGTCATTCAATTGTGCATAGTGGTTTCTGCTTTGTTTAGTGTCCTTGAAGCAAAGGTAATTGGTTTTCTACCCTCCTGTGAGCATAACATGGTATATGTCTGCTCTCACTCCACAGGGAGAATGCATCACACATTAATTGTATTGGAAAATCAGAATCAAATTGTGTTACTACATTCAAGGCTACTAACAGAATTCATCTATTTAAAAAGGCCTGTTGCTCTTATCTGTCCAAATGCAGAATTTTCCTTGACCTAGAATATCATGTCAATAATTCAAATATAACAGTCAAATGATGAATAAAGTTTATACAGCAATTGAGTAATCTCATAAAAAAGAAGGATGCACATTTTCAAGACCTGTTATGGCCTCTTTAATGGGGACAATACCTGTTTCACTGCTGTATCTGGCAAGTTCTGTTTCATGGCTATCTGTTTTAAGTGATTACATTATTTCTGAAAATAATGTCATGTAAGTGATACAATAACTTGATTTTTTATTGGTAATGTTGCAACTTCTAGCTTTTTTTTGTTTGTTTTTTTGTTTGGTTTTTTATTAATTGCTATTAGTCAGTTAGTTATCTTACTTCTATTGTGTCTGTAACATATTGCAATGGAGTGAGGGAAAATGGAAAATAATTATAAGTTCTCCTTGATCATCTAAATATAAAAGCAGTAGTTTTTATTTATTCCATGACTTCAAAAAAATAAAAGGATCTTATTTGTTTTTTCATTTATTTATGAAACATTGTTCTGGGGTCATTGTGTTTGAGATTAAGAAAAAGACCTCATTTGTAAAGCTATCTACATTCAGAAATGCATGCTATAAAACATAGCAATAGTAAGGAACCAGATAAGTACATTATTGCTAAAGTTCAGAATACAAGCACCTAGTTTAGCATAAAGTACTGAGAGTAGGAAGAACTTCACCTCAGAGTGATAAAAGAGGTTCTGGAAGTTACTCAGATGCACTTGAAAAAATCCACCACAATATTTCATATTTAACATTTAAAGTTTGCTCTTATTGTCATTCATCAGGTGCTGGACACAGTTTATAACTTATGAACTACTTCATTTTGAAAAATACTCAAAAGAGCTTCAGGAACATGCTTTTCAGATTCCAATTCAACCACCCTGAATGAGAAACTGCATTCCTCTGGACCAGCTAAGTTCAAGATCTAAGAATGGCTCAAACTTGCTCCATTAAGGCAAAACATAATTTAAGCAAAATGTGTGTGCCCTTCTAAATACATTTTAATTGGGTTACTGGAACTAAACATCCCCCCTCCAGCATAATATGAAGGGTTTTTCCCATCAGAAGACAATGAAATTGCGTATAAGTTAAATATACTAAAGTAAAACTGATAAAATAAGAATCTTTTACCACTATGATATTCTGCCTCAGTAAAATAACTGCACTACAAGGCATTCAGTATACTGACACTTTGGTTTAGTAGCACTTCATGTATGTTTTATCAATTCATCTAACTGCACACACAGTATATAGGAAGAATTTTAATTTTGGCCTATGTTGCTTCCAGGTAGTGCATATATTGCAGATTAATTCTTCCATGTTGCATGATCAAAAGTCAAATAAGCCTATATCATGCACATCAAAGCTATATGGGAAACATAAGTCACTAAAGAACAAGAAACAAGTTATTTCCATCACGAGGACTATACTTGTCACCTTTAGCAATGCTTCTAAATGGTGAGAAAATTAATAGTAAGATAGACCACTGAAGTCATTACTTGGACAGGAACAAGTATCCTTTCATTATACTTTATGAAGGATATTGAGAAACTTTAATCAAGTCAAGATACCTTCCAAATATAAAAGAAAAAAAAAAAGAAAATAAAATAATTTCTCTGTTAAGAGTCTCTGAAGATTCCCAGCCTCTTTGGTCATGTATCTCAGTGCTTAAATATCTGTGACTTATTTCAGAGCTAATGTGCAACTGATAAAGGAATACTTGAATGATAACTCCCTTTAATGAAAGATAGATACCTGCACCCACTGTAGTAGCTGATTTAATTATAGATGATATATGGCAAAGATAATATCTCAAGACTAGTAATAGAATGTCAATTAGAAATCAAAGCTGTTTCGAATTCCAGAGAACAGTAAGGGAACAAAAACAGATCACTACACTTTGAAGAAAAAAAAAAAAGAAAGAAAGAAAAAAGCTTCCAAATAGTCCTCAAAGTTTACTCCTACAAGAAGGCATGTACCTTTGACAAAACTTGCTGTGACCTTGTAAGTGACCTCAAGGGTCCAAAATTGAAGCGGAGAGAGAGGGATTTTCAGCTACCAAAAAAATCAAACAACAAAAAACCACTACCACCAAAAACAAATAACCTCCCCCAACCAAAGAAAAAACCAAACCAAACAAAAAACCCAACCAACTAACCAACAAAAAAACCCCAACCAAACAAACAAAACCCAAAAAAACCCCACTCACTGCAGTGCTGAGTGTAAATGTTAGGCAGACTTCCCAACAATTTTGACTAATCTGCGAATATCCAGCAGACACCTTGCTTTCTGCAGACCAAGAATCTTTAGTCTAATCAAAATTTCCACCTTCTGAGGATAAAGGAATTTAAGAAGTCAAACCAAAGTGTCCAGCAACTTTATTGCATTTCCATTTAGGAACGTCCTTACAGGGCCCTACAAGGAAGACACTGTGTTTTAATGTTTCTCCAACATCAAGTGTTTTTCCTGCAGCTTATTGGACACAACCTGTTTGCCAAGCAAACATGGGGAAAAAGAAGCTGTGCTTCTCACCTTCACTACAAACACTAGCCAAGGGACTGCAATTGTCAATGTGTGTTAGGCATCCACACACTGCTTCTATCCTAACTGAAAAGTGCTGAAAGCAAAATGCCTGCGATCTCCAATCTTTTTTGGTAAGGGAGAGATTGCACCACTCCTCTTGACTGAAGGTGTGTCAGTCCCGTTTCATGACAAAATATCTGGTTTCATTGTTTGCTTGGTTGGTTTTTTTGTCTAATGTTGTGTTCCCCACCTTTCTTTTTTGTATCCAAAAAGTTTTACTGTGGTTAAAAGGTAACTGATGTACATGCCTGTTGTTTTAAAAGATCAGAATGTTGCTCTCAGTATTAAGCTGTAGGAAAATGCTGAAACGAATCCCAAGGAGAGCAGCGCTGGAGAAGCACCTTGAACCGAAGATACATACAGAGAGACTTGTTACTGAAGTTTTAAAATTATGTCCTTACTTGCTATGGGTTTTTAGTTGCAAAGTTTGTGTCAACTCTCTCAATTTGTTACAGCTCCCCTGCGGGGCTGTTACACTACACCCCACCTTGTATTGTATCTACTCCTCCCTGTCTCCTTTGTGTCTCCCCGAGACTTTTTGTTCTCCAAACGAGTCATCGAACCTGATGTTGAGCATGTTATTGTTTCTTCCCAGGCTGGGTAATAGCCTCCCCTCCCTGGTGGGGAGGATGGGGGGGGGTGGGTTGGGGGGGGGGGAGATCACAA
>JAWWLZ010000082.1:71304191-71315190 GCA_035041345.1 Poliocrania exsul
TTTCTTTGTTAACCACTGGTGAGGACAGTTAATGGCAGGGGAGAGAATTTACATAATAATTCCAAACCACAACACTCTGTTTAAAAAAACCCAAAGCTTTCATCAAGCTATAATGATATGTATAAGACAAGAAGAAAAGCAATGGCTTTTACAGGCATATTACATTAAATTCACAGTTGAACAAACTACATGGAACATATTTTGACCCCTATGGGACTTCAAAAAACCTGCACCATTCTTACAAGAAACTTCTAAGATAGTTGAGAATCTACCCAGACTAGATTTCTTGACTATTACATACAGAGAAACTTGACAAAGAATTTATTCAATGTGTAGCTCCAGACTAAGTTACTGTTACAATCTCATCTGACTTTAAAGACTCAGAATATTAATAGAGACCTTCTAATTTAAAATGTTGGGTATTGATCTTTAGCTAATTAGTAGTCCTTTCTAAGTCCACAGCATCTAAAATACATCATAGAAAGTTTCCTTGGTTTCACTAACCCAACCACATTCTGTGGAAAAAGAACTTGAGTGCAACTGATACCAACAGCTGCTGTCAGTTATCCAGGTCTTTCCTGGAAGAACCTTCTCTGCAAGAATTCAAAGATTAGTCCTTTAGTCCCTTAATGAATTATGTAATTTAAGACCATTAATTTCCTTGATATGACTAACATATATATATATATATATATACATTGTCATGACTGTGATTTTTTTAATTCCTAAATGATTGAATATAATTACCTTTAACTGTCTTTTTCAGACTTTTTTTCACAAGATGCTGCAAAGTGTTCTAAGGGAGTTCATGGAGGTTGGGAAGACAGACAGGAGAGTGATGAGAGGGCAGTAGCTGGAGTAAGAAGACTTCATCTATAGGCTTCCAATTATCAGGTGGCCTTTAGTAAACATCAGCTACAAGGTTCCCTTTGTTCCCTCAGTCTCTAGTTTTTCCCATAAGCTTTCAACCTGTTTGTGGCTGTTTTTTTCAGAGACAGCTCTTTGCACTTTGTCCCTTTCCTGATGTACAGGGAAACTCTTCCATGCCTCCTTCCTTGCCTGCCCCTTCTGAACAGCCTGTAGCCATCAGTACAGTCATGGGATTTGTCTTACCAAGTTTCAGTAATGAAAACGTGATCATTTCTTTCTAGCTGAATAGTAGTTTCCAGTTCCTCCTGTTTCCTGACAACACTGTTTGCATTGGTGTAGGGGCACTTCAGCTGGGCTGATGAATAGGTCACCTTCTTAGGCGAGCATAGTTCCTTTGTGGTATTTCAGTGATGCTGGCATGGTTTCACTGGTTGCCTCTTATAGCCTCAAGAGCCCCTGGCTAATCTCTGTAAGACTTTACATCTGTTACATTGTACCCAGCACACCTCAGAGCAACAGTCTGAGGACCCTTGCTAGCATCATGACCCTCTAACCTTGACATGCCATCCCATAACTTGTCACAGGGAAGCCTGATATTAACCTCTGCATCTTTCAGGTCTAGTTTAAAGCTCTGTTGTTAAGCCCTGGTAGCTCATGAGCAAAGACCATTGTTCACCTTTGAGAAAGGTGAATCCCATCCAATGCCAGCAGGCCCGGTGCTATGCAGATCACCTTATAACTGAAAAATATATAATTGTACTGATGACATCAGCCATGGAGCCATGTATTAATAGACTGGGTCCATCTGTTTCTTTCAGTGTTGCTGGCTGCAACTGAAAGGATAGAGGAAGAGGACCTACAGTTTCTAAATTGCCTACTAAGATCAGACATCATTCTGCTATTATTCCACAGCCTAAGGGAAAGACTCTTTCCCTTTCATAGTACATGAAGAATTAATCAGCCAAATTCACCTGCACAAAGTAAGGAGCAGACCCATCTTCTTCCAATTTTAAGTTCTTATCCTAAATTTGGTGAGAGATAAAAGTGTACATACATTTACATACTGGCATCAAATCCAAAACTTACTCATTCTTGGGAATAATTGGAAACCTTCTAGAAATCACCTTGTGATTATCAAAACTGCTGCAGCTGAAATATCTATAAACTGTCTCAATACATGTCACTCTAATATTGATGGTTTGAAAATATTTAGAAAATAATTTAAAAGAAACTATAAAACTTTAAGACTCCAGCAAGCTCTTCTGTTTTGCATCAATAAATTAATTCACTGTGGTTAATAATAAAAAGGTTTTGGGTGATTTTATTCTGTTGTTTTTAGATCACATTAAAAAAGAAAACCAAAAAACAAAACACCAAAATGTACATAATAAAGCATTGCATGAATGTATTGCAGTTTTACACTTTCTTTTACAATTCAATCCATGTAAGCCACTCCAGAGGCGGTGCTAAGCGTAGACTTTCTGGGTTCATTAGAGTGGCTGTTCATTCAATAATAAGGCTTCACTTGCCAGTAATCAGTCTCTCCAAATCCTTGCAAGCCTTCTGAGGACACAGCTCTGCTAATAAGCTGCAATGGGGCCTTGTGCTTGCAAGTATTCCTTTTATTGTACATTATGTACCTCAAACATTGCCAAGCTATGTAGTTTTTAAGTGAAAAGCTGAGTAAATGACACATTTACACACTGTACATATCAGTATCCCAGATGGGAAAACTGAGTGTCACATATATCCCAGGAAAGGAGAATAACAAGACTGTCTATACAGTTGCTTGCCAGGCCTTCATCTGCATGCTGATTTTTGTTTCTCAGTGTAAAATAAGGTCCATCTCTAATCCAGAGCATAATATAACCTTTCGGTTATGTTTGTGATTCTTTCAAGGCCTTTGCTATGTTCAGCTATTGCAAATAGATTAATTTTAGGGTCATCCCTGAATTAAACATCACACTGAAAGTATAACTGAAAAAAGATATTGACTGACAAAAAGGCAACCCCTATCCTTTTGCACTATTCCTGTACAGGAGAGGTACAAAAACAAAAACAGAAAGCACAACAACAAACCAAACCAAACAAAAAAAATTATTCCCATGGCTCTTTAATACTTATGGAGATGATGATAGCATCTTCTCCATATCGATATCTAACTGGAAGGCAAATTTGGATTTTTGCTTCAAAGCTTGCCTGGAGGATCAGAAGTATTTCCTCAACTGTAACCATAGAACACACTACTTTTGGTCCTCTAATTACTGAATGATTGGCTTTGCCTTGCAGATAAGAGATCCTGCTTTCTACATAGCAAAGTTGATAGAACAATCACTGATTGTATTTGTTATAATAAAACCCAGCAATCCCAGGATCACACACCAACCTGATTTTTGAGGTATACCTGCATTATTTCTCTTAAATGAAGGATAACAAAAAGATGCAAAACATGAACAAAAGAGTTAGAATGATTTTTAAAAGGGAAAAACTCACCTCGAAAAGACAAAACAAAACAGATTAAAAGACAATTATTCTTTCACACTTTCTACCCTTTTATCACTGATGTGGGTCTTTTCTTTGTCTTAAGATAGAGACATTTAGCCTTTTCCTCAGCAGCAAGAAGTCCTTCATAGCCCATTTTGAGAAATGTTGCTTTCTAAGCAATGAATTCTGCCTTCCCACTCCTCTTTGAGGATTTTCTGAGTTTCTGAACTTCAGGATCCTGGGTTTACTACATCAGTGCTTCTCTACTTGCCCAACTGGCATGCTCACATGCCATCAGAAAGAAAAGTCTCTTGTTGAAAAGACTTCTACTCAACACACATTTCAAGAGAGAGCAAAGGGCAAAGCACCCAAATTCCTCCCCGTTGCCAAGTTGCAATCCTTTAACAGAACACAATATACTGAACCAAGTAAAACAGACACAGTATGTTACTGAGAGGGCACTGGGAAGAGCAGCCATTTGAACCCTTCACGTGAACTCCCATAAATCTCTGTTTATGCACTTGTGATCCTGTTACAGAATCAGCCTAACTGAATTTACAGCTGGTTTTGCAGAGCTCTATTTAAGGGAAATAAAAACAGCACAATCAAAGAAAATTTCCAGAGAAAACCATGGGAATTTTAGGTCTATAAACTGAACCAATTGGACTTCAAAACCTAGCTACTTAAAGATATTTGTAGCCAGATTAAAACTGTTTATTTAGATGACAGACCCATGAGGTTTTCAAGACTGAATTCTTCCTTATACAGCACAGAGAATTTCTCCATGAGGATCCAGTACAATTTTGTCATGATGGAATTTCTCCTTCAAAAAAACACCTTCTACTGATTAAAAAAATAAAAAAATAAAAAATCTGTATTGAATGTGCTGTTTTCTGAGAAATAATTTCAAATTTAATTGCCCTTGCAGTTGGACATATAACTTCTTTCAGTGCTTAAACTGTTTCATCCTGTAATGACATTTGTCTGACAGACTAAACAGCTCCTTATCAGAAATCAACTTCACATTTATATACTTGTAAACTTTGATAAAGTCTACTAAAATTTCTATTTAGTGAGATTGAGATTTTTAATTTCATAAATTTTGCAGTTTGTTATTTTCAGCTTATGAAATTTAAAAAACAACTTTTTAAACTTAATATAGTGCTTGTAGGAGAAATTAACATCCTTTACCTGTATACACAGGAACTGTTTTTCCCCTGCTTAGATAGCTAAGATTATCTTATAAATAACATATTTTTGAAAGGTTAAAGTGGTTATTAATAATTATTAATTTCAGCATGATTCCTTCCAACCGTACAGCTTCTCACAATGTAATTATTATAAATGCCACTCTCTTCCTATGGCAAGCTTTTGAATTTTTGCTGATTTGATGTTGCTTTATGTCACTGGAATAATTGTAAGTCATTTGTAAACTTTATTAGCACTTTTTTCCCCCACACACTCTAAGCTACTGATAAAATAACATAGGGCTAAGAACAAATCTCCTCTGGCTGACACTTCCTCATTTAACTTGGCTTTTGATAACTAAGAGCTATAATGATTTTAATTCTCTATATACATAACACAGTCATTTTACATAACATTTGAGAAAGAGGAAAGCCGAGAGAGGGAAGGAGTAATGAAAATGTTGTATAATATAACATCCGATACCATTAAAGTATTTTTTGTGTTCTTGAAACAGGATGGACTCACATCTGGGAAACTACCTTAGTTGGTGTTAGTAGTTTTCTTATTTCCTGTTTATTAGCCCTCCTATGTATTCTAAAATGAATTAAAGCTTTTTATTTTATCAACTATTTTACCTCATTAAAATATTTTGCACCATTTTCACTTAGTCAATCCAAATGTTTATATTTTTCCAAAATATCTATGGTAGGAAAAACTTATCAAAATTCAATTTGAGAACTCTTAAAAAAAACCCCCAACTATTAAAGCCTAGAGACAAAAGAGGAAGATAATTTATCTTTCTTTCTCTCTGCATATATATTTGCACTGAGATTACATAGGCATCTACTTTAGGTTTTTAGAATCTTATTCTGGTTTTATTGATATTACTATTTTATTTTTTCCCTCTACATACATAGAATACAAAAGCTGTGATTTGTAAATGCATTTCAGTTATTGCAGCTATATATCTTTTGTAGCATTTTTCTGTTAAAATACAAATTAAATTAATTAATTTATTATTACCTCACACTTCTATTTTATATTGCTTTGCATGAGGGAAAAAACGATCCTCAAATCTTCCCAATATACTTCCACTTTTTACAATTCAGGGAAAATTTGTTCATGTCTTCTCCATTGTGTTTGAGTTTTTTATCCTCAAATCAACATCTTTAGCATTTTCTTTTGAACTTTATCTCCTGTGACTGTAGGATAGTTGGAGGGGTTTTGGTAAAGATGACATCCACTGCTTCTAGTGAATCAATCTATGTATGCTCCACTAGATCACAGAGTGCTCAGTTACAACAATAATCTATATTACTTTATCCTTAGACTTGTCATCACTTGGTTTATAATCAACCTTTGTTTACATCGAGTGTTTCTGTATCCTTATAAATTTGAAAAAAAAAAATCTTGGCTGGATATGAGTTTGGATGTCTATCACAATTTTCTCCAGTGGAAAACAGCAAACAATCAACATAGAAAGGTATGGAAAGGCCAATAATAAACTTTTCTGCAGCTGATGTGCAAGACACTTTCAGGACTCAATTAATTCTATATGAGTTTTCTCACAATAGATAATGGTACTCGGAGTTGGTTTCCATGATACAGAAGCTAAGAAAGCATACTTCTTTCACCCATCCTAGAAGCATAAAATAGGAGGTAAAGCTGGGTATCTTATAAATGCAAACATACAGAGTCATAAACACATTCATAAGCATCAATATATTTTAGGGAGATAAGGAATAATAAAGAGTTGCATGAATCTCTATAGTATATGCAGATAAAATGGGAAATCTGAGTTTTTTCTGTCATATATTTAATCAAATCACTTATATACTTTGATATTAAACAAGTAGATCCTTGCTTCATTGTTTTCAATGGCATATTAGCTGAAATAATTTATATATTTTAACTCCAAGGGCCAAAATTGATTTAGCATGTTGTTCAGTTTTCTACAATCAATAGAAGATATGCATTGAGAATAGGAAAAATATCACCTTAACGTGATCTTCTGTATAACAACTGATACAGTTGAATGATTTACTAATCATGATTAATGAGTGTCTCAATATGTATATGAAAAGGGAGAAAAAAATTACTAATACTGACAAAATGGATTGCCACTAGTCAGGAATTACTCCATCCCACAGGACACAGGGGTTTCCTGCTTCCCAGTTAAGCATGCCAGTCTTGCTCACATTCGTGATGTACACAGTAGGAACACATAATTACCAGTGTTGTCTAATACAAAGTTTATGAAACTATGAAAAGACTGGAGTAGATCACACTAAAATAGAAGCAGCATTGAGTTTCACAGAAAAAAAAAATATAGAAAAAAGATAGTTCCTTATTAGGGTACAGTTGTCTACAAAAATTCTTTTACATCTGGGATTGATTTAGCAGACATACGTTGGAGTGAAGTACAATGTGCTCCCTCTCTACAGGGAATCTGTACTGTTCTATAGATGTTGTTTGTGTCCAGTATGCAGTCTTCATTCTCATGCAGTTGTGGCAGATCCTTTTTAGGGGTTTTTAGAGAGTTTATGCAGTGCATCCAGCTTTCCAGGGACCTTGAAATCTTCCTGTGCCTTCACAAATGCAGATAACATCCATTTTGGTTTATAACCTTGTAAACATGATTGCTCAATAATAATAAAAGCTTCTTGGTAGATAACACAAAATATATCCTTTACAAAGAGTGCAGAAGTATAAGGCATTGATACTACCTTAATAAATATGTATTGCAATAATAAGCATGTATATAAATTTTTTTAAATGTGTGAGCATGTATGTATATATATGTATGTATCAGACAATATCCTGAGTCAATCTTCCACATGTCAGGTCTCTGTAGGAACTCTGTATATTTTCCATTAATTGCTGTTGTTTTGTCTTGCAATATCAAAAGTGATAAAAAGGAATGCAAAATTATACAGCCCAAGTTCACTGAAAACAAGCGGTTGAATGAAGATCTCTTCTTTTGTATTTCTTTCTCAAAATGCAATAATATAAAACTGCAATGCTGTAAACTTAGTATTATATCACAGAAGCAATTAAAGATTTACCATTTTTGAGGACTGAATGACAAGTTTTTGAAGTTAATCATTCCTGCCTGATTAAATTTCAGTTCTATGCCTTCCATTTTCTGTCATCAAGAGACAGGATTCAGAACTTCTATTTACCTCCCAAGTACAGTCATAACACAGCAAAGTGAAACAATGTTATAGATTCAAATCCTCACTATGTTGTCATAAACTGTTAAAATTATAAAATGTTTCAAATTTTCAATCAGATCTTGAATCACAAGAATGATTATTTATAATTTGATTTGCTATAACATCTGAAAAATGTAGATACTTGAAAGTTTGAAAACCTTTGAGATTTAGGGGAAAAAAGATAATTAAACAACATTACACAAGATATATAAACAGAGGTCAATATAACAGTGAGAAGTGTAGTGTAGAATCACTCAAGATTATGAGAAAAGACAAAGTCTTACATATTTCACTTCTGTTTATTAACTTCAATGATTTTAAATGTTGTTTCTTTGGGATTAGGCTTCATTTGACTGTTTTTTACTAAGTCAGGAACTAAACAGTGATTCTCACAGAAACAACCATAATCATTTACATTTTAAGAAATGTGTTAATCAATAGTAGTTTTGGAAAAATCAAATGTATCCAGCATTTACCAAAACTTTCATAGTGGCAATACCCAAGTTACTGAAGTGAAGAAATGCTTTATTAGAATAGTTGATGTTAATCATCTGAAAAGCACTGTATTAAGCAAATCCTTTTTGACTTATTTCTTGTCTTTTGATAGAAGCAAAATGGCATTTTTCTGCTTATTGCATTTTATACATATATGTACACATGCATGCACACACATGTATAATTATACAGGTGCAATAAACACAATCCACAATTCTTGTCCTCGAAGATAATCCTGTGCTCCTCTTTGAAGAAATGAGCTGCCTTAAATGCTACATCAACACAATTACTTAGCGATAGTTTACATGAGAAACAACTTCCTATACTCACTCAATTTTCCTTATACATCAGAATTTTTCTGCAAAAGTGTATTGGGTTTGCATGACCAGGTTTTGGTGTTGGACAGGAGGATACAGGGGTGGCTTCTGTGAGAAGATGAAACCCTCATTTACATTTGATGGAGCAAATGCCAACTGTCTCCAAATGAACCTGCCACTGACCAAGGCTGAGCCCATCAGCAATGATGGTACCACCTCTGGGATAACATATTTAAGAGGAGAGGGAAAAAAAAAATGCAACCACCTCAGCTGAAGAAAGGAATGAGAAGACCTGAGAAGAGTCATCACACTACAGCAGGTGGGTACCCGAGGATGTAGTCATCTGGGAAGCTATGCTGGAGCAGGAACCATGGAGGGAGGAACCCACACATGGGCAGGTTTGCTGGTAGAATTTGTGACCCCATGGGAGACCCATGCTGAAGCAGTCTGTTCCTGAAGGACTGCACTCTGTGGAAGGGCTCATGCTGGAGAAGTTCATGAAGAACTGCAGTTCATGAAGGACCCAGAAGTTTGTGAAGGACCATCTCCCATGGAAGGAACCTCAACACTGGAGTAGAGGAAGAGTGTGAGAAGTCCTCCCCATGAGAAGGAAGCAGCAGCAGGGACGTGTGATGAACTGACCACAGTCGCCACTCTGTCACACTGCTCTGCTGCAGGGGAGGAGGTAGAGAACATGGAAGCAAAGCTAAACCCAGGAAGAAAAGGGTGGGATGAAGATATTTTTATGATTTTATTTTATTTCTTATTTTCCCAATCTGATCTAATTGGTAATAAATTAATTTCCCCAGTTTTTTTTTTTTTTTCCCCATGATAGTAATAGATGACTGATCTCTCCCGTTCCTTATCTTGACCCACGAGTCTTTAGTTTTATTTTCTCTCCCTTACCCATATGAGGAGGGGGAGAGATAAGCAGTTTTAGCGAGGGCCTGGCACCCAGCCAGGGTTAAACTATCCCAAAAATCATGTTAAAGCCTGTATTGATCCTTTATAAAAAAATAATAAAAAATGCCACAAACAAAACAAAACAAAAAATCCCAAATCAGAGAACTAGATCTATGTGCAGCCTTCCCTTTGTACTGTCTGATCTCTCAAGCAGTGTTTGAATATTCTTTGAAACACCTCCCGCATGCCTCAAATATGAAAAGTCATTAACAGATGCTTAGTACTTATTTAGTTCTAAATTACATGTTAACAAAATATCTCCTCTAAAATTTGAAAAATTCACTATTTCCTACTCCCTTGATCTTATCCTCATAAAACGTAATTATTTTTCCTGGTTTAGTAGAGACACAACTTCTGGTGTCATATTCTTACCATATTTATCAGCAAAGGAGTAGAAAAATGTGTTTTCACTTCCTACTGATATGAAGGGAAACTTGAAATTTGAGAAGTAAATACTCAAAAATCTCTATATTTGAATACTTGAGATTAATAGTGCAGACCTACTTTTCAAGTTTTAAGTTATGATTTTAAACTTCTATCTGCAAAGCATCACAACACTAAAAATCAAAAGATGAAATTGTCTGGTTTATAAGCAATTTCAGTGGTTTAAGAAGTAATAAATAGGTATTTTGGGAAACATAGGTCAGGGAAATAAACCCAGATATGTGTTGCATTCCAGACCTGTCTCTCTATCAGAATCTTCATTCTTAATGTTGTTAATAAGAGGAAATCATCTTGTATTAATAAAGGGAAAAGTGGACGCTTACTGACTTATCTAAGTATTTCAGACGGATGTATAGTACTGTCAGTGTATATTAGACAAATTTCAGTATACCAAGCAATAATTTTAGTCAAGGCTTGGAGTCAATAAATATCACAGCATAGTGAGTGCACATTAGGGAAATTTTATGGAGGGACATATAGTTGTGCATGCTCGCAAAAGACATTGTAGAGATGTCTTTTAAGGCTACAGATTTTGAAGATATGCTAGAGGAAAAAAATGGTTTTACATATCCTGGTATTTGTGACAACAAGACTAAATCTAAGTTTTTTTCTGGATTTTGCCAGTAAAGGTAATGTTATGACATGCAGAATGATGACCTTGAACCTAAAGTCCAAGACACCATTAGGGTACTTTATCTGTACAGGGCATTCAAGAGCTGAATGTTGCCATTTAAGCCCACAATCTACAGAGAAATAAGACTGCATTTTTCATTTTTCTGCATTTCTATACAGTATTAGTTGCTTCAGTCACAAAATCAAATTTGAAATAAAATAAAATAAAATAAATAAAAAATAACACAAAACAACACATACAAAGAGACAAAAAAGTCCTCTCCCCCTCTACTCCCCCCCAAAACCCACAAAAAAAAACCAAAAAACAACAAAACAAACCCAACAACTATACTTCATTACAGAAGTATTTTTGAAAGTCTTCAAAGAAAAACACAGTTGTCTAATTGGAAA
>JAWWLZ010000082.1:71318489-71329569 GCA_035041345.1 Poliocrania exsul
CAACATGATTGGAGAAGCAAAGCTCACCTAAAGGTGTCCCCTTCAGGGAAGGAGAGACACAGTCTGTTGACTAATCCTAAGCAAGCAGAGGTTTCCCCCCGCACTCTTTTTTTTTGCTTCTCGGGGTTTTTTGTTGTTGTTTTTTGTTGTTGTTGTTGTTTTCTCTGAAAAGTCCATTCTTTTATATTGTAATCTTTGCCCCTTACCACATGGGTGGAACAGTCACATGTTATAGGTGGGGTTTTGGTGACTGAAGTCAAACACATAAGTGTGTTCTCTTTTCATTTTCATTCTTAGAGGTGTGAAGATTAACAAGAAAACAGGGCTTAATGAGGGTCTCAGTTACTTTCAGTCAGTGTCAGAATTCATAGCTGCAGTTTCCTCATGAGGATGTCCTCTGTGTAGTGTGGAGGAACCCCAACCATGCACTGAGTCAAAAGAGGTTTCTTCCTCTTTCTCCAGGGGATCGGGAACAGGATCACTAAATGCAGAGAAAGACAATGGCTGTGAAAAGATGGAAATCTTACAGTGTAACTAATAGATAAACTAGTTTTAATCTCTCTCAAGCTATAGCAGCAGAAAAATGAGTCTACTTAGCACAGTAGTCTTACTGGACAACCAAGGATGGTATCCTGACAACTGTCTTGCTGAGCACCTAAATGCTGAAGTGTCCGCCAAGCAAACTACTACGGATAAGAAAATTACTATCCCTTGCTCTGTTGAAGAGACAAAGAATATGCAATCCAAACACATCCATCAAAAGAAGGCTCTGTGGTTTCAGTGTTCCAGAGACAAGTAACGTACAGTGGGATGGCCCTGACCAGCTACTAGACCCTTACCCAGGCACTCTATCACTATTATCATTAATTGGATAGATGGAGAAAATAAGGTGGAAAAGCTCATGTGTTGACAAACAAAGGCAGGGAGTTCTCTAACCATTTTCTCTGACTGGCAAAGCAGACTTGATTTGGGAAAAATAATTTAATTTATTATTTTTTTTTTAATTAAAAGCTTTTTAAATCAATAGATTTAAGAATATATTTGGATCATAAGAAATGAAAGCAAAAACCTCCTTAAAACAGCTTTCTTCTACCCCTGCCCTGCCCAGGCTCAACCTTGCTTGTCCATTCCTGACTCTTCTGTCACTGCCTCCTCCTCACATTTTGCCCTGCTCCATCTTGTGTCCTTCCCGTGTGCCGCAGGGAAATACCCACCCCAGCGGGGTCTCTCCCGGGGCCGCAGGGCAATCCCTGCGCGGATCTCTCCTCCTGCTCTGCCCTCGGGGCTCGCAGAGCTATCTCTCCCCCTGTTGCCCTCGCTTAGTCCTGGCTGCCGGGAAGCGTTTTGCCCTGCCTTGCCCAGGCTTTCCCCGGGGCTCTCGCCCGCCCGCCCGTGGCTGAGGGGCTCAGCTGTGCCCTGCGCTGGAGCCGCTGGGACCGGTTGTGGCCGGGCGGGGCAGCCCCAGCACAGCCCTGTTCCACCCGCACCCTGTACAACACAACTTTGGATTGGAAAGGCTTGTGAAGAATGGAAAATTGTGTTATTTGTAACCACTGGTACTTTCTAAAACAGAATCTTCCTTATTATGAAATCAGCTTTCCTCCAGAGTCTACACCTCCATTTTCACCGCAGGTCAAGAGAAAGGAAAAAAAGGTACTCAGAGAATTAACAAGTCTGGAAGAAATTGCTGTCAAATTGAGAAAGTATTATCTTTAAAGTAAGTAAGTTTTGCTGGTATGGCACACATATGGAATGTGAAAAATATTGGAAACTGAAAAGCAAGGGATTTTTATACCATTCCAAAAGGAAAAACAGAAAAAGGCATGCTTTTGATTATGCTGAGAAAGCAATTTACTAAATCAAAAAGAATCTGATGTCTGAATTTCCTTAGAATTCATTCTCTGTACACCTTAATAGTGATTTGTTCTCTTTTTGCAGTTCTTATTATCAGTATATACTCAGTGTTATTTTACCTATACGAGATCCTTTCCATCCTCTGAAATGAAAGGAAAATTTAAAGAAAATAAGGTATAGTAGAGCAATTCAAAAGAAACTATTTATGAAAAGCAAAGACTGTTTGTAAAGTACTGGAAAGTGGCAGATGTAAGAAAATAACATTTTGAGTTTGCACATAACATATTAAAAATCATATCAATACTGGGAAAAATAATATTTTCACATAGTTGACTAGAATAGACTAGAATAGACTATTTCAGTTTGAATAGACCTGCAACAATTCCTTAGTCCGACTGTCTGACCAAAAGTTAAAGCATGCCTTTATAGGCATTGTCCAAATGCCTCTTAAACACATAGTCATGGGCCATCAACCACCTCTCAAGGAAGCCTGCTCCAGTGTTTGGCCATGTTCTTGATAAAGACATGCCTCCTAATATCCTGTCTAATACTGCTCTGATGCAGCTTTCAACCATTTCCACAAGTCCTAACACTGGATCTCAGGGAGAAGAGCTCAGTACCTCCTCCCCTTGACATCCTCAGGAAGATGTAGAGAGCAGTGAGATTGTCCCATGGTTCCTTTTCTCCAAAGTAGAAAAGAACAAAGACCTTACCTGCTCCTTATAGGACATTCGTTCCAGCCCTTTTTTACCCTCCTCTGGAGGCATTCAAAGATCTGCACAACCTTCTTAATCTTGGGCCCTAGAACTGTACACAGAACTCAAGATGAGTCTGTGGGAATGCTGAATACATACACCTCTTTTGACCACCTGGTGATGCTGTGTTAAATGCACATCGGGATGCAGTTTGCCCTCTGAACTGCCAGGACACACTGCTGATTCTCACTGAGCTGCTACCAACCAGCACCACCAGATCCATTTCTGCAGGGCTGCTCTCCAGTCACCGTTCTCCTGATTTATACTTTTGTTACAGTTATACTCCGTATTAGGTGCAGAATGCATAATTATGATCTGTAAAATTTCATCCCATTAATGATAGCCAAATGCTATGGGCCAAAGCCAATTTTATGAATTTCAGCAAGGCAAAGTGATGGGTCCTGCACCTGGATCACAAAAATCCCATGCAGTGCTACAGGCTGGGGCAGTGTCTAGAAAGCAGCCCAGCAGAATAGGACCTTGGGGTGCTGGTTGACAGCAGCTGAACAAGAGCCAGCAGAGTGCCCATGTGGCCATAAGACCAATGGCATCCTGGCTTTTATTAGGAACAGTATGGCCAGCAGGACTAGGCAAGTGGCTGTCCCTTTATACTCAGCATTGTTGAGGCTGCGCCTTGAGTACTGTGTTCAGAAAGGAGGTTGTATACAACTGGGAGTTGGTCTTTTCTCACAACTGACAGGAAATAGGACAAGAGGAAATGATCTCAAGCATCACTATGGAAGACTCAGAGAGGATATCAGGAGAATTTTCTGCACCAAAAGGGTGGTCAAGAATTGGAAGGCTGCCTAGGGAAGTGGTGGAATTACTATACAATGTTCCGGGGCAGGAGACAGTTCCCGCAGTTCCCTCTGAGCCAGGGAGGGGGAGAGAGAGAGATCTGTTTATTCAGAGAGACTGCAGGCGAAAATCTCTTTTATTGCAAAATCACGACACTTTTATAGGATTCTGAGGGGAAGGTGCTGGAACTTGAACAGGATTGGGTAAGGGCTCAGGGGAAGGGAGTACATGAGTACTTGGCTAGCCAATAGGGGAAAAGGAAGGATCAAACCCAATAGTAACCAAGGGATTGGGGGTAGATGGGTGAGATAACCAATGGGGTTTAGACAGAGGTCAAAACCAATAGGAGGGGCAGGCACACTGCCAGCAGCTACATCAGCAAATCAAGGCAGAGCGATCCCCAAGTGGGAGTCTCCCCGGCCTGACCTGGTGAGGGTAGTCCTGGCAAGTCCCAGCTGCTGCCACTTGGCAGCAGTGGCACTTGCAGTGGCAGCTGCATTTCCAGCTAGGAGGGGGCACAACCCTGACCTGGAAGACAGTCTCTGAGTCTCAGTGGTGTGATGACTCATCGCGGAAGGGTGGTGACAATAAAACCTTTTGAACTAGAACCTGTACCGTAAAACACATAACTTTTAAACTCCCACCACCAAAGTCTTTCATATATGCAGTTAGTGCAGTCTGGGCTGTTTCCAAGCACCATCGTCTGTATGGGTCTCTATCAGAACTTGTTCTTTCCATATTTCATAGTCTGGTTTCCATATTCCACAGAACTACCTTGCCTGGGAGTGTTCAAAAAATATGTAGGTGTTTCCCCTAGGGACGTGGTTTAGTGGTGGGCTTGGCAGTGTTAGGTTAATGGTTGGACTTGATGACCTTAGAGATCTTTTCTAGCTGTAATGATTCTACGATCCTATGATTTTATATATATTCTATTTTACTTTATATATATTCTATGATTTGTATATATTCTCCAATATATTTAGATTCCTCTAAGGCCTTCTGGGAGACAGAGTCAAAACCACCTCCCTGTTTGGGATTGTCATCAAACTTACTAATAGTGCATTTAACTCCTACATCCAGATTTTTGATAAATATATCAAAAAGGACTTTCCAGATCTAATTGAACTTTGGCCTTTTGTGTCTTCTCCCAGCATGTATGAATCACAGCACTACACTCACAATGCTTTTCAAAAATAGCAAGTCTAGCAGGGCATCTTTTCTTGTGGGCCCATTGAGAACCTGTGACAAGAAGTTATTTTATGCAAACTTCAAAAATTTCCAAGACCTGCTTGTCAGTGTATTCCCAGGTGATGTGTAGGAAGTTGAAGTCTGCCATAATGACAAGGCCTACCGGTTCAGAAATTTCTCCTAATTGCCTGTAGCAGAACTCATCCTGGCTGCATGATTGGTAATAGACACCTACTACAACATGTCTTTTGCCTTCCACCCCACTAAAGCTTTCCCAGAGGATCTCAACTACATCATCACTAACTGAGGGTCATGCAGTCAAACCTCTCCCTTAAGTACAGTGCAATACTTCCACCTTGCCTGCCCTGCTTATCCCTCCTGAACAGCCTGTAGCCCTCCATCTCAGCACTCCAACTGTGAGACACATTCCTCAATGTCTTACTAATACCAATGATATTGTAGCTCTGGAAGCTGATCAATGCTTACAGTTCATCCTGTGTTCTTCTCATGCTGCACGCATTGGAGTACAAGAATTTCAGATATGCTCATGAGAACTCTGTGCACCAGGAGCATTGCAAAGTTCCCACTAGCAATGCTACCCTCAGATGTCATGCTAACCTTTAGTCTACCTACTGCAATCCTTTTGGTATTGCCTTCCTTATCAATTCTAGTAATATACCTATAACACTTCCAAAGGTTGCATTTAGTTGAGTGACAACTCTCCCTGTAGGCCAAATCCTGTTGAATTAGGTATAGGAATCCTAATTAGAAGAGAAGTTCTTGACTGATATTAAAGCCTTATGTGAACAGAGACAGATTCACAAAAAGTAAATCCCATAAAACATATTTGTCTCTTTTCCTCTCTGAAACTGCAAATTCACTGGAAAATAAATATGGGAACAGACATGTGTTTAGCAGGAAACATTACACACAACAAACTAAACATCCATCCTGAATTAATTTTTAAGTTCTATAAAGATCCTTTGTGCACTTTTCTTTCTCTTTCTGGTATTTCATTGTAGGTAAGGGCAAAATAAAGGTTGGCAAAGTACTGTCTAGTTGATTTTACTGGACTGTAAGGGCCACAGTTATTTCAAACAACTTTATGTTTCACTTAATAGCCATCAATATCTGGCTATTAGGGAAAATTCTTTAAAAGAAAAAAAGTAAAAAAAAGTCTTCTTGGACTACTCTAACTTAACCAATAACGGTATCCTTCCTAACCTCAGCAGATTTATCTTTTAAAGATGGAAATCACCCCCTTAGTGATTCCCTTTCTTGTTTGTGAGGTGACATATACAGATTCCACCATCTGTGAAAGGGCTGATCTGGAGATAGAAGGCAAACAGATGAACTGAAGTGTTAAAACCAATGAACATGATAAGAATGTTGTTGCCGACTTCTATTTCAGAGAATGACAGAAAACTTCAAAATGTGTCATATGCCACAAATTTCTATTGAAAAATGATGGTGAAATACATAGTACGATTTGCAGTGTCTCAGCTTGTTCAATGTATATAGCAAGGAATACAGTACATCAAGTATGTAATCTATAGAAGTCTAGTTACACCTTCAGAACAGATTCAGATCCCCTTGAGTTTCTTTTGAGGGAATATCATAGCCAACTATCTTTCACCTAGTAAAGTCCTTACACCTCAAAAAGTACACCTGACACAGAGAACAAATAATGTATTTTCAATAAGCATACAGACTCTTTACTTTTAGTGCAAATATTTCAGAGTTTATGAGGTGTGATCATCAGGTAGGTGATCATTACCTTAAAAAGTAATTGATGATACAAAGGATGATATGACATGATATGATATATGATATGATCTAAACTGATTGCAAACATGAAGGTGCCTGTTTAATCTGTGATGGAAAAAACATTGTCTTGCCTGGGGCTAAGTTAACATAAAAGACTACAATCAATGATGAATGTTTTTTTTTCCAAATAAATTGAATTAAATTATGAAAATTCAGTATTTACTAATATTAGAATATAGGATAACTTAAAATATGCATATGTAACATTTCTTTGATGATTTTCAAAAGGAAGATAAAGAACATATTTAAATCATAACAGCTTCTGTATTTTCTTTCTTCAAAAAGCACAGGTAAAAAAAAATGTTGCCCTAAAAATTATTGCTGAACCAAACCTTTATAGCTCACAAACTGTGTAACCTAATTACTGTTTCAAACACTGCTGAAGTTTTATCATTTTTATTAATCATTGTGCACACAGAGAACTATGAAGAGTGAGAACATAACACATTACAAGTAGATAAACTGCTCTGAAAATTACTTTCCTGACCATCACTTCAAATTTTACGGATAGCTAAAGTCCAGCATTTAAAGTGAAAATGGATTTGATTGAGTTGGAACAAGAAAAAACTAGAAATATGTAGCAGCTTCAGAGTCAGTGAATATGATAGGGGTAATTATTTGAGTTAATATTTCTGAAGAAACTGGAACAAAAATATTGATAAGAATTAGTCTTATAAGTACATTTTCTGGACTTAGTTTTTGGATGCAGATTAACAAAGCATTTTCCTTTTGATTTCATATCTTGTCTGGAATTTTCTATAGCTCTGTAGAAGACTCTATGAACCATATCAATCTCTCTCAGCAGAACATAAACTATGACAAAATTTTGATGTCATCATATATAGCAACTTTTAAGTAAGTCCTGGTGAGAAAAAGTATCAGATTAGTAAAACTCAGGTTTTCTGAGGTCTCAATGCAACAGGTCAAAGACACCTAGACATGAGTCATCAACACTAAATTACTTTCAGGTAATTTTTAATGGGTTTGGATGTAAAGGAAACTTAGATACCATCAAAATTATACATTATGATGTTGAAAAGACAGGAAGTGAAAAAGTATTTCTAGAAGTTTGGGATTTTCTGTTAGTAGAGGGATTCACAAAAGAAAGATGAGTCTGTAGATCATATAGTATCAATATCTATACATATATTAAAAGCACCTTCAGGTGGTTCTAGTATTTGCTATTTACCACAGCAATGAAAGCCTTTAAGCAACTAGGCTTTTTATTAAATATTAAGAACAAAGAACTGCTTCAGCCTTTAGCTATACGTAAAAAAGAACTTGTGCAAAACATTTATGTTTATATAGCTTTATACTCATACACATCATCATTGGAAATAATGGAAGTACAATATCAAACACATTTTTTCTGCAGGTGTATCCTAATTAGTGTTAGTCTGGTACTCCAAGTATTGGTGTAGTAGAGCTCTGCATGCCAACCTTTTTGAAACAATGTGTTCTGTGTGCAGGTCTACTTGCTGTGTGCTTTCTTTGGTATACAGCCTCACAGACTCTGCATGTGCCCCAGCTACTATTTCAAAAATTTGCATTAAAATGAGGTTATTACTTGAGTTCTCTAACATACATTAAAGTGAAAGCCAAAGAAAACAATTAATAAATTATAGTTATGTGAGATTTTTTCTTGTTTTGTACATGTCACTGTACACAAAGATTACAGAATAGAAGGCAATCTTAATGTCTCTGATAAGTAGGACTTAGCAAGTTGTTCTTAATCAGACTAGATTCCTTAAAAGCAATATATAACTCTCAAAGCAGTGAATTTCTAATTAAAATAAATATAACAGTAAAAGATGAAAGTGCTGCAGTATTTGTACATCAATGTCTATATTAATGTTTGAAAAGAGACCATACTTCTTATAAACTTCTTTTCCTGCTGACCTGTTTCCTATTTTTATGAAATATATCAATTGGAATGTATTTTAACAAAATTTGGTTTGTGACCAGTATGTTAGCATTTTTCTCAAAATAATAATTCAAATAAATAAAAGCTAAAAGAAATTAATAGCGTGATGGGGAGCAGCTTCATTGGAACTTCAAAAACGACAGAGTTTGTTTATACATATGTCTGGAAACACTTTATAATTGTGGGATAGATACTTCATTCCCCTAAGCTTTAAACCACACAAAATAATTGGGATTTTTTAATTACTTTTTTCACCTCTATACAATAGGCAGCAGATCTGTGGAACCCCTTGCTAAAAGAAAGTGGTGGATGAGAGAAGTTTCCTAGGTTCTGCAGGGGATAGCACAAACACATGGAAGATGCAGTGCATAATGAATGTATGGAACATTCATCTAAGGTTTGGTGTCATGTACACCCCTACCAAATATGAAGAACACAAGGACAATCGACAAAGATTAAATATTAATTTAGCAATTCACTTGTTCTGTCCTAGAATTTCCAGAAAGTCTGTTGGACTGTACAGGTGAATGCCGCCTGATCTCAGTGGCAGGATGGTACTTATTCTACTTACTTGTAACTCTTCTAAGTCTGTTACTTCAGTTTCAGATTCTCCAGTGAGTCCACGTCATGAAAAATTCTAGGATGGCAATCTCTTCATCTTTTTCATGGTGAATATTCTGTAAATAATTAATGGAGTTTTTGCAGTATTATTATATTTTCCAGGAATTCTTGTTATGCTTTCTGTCTGTAGATCTTATAGATAATGGGTGGCTTTTTTTTCCTCATACCTCAGGAAGTTAGTACTAGTTTTGACTCTCTAACATAGCTTTTCATCAAACTCTTTTTTTGTCTGACTATATTTGCATTTTTATCTATCAGATTCTGCAATCCTTTTCTTTGTTCAGATGCTTCTTACTGCTACTAGCCTTTCCCTTTAGTGTTTAACCATGCCGACCTCCTTCTACACTTGGTCAAGCATTTCATAAATAGTTGGTGTGAATTGGCACTGTGCTACCAGTACAGTCTTCTTCTACAGTTTTTGGACTTCCTGCATGTACGCAATTCTCTGAAGCAGGTGACACCTTTAACTTCGTTTTAGCATGAGTTCTCATTTTCATCTAGTTCTCCTTACTAAAATTTATCAGTGAGTATTTTGGCCACTGATACTCCAGTAGAGATGCTGAAATTAAGTACCTTATAGTATAATTACTGACACCACCTGTTGTGATTTAGGCTTTTTTTATAATTGAGCTTATCTATGTATTTCTCTCAGGCTCTCTCTGACATCTTTCAGGATACTATTTTTTCCTTCCATCAAGTTTCTGATTTCAGCATTGCTTTCATTTAAGGATAATATATCTGTTGTCTTATCTTATTTCTTAAGCTTCAACATTTGTATAAAAGTAAGTGTGCCATACTACCTGTCTAAAAAAAAATCTTTAAATGTTACTTATCTAATTTTCTATTTGATTATTTCTATCCTCTGACCTACCCTTCATTTGAAGATACAGAATTATCATGACTTTCCCTTTGGGATATCTTCCTCAACCATGTGTCATGTGACTGTATAATCAATCCTCTGTTTAGAACTTCACTGGCAATTGCTTAAATAGGTCTCTGTTTGCTGGGAATTCCCCAGCTTCTGATGAAGCTGACATGCTTCCTCTTTATACTATCTTTCTGCACAGGATTAAAACCTCCCCTTTTTCTTCTTGGTCCTGTTTGGAATGGTTTGGATGCCTGCAGAAGACAAACATGGTGCATCTGTTTAAAAAGGGGAAAATTATTCTGGACCATGAGGTAGCAGGGCTGATTGAGACGGCTCTAAATTAGATTTGAAGTGGGAAGAGGGTAAGATCAGGCTTGCTAGAGATGAGCCTGAGGATGGGATGCCAGTGTTGGGATGAAATTGATAGCCCAGCTGAAGTGCATTTACACCAATGCATGCAGCATTGGCAATAAACAGGAGGAACTTGAAGCCATGGCAGAGCAAGAAACTATGACATAGTCACCATCACAGAAAAGCGGTGGGATGACTTGCTTGACTGGAGTGGTGCAACCTCTTCAGAAGGGACAGGAGAGAAAGGAGAGACAGTAGAGCAGCTCTTTACCTTAGGGAATATTTCAGCTTTATAGAGCTCAAGGACAGTGACAATAAGATTGAGTGCCTATGAGTAAGGATCAGCAGGAAGGCCACACGGCAACATCCTCTTGGTAGTCTCTTATAGACAATCTAACCAGCATGAAGAGGCAGATGAAACATTCTATAAGTGACTGGCTGATGTTACACAATCGCTAGCCCTTGTTTATCTGGGAGACTTTAACTTGCTGGATGTCTGCTGGAAACTCAACACAGTGGAGAGGAGGCAGTCCTGGAGTGTGTGGAAGATAGCTTCCTGACATAACCTGCACAGGGCTCTGCAGAGGGGCCTTTATAGGCTAGAGATATGGGCTGATTCCAGTGGGATGAGATTTAACAAGGCCAAGTGCCGGGGCCTGCACTTTGGCCACAATGACCCCCTGCAGTGCTACAGGCTGGGCACAGAGCTGCTGGAGAGCAGCCAGGCGGAAAGGGACCTGGGGGTTTGGATTGACAGGAGGCTGAACATGAGTCAGCAATGTGCTCAGGTGGCATAGAAGATAAATGAGATTCTGGCCTGTATCAAGAATAGTGTGGCCAGCAGGATGAGGGAAGTGATCCTTCCCCTGTACTCAGTGCTGGTGAGGCCACACC
>JAWWLZ010000082.1:71329669-71340957 GCA_035041345.1 Poliocrania exsul
GTTCTCATCAGCATGGCCTCGATACTGGTGACCCCTGCCTGTTCAAGAACAGACACATTGGTCACGTAATCGGACCAATTTGCCGATTAGGCAAATATGTTACAAGCTTTATGTGTTATTTTTTTCATGCTTTGACTGATTCTGCAGTTCAGTAATGGTAAGGGTTCTTGGTATTCATTACAAATGAACGAGAGACAAGATCTGTCTTTGTAAACCATCAATCTTGTGTAAACCTTGATTTAAAATAGGATTTCTTTTAATTATTTGGAAAAGAAATGTGTATTTATAAATATATAAGGAAGTGGAAAGCCTTCTACTATCTATGCCATCATAATTCTTATCCATCTGACACTGTCTTCATGATCTTATCTTTTGTTTAGTCAGTTCTGAAGTCCTGTTAATTACCTATGCACTCAAATTCAAATAGGAATCAAATTATTTTCTGTTTCATAAAAATTGTAACAACAACTTAGTAAACTGTAAGTTTGAAATGTTACTTTGACAAGTACTCCTTGATATTCCCATATATCAAACTTCCTTGTCATCTTAAAGATCATTATGTATTACAGGTTATGCTGTTTTCCCATCTTAATGAGAGATGCCTGTAGGCTGAGAGAAATGTTTTGTTGTGATGAAAAGAGACAGGCTCACTATTACTAAGATACACAATTGTATGACAGTGATTTATTCATTATTTAAAACTTAAAATGTAAAACTACTGTACACTCTTAAAGCAGTTCATAAAAATCTACTCAAAGAGTTGAGTAGCATAAACATGCTTTCACTTCAGAAAGAAAGAAACCCTAAATGCATCTCTCAACTCTGTACAAAGGATATGAGAAGATTAAATGAAGACTGTTGGTGTTTAAATTTAGGCATATATCAAATTATACTTCATGCTTTTCTACTCTCCAGTCTTACAAATCATCCGACTAAGAAGTGTCTTATTCTCAATGATCTTTCACTTGATAGAAGAGCCTATATAGATGATTGTTATTTAAGGAAATTATCAAAACCCTGTGCTAGTTCATGCTACCAAAGACAAGGAGCAGTCTTTCTATCTGCTGCCTAGTTGCATGCCAGTGATTAATCTTTCATGATCTCAGGAATAAGGAGGAATAGGTACTGATAATATAAAAAAAGCTTGAAAAATAAGAATATTTGCACAGAAGATCCAGAGTGGATCTATGACTGGGACGACCAACAACAGGGCATATAACCTCACAAAATCTGTGAAGAATTGGTATTTTTATTCTCCTGTTGTCAGATATAAATCAGATATTAGTGCTCAACAGGGTAACAGATTAGAATTTGGCCCAAGGCAGACAATCTCCAGTGGTAGGTATTTCCAAAGTCTCTTTTGAGTGTTGTTATGAATGACGTGGACACAGGAGCTCAGTGCACATTAAATAGGTTTGCTGACTTCCTTACCATGATATCAAGAAAGAAATTTTTTCTTTCCTCTTGAGGTTCATCTTGTTTCAGTACTGACAAACCTGAGAAGTTGGTGGGACATTTGAAAATGCCCTGGACTTACACTGCCACATAAGCAAGGAATGTAAGCATTTTAATTATGAAGCAAAAAGAGCTGTCATCTTTAGAGAGAGAAATACATTACAAAATACAGTAATTCAGAAGCAGTTGATCATTCTTTCTGAAATAAATTACAGACAACATCAGCATATGTAGTAATAGCTTAGTGTTTATTACTAAATCACCTATCCATGTCTCTGTGGTAATTAGAATCCCTGTCAGTTCTGAAGGCCTGTATGTCAGGTTCATAAATGACGTAAGACATACAATTTCATATTTTCTGTCTTGAAAACTTAATTCTTTTTGTTACATTCAATCTTACAATGCATGGAAGTCATGATTGTCCTAGGACACCATATTCAAAAACTTATGAGACTGTGGAATCCATTTATGAGTTTAGGGGAAAAGAGAAGAAATTGGGTTACTCTGAAGCTAAAAAGTTTTCTTCCCTCTCACAGTAGCCCAATACATGGTCATAAGAATCATAATAGTAATTACTTAGATAACAAAACCCCACACTACCCTCTAACAATGTCTGTCCAAGTCCTCAATGCCTAATTTATATTTAATCATAATTCTGGAGCTAAACAGAAAATGCTGCTTCAGCTTCGGTAAAGAAGAGAAGAAAGGGCATGGGAATCATGACTGTACTGTGAGGTGTGAAGTAAGAACCCCAGTGCATATGGTTTTGTGAAAAATAAATACACATTTGCTGCTGTCCTGGCAAGTACATGGTTGATTAGCAGTCCAGGCTCTGTTACCAGCCAGTTCTTCAAGCCTGTCACTGGAGTAAAGCTGTCAGCTGTGTTTGCAATAGCAGTGTGATCTGTAGATAAAAATGGAAATTGCAATTTGTAGAACAACTGATCCTGAAAAATGACAGCTTTTCTTCACTTGGCAGAACTTAGGCAAAGGGAAGAAAGAACTTTTCAGAAGCAGAGACAACATTACTAGAAATAACAATCGCTTGCTCTTTCTTTTCTCTTTGTTTGATGCCTCAGAGGTTTTTGGTTCTTGATTTTTTTAATTTTTACAGATTTTAGAAATAGTTATAGTTAATGTAGATTTTAATGTACCAATAAAAGTAACCCCGGTAGTTCAATGTTTATACATACATAGCCATATTAATTCCTCAAAATCCCGTTTGCTGTTTAGTCTCCTTTTCAAGGTAGAAGTGCTGAAAAACATCTTAAGGCTTGCACCAACAGACATAAACATAAGAAGAGTGACCTCCAAGCCCAGAACACTGAACAGCCTCCAAAGTACCCTGTGTGCTGTGAGGAAGATGAAGATAGTGACAGAGGGGTCTCAAAACTCCCCTAGACTCAATTCTGGATGGGATGTGTTGGGGGCATAATGGGTCAGAAGCAAGGGATGGATGAATGAAGATTGGTCAGACATTATAAAAAACGAGAAACCAATTTTCAGGGTACGCACATGGATGTATATTCCTGGTGGAGCCTGTTAAAACTTCTGCTCCCTTATCTTATCTCCTACTAAAATTGGCTTGGAGTCTTTTTCTCCACAGTCCTTTCAGGCAACAGCTCATACTATTTCCTTCACTTCACCTGATGGAGAACATCCTTAAGAAATAATGTTGTTTTTTCTGCTGTGCACTCAGTTAATATCAACACCATCATTTGTAGCTAGATCAGAGGGGAGTCTAATCAATAACATTAATATGTGTTTTCATTCATTAATTAGAGGCACAGAAAAACAAAATTTGATATTCCTTCAAAAAGATAGCATTTAATATGGAAACAAGTAATTCTCGCTTTAAGTGGGAAGATCTGGCAGCGAGAGAAGTACTGTAAGTCAGATTCCAAATATTTTTGACTTTTCACATGATAATATTAAAAGTGTGAAATTTCTATCCGAACTTCATTCTTGACAAATTTGCTTCTAATTCCTTATTGACATTCACTGTTCCTGGTGTCTTATTCCTTTTGCCAGCAATGGATATCTTCCTGAGTTGGACGGACCTATTAAACTTTATTGTTCTCCTCATTCTTTTCCAACACTTTAAAATTCTGTAAAGTTCTTAAAATAACTTTTCATATTCTGTAAAGTGAATTTAAGATTGGTAAAAGGTGCTGAGCCTGTAGAACAGTTACAGCATGAGCAGCACATCAGATCTCCATCACTACCTTTCTTGATTATTTAAATTTTGACACACAGGTAAAGATCACAACACTGCCGTGGTGTGACACTGGCTGGACACCAGGTGCCCACCAAGCTAGTCTATCACTCCACTCCCCTTATCAGCAAGACAGGATGGGGAGCAAATCAGATGGTAAAAAGATTACGGGTCAACATAAAGGTGTTTGATAAAACAAAAGAAAAAGCCACATGTAGGAACAAAGACAAAGAAAATACTAATTTTTACTTCCCATCAGCATACAATACTCAGTCACTTCTTTGGAAGCAGGGTTTCAGTACACATTATGGTTGCTCCAGAAGACATCATAATAAATACCCTTTCCCACTTCTCTGAGCTTTTATAGTTGAGCTCCTGCCATATGGCATGGTATATCACTTTGGAGTCAGTTGTTCTGGCTGTCTGTGGATCTTCCCAGTCCCATCCTACTTATGAGAGGGTGGGGGTTGGAGAGACAGCCTTGATGCTATGCCTGCATGGATCAGCAGTAGCCAAAACCTGGTCTAGCTACCAATGCAAATGAACAGCACCATGAGCACACTTTTGGGAAGGAAAGCTCCATCCCAACCAGACTCAGTACAACCACTATGGCAAGAATAGTTCAGACCAACTGGTTCTTTTAGAGGGTTCAAGGGAGTTCTTTTTGAATCATGAATAACATTAATTTGCATGTTTATATATACACTACATGTGTATGTGCATGTATGTGTATGAATTTTAAACTGATACGTTCAAATGCAACCTGTCTGGGAGACTGTCACAACAGGTCATTTACCAAAGCAGTGAAAGCAGTGAAGCAGTGAAAATGAGCTGCTTCTTCCAGTCAAAAAATGATTTTTATGAACTTTTTTCATAACCTAGTGTTTTTTCAAGAAGAGTGTCCATCTGGTTTTGTATATTGATTTACTTAAGTTACATGATAAACTATATTCATTTGACATGCAGTGATATGCAGCAATAAAAACAATAATTTCAGGTAGATAGTTAAAATTCTGCTGGGGTAGTTTTATTTATGCTTTGTATGTGCTTACTTTAATTATGAAATTCTCATGTTCATAATTTTGCAGCATGTTCTACACTGTAATTATGGAATGCAACAGTCTCAGTAGTAGTATATGCATTATATTTCTAATGACAATGCATATCTGAAAAAAAGAGAATAAGTAGGTGATGTCATTCACATAAATTAATTTTTTATGCTAACTTCAAAAGAAAACTTTCAGCCTTGTCTAATTTATGTAGCCATAAATGAATACTGAAATTTTTTTTGTTTTTATGTGTGCCAAAATGTATCTGTTTTTCTTTGCAAATCAGAGTGTAGTATGTTTTTCTTACAAAGAAATAATATGTCTTTTTCATGTTTAACAAGAGTATATTTTAAAAGTATATAGTTATAAAAGCATATGATGCAACTATATTTGGGCACTTTTAAAATTTTTTTAACAATGTAAATAAGCACATTCACATACATATATATTTACATCTTTAAAACCTCAGAAAGTACCATTTTATACCTGTAAATACAAGCAGAAAAGTTAAGACATTCAATATGATAAGGCAATAAATATTGAATGTGATTGATCTAAATGCTGTTGTCAGTCAAAGTGCTTACTATGTTTTTAAGTGACCCCAAGTTCTTGGTTATTTCTATTCTTAACTGCCTACTTGGTGATACTGAAAACCAAGGAAGACTTACTTTATTTGGTTCAAATTGACTGCTAAGCTATACTAAGAGTTGCATGCCTGTTCTAGAGGCCTTGTGCAGAAGGACTTTCTCGCTATTTCACTTAACATTGACCAGTAATAACTATTTTACTCTAGCCACTTGGACTTCTGCGGACAGATACTGTTTTTTCCTCATGTAATAGAAGGTTGGAACAATAGTTTTGGATTGAAGTGATTAATGGTGCAGTTTTCTGTGGCTACATGAAGTGACAGGTGGATAATGCATTGAACACAGCTGTAAAAGAAGTGGAAGTACAACTATCGCATTGTGGAAATGGTCACTTGAAAAGAAGCACTGCGCCCAAGTTACTAAGCAAGTGGTCTCAGGAAATGGATGTGGTGGATCGGCATCCTGAAAGAAGAGAGAACTGGGTGAGTTCAAGTCATTAAAAGCTCAGATTTGGGTACCTTGAAGCTGAGTTCAATTTGAACATTTTTGTTCAGATGTTGCTGGAAGAGTTTAGGGAAGCTCATGTTATGATATGCTAAAAAAATGTAGAATGGGAGAGGCCATTAAGGAGGAGTTACAATATAGCTTGGAGACATAGCTGCAGAAAAAATTGTCCTGTGTGTCAGCTAAGGTAATAGCTAGAAGAGGGAGTTTTCAGAGCATATCCATAGTGGAACTGACCTAACACCTCTCACTGCTTTACTCATATCTTACGTTTATGTCATCTGGTATGAAATGTTTCTTTGGTTACCCAGTCAGGTGATAGCTGTCTCCCAATCCATGTAAGATTCTCTGAGCCTGCTAATTTGAGGCCTAGCTAAAACCACTACAACTGACAACCTTACAATACTGATACTAGCAATGAGCTTCATAGAGAATATCTTAACATTGATGACAAAATGACAAGAGGTTCTTTCAGAAATGAATACTCCTTAATCATATGATACTGTTTATAATCTAGTTTGCAAAACTGATTATCCTTACTTGCTTAAATGATTGGTTCCTTTGTAGATAGAATATATAGATCCAAACTGTAAGTAGAAAAACATATTTTTGTTCTTCCACTACATGCAGATTTCAGACCTTTACCATGAACAACACTAGAATACAATCTATCCCTGTTTAAATTTTGTTGAGTAAAATATAATATAAACTTTATTCCACTGCTGTTGTAAGAACAGATGGTAGCTCAGGCTGACTGCCAAAAGACTGTCTCATTCATGAATATTTTTGGACGTTCAGTGTTCTGTGCTTTCTCCATTAAAAAGGATATAAAATGTGATTCAGCTTTGGTGTGAACAGTGCTTGGGAAGCATTCCTAGCAGAACTTGAACTTTGAGATATCTGTTCTGCTCACAGAAGTGCTTCTCTAGTGTTAGATAATAATACTACTGAGAGGGATCCTGCTTTCAAAGCACAAAAATGGAAAAGTATGCCTTGGTACCCTAATGTTTGAAATAATTAGATATATAAGAATTACCGATACTGAAGATTTGTTTAAGTCTCTCTCAGGAATCTTTAGCTTTTTCTTAGGCCTTGTGATCACAGCTATAGCAAGCAAATTGGAGCGAATAACTTAATGCCATTTCAAAGAGTGGCTCTTGAAACTGCTGTACCACAGATGGGTATTGTATGGTAAACTGTGTATGTGGGCTTGAGTGGTGGTTCTCAGACAGTGCAGCCTAGTGGTGTAGGCTCACTGCAATTCAGAATGTGGCTTAGATGTGTGTAAGAACTTGTCTTAGAGATTGTATACTTGAAATTTTCCTACTGATTTTCTCTCAATTGTTGCTACATTTCATCCTCACAATTATGTGTGGGAAGGGAAGATTTTAGCACCTGGTTGCTTTTGGGAGCCTATCAGAAGACCAAGCATTGCCAGGATCATTTGTGAGCTCTCTAGGGAGTTCAGAAACCTGGAGCATGGCAAATCAGAGCAGGCAAATAGGAATGTGGCATATCAGTGAGGAAGTTTGCATGGAAATTTGTGCAGGGCAAGGAGGCAGGACACATCCACCCTCCTCAGCTCTTCTCTTGCTCGTAATAGGTGTGTGTGGTGATTTTTTCTTTTACTTTTCTTCATTTTTCCCTTCAATTTAAGTATATCTAGCAATGGTTTACAAATGATCAAAAGCCATTACTACTGCTGCTGCCAGTAGAAGTGTGCTAAGCCAGACAGAACCCCCCAAGGGCACAGCTGTCCAGGTTGATGGCTGTAGGGAGTGTCTGAGTCTGGCGTTACTGCCTGAGAACGGTGCATGAGACACATGCATATGATGCAATTAGGAGAATGATTTACTCTATTAGTGGCAGAATTAAGGAGAAAGTGGAGAGGCTATGGAGTGTTAGGGAGAATGAAAGGAATATTGACTGGTGGAGTCAAGACCTTTCAACACTGAAAGAAGCTCAGCAGGAGGCAGAGAAGCCCTTCCCCTCTTGCCATAAGGCAGGAGCAGATCAATTAGATGGATGTGAATGGAAACAGGTCCCTGATCAGTGAGGTAAAAGAATCCTTGCCCAATCCCTAGCACCTCCCCAGGTGACCCTGATGAATAGGTACCAGCCCTGGACTAGAAGGCCAGGCAGAGGACACTCATGAAAAAAATCTGTCTAGAGGGTCTCCCCACTGCATTCCACCTACTACACAGATCAAAACCTCAGCTATTAAGAAAAAAGAAGAGTGGTTGTACTGGGTGACTCTTTTCTGAGGGCCCTGTATGCTGGCAGGACCCATCCCACAGGGAAGTCTGCTTCCTTCCCAGTGGTAGGATGAAGCACGTTACCAGGAGACTCACTGATCTAATTTGGCCCTGTGATTACTACCCACTGATGCTTGCTCAGGTTGCTAGTAATGAGACTGCTAAAAGAGGTACCAGGGCAATTAAAAAGGACTTTAAGGCTCTGGGTCATTAGGTCAACAGATCAGGAGCTCAGGTGGTGTTTGCCTCAGTTCCTGCAGTAGCAGGGATGAATGAAGAAAGGAGCAGGAATGCCCATTTAATCAATGTGTGGCTTAAGGTTTGGTGTGACAGGCAGAATTTTGGTTTTTATGGTACCAGGCCTGCTAGAGTCAAATGGACTTCTTCAGGCTAGCAATGCTAAAAGAACTTGTCTTAGTTTGAGGGAAACAAACAAAAAAAAGTTTACCAAAACAAGAGGAGAGGATTCCTCCTCAATAACCATGTCACTCCTTATTAAATTTAAGAAAATGGAACTTTAATTAGAAATTGGATATAAGAAGGATAACTGTTCTTAGCTAATATATGTATATATGTGTATATAACCAAAGCTAGGACAAAAAACAAATAACTACCCTGTACACACAAAGGGAAAACAAAACAAAACCCTTTAGATGAAACTGAGTTTATGTCTCTGCTCCTTCCCTGATGCAACTATATTTGCAGACAGCAGGGGTTGCTGCCACACCTCAGCTGGCAGTAAAATTACCCAGCTTTTCTCTGACAAGGCAAAAACAAAAGGCAGTTGAGAGGTTGCCGACTTCTCTGAATCACTCTCTTGGAGAGACAGAAGCCAAAGAAGAGAATAGCATAGAGCTGTCTGGCAGGTAACACCGAGTCTCCTTTGAAGATGGAAAAGCTCTCCTCCTCTCTCGGGTCACTGCCTTGCCTCAGCTAGCAGTGAAGTGACTCAGGGAGTCTCCCTTGCAGATGGAAAACTCTCTCGGGTTACTGCCACACCTCAGCTGGCAGCGAAGTGACTCAGCGAGTCTCCCTTACAGACGGAAAAGCTCTCCTCCTCTCTCCAATGAGCAGCACAGAGCAACAGAGTTCTGCAAGGGTCGTGGATGGCCCAAAGACCAGGGCAACACAGCTCCCCCCCCCTCCCCCCGCTACCCCTTCACCAGTCTGGCAAACAGTGAGGGTTTTCTTCCTTCTTCCCCTCAGCCCTAACTCAAAGCAATCAAGTCAGAATTTAATGTAGTCGGCTACTTCTTTGTTAACCAGTGGCATGGGAGGGCTGGGAATTTAGCTTTTGAATTCTGTAGTAGAAGGGAGAGAATTTCTCTAACATCCAAAACTACAACAGAGCTCTATCCTACAACTTGGCCAAGCTGATCAAGAGGGCTTTAAACTAAGTTTGAAGGGAGAAGAGGATGAGACGAGGCCCTCCATAGATGAGCCAAAGGGTAGTAAAATGGGATTAGGAAAGAATTCAACAGTCTGGCTGAAGTGCATGTACACTAATACACACAGTATCGGTAACAAACAAGAGTAGCTGGAAGCCATTGTGCAGCAGGAAAACTATGACATAGTCACTATCACTTAAACATGGTGGGATGACATGCACAACTGGAGTGCTGCCATGGATGACTACAGGCTCTTCTGGAGAGATAGGCAAGGTAAGAGAAGTGGAGGAGTGGCTCTGTATGTTAGAGAGTCTCTTGATTCTGTAGAACCTCAGGTCAGTGATGACAAGGTTGATAGCCTATGGGTAAGAATCAGAGGGAAGGCCAACAAGGTTGACATCCTGGTGGGAGTCTGTTGTAGACTATCTAACCAAGATGAAGAGGGTGACAAATTATTCTACAAGCAGCTGGTGGATGTTTCAAAATCATCAGCCCTTATCCTTGAGGGTGATTTTATCGTGATTGATGTCTGCTGAGAGCTCAACAGAGTAGAGAAGAGGAAGTCTAGGAGGTTCCTGGAATGTATAGAGGATAACTTTCTGTTGCAACTGATAAACGAACATACCAGAGGTGGGTCCCCACTAGATCTACAGAACAGAGAAGGGCTGGTGGGAGATGTGGTGGTCGGAGGCTCTCTAGGGTACAGCAACCACAAAATGATGGAGTTCTCCATACTCACTAAAACAAGGTGGATTGTCAACAAAACTCCTACCCTGGAATTTTGGAGGGCAGACTTTGGCCTATTCAGGAGGTTGGTCCAGAGAGTACCTCAGGAAGCAGCGCTGAGAAACAAAAGGGTCCAGGAAGGATGGACATACTTCAAGAAATAAATCTTGAAGGCACCACAGCAGGCTGTCCCAATGTGCCAAAAGGTGGGCCAACAGGGAGAGTGACCAGCCTAGCTGGGAGCTTTTGCGGGAACTCAGGGAAAAATAGAGGGTTTGCCACCTTTAAATAAAAGGGCAGGCAGCTTGCAAAGTGTTTAAGAATGCCATCAGGTCTTGGAGGAAAAAAACTAGAGAGGCGAAAGCACAATTTGAACTTAATTTGGACATTTCTATTAAGAATAACAAAAAGTGTTTTATAAATGTATTAATAGCAAAAGGAGGGTCAAGGAGAAGTTCTATTCCTTGTTGGTCAGAGAGGAGAACATAGTTACCAAAGATGAGGAAAATGCTGAGGTACTTAACACCTTTTTTGTCTCAGTTTTCAGCAATAAGATAGGTAGACAAGGATGGGGAACAGAATAGCCCCCCTGTAATCCAGGAGAAGTAATTAGTGCCCTTCTGAGCCATTTGGATCCTCAAAAGTCTATGGGATCAGATGGGATTCATCCTAGGGTGATGAAGAAGCTAGTGGAAAAGCTCACCAAGCCATTTTCTGTCATTGATCAAGAGTCCTGTCTTACCAGAGAGGTCCTGGATGCTTGGAAGTTGGCCAGTGTAGTGCTCATCCATAATAAGGGCCAGAAGGAAGATACAGGAAACTACAGGCCTGTCAGCCTGACCTCAGTGCCTGGCAAGGTTATGGAGCAGATCATCCTGAGTGCTCTCACATGGCATATACAGGACGGACAAGGGATCAGACCCAGCCAGCACAGATTTAGGAGGGACAGGACCTGCCTGAGCAACCTGGTCTCCTTTTATGATCAGTTAACCCACCTGGTGGATGAGGGGAAGGCTGTGGATGTGTCTATCTGGACTTCAGCAAAGCCTTTAACATGATCTCCCATAACATGCTCCTGGAAGAGCTGGCAGCCCACAGCTTGGACAAGG
>JAWWLZ010000082.1:71341057-71369916 GCA_035041345.1 Poliocrania exsul
TTGTAGCCAGGTGGGGATTGGTCTCTTCTCTCAGGCAACCAACAGTAGGACAAGAGGGCATGGGCTTAAGCTCTGCCGAGGGAGGTTTAGATTGGATATCAGGAAGCTCTTTACAGAGATAATAATCAGGCATTGGAATGGCCTGCCCAGGGAGGTAGTGGATTCTCTGATCCTGGAGGTTTTTAACATGAGACTGGACAAGGCATTTAGTGCCATGATCTGGTAATCAAAGTGGGGTTGGATTAAGGGTTGGACTTGATGATCTCGGAGATCTCTTCCAACCCACCTTATTTTATGATTCTATGAAAAGCTAGCCTACCAGGGGTGGTGACCCACTAGACTGCTGTTTCCAAGTATAGAAGAGCTGGTAGAAGATGTGATGATCAGAGGCCACAGTGACCATGAAATGTCAGTGTTTTCAATTCTTGGTGAAATAAGGTAGAGGATCAACAAAACCTTTGACCTGTTCAGGACACTGGTTCAGAGAGTCCCCAGAGAAATAGTCCTTAATAACAGGAAGGCTGATCATCCCTATATGCAAAAAAGACAAGCCTGTAGGGAAGAAGACAGGCCTGGCTGAACACAGAGCTTTCACTGGAACTCAGGGGCATAAAGAATGTTTATGATCCTTGGAAAGAAGGGACAGGCAACTCAGAAAGAGTAAAAGGATGTTGCTAGGTTAGGTATAGAGGAAATTAGAAAGCCAAAAGCTCAACTCAGCTAGAAATCCATCTGTCTACCGCTGTGAAAGATAATAAAATGTTTTATAATTACATTAACAACAAAAAGAGGGTCAAGGAAAATCTCCATCTTTTATTGGACTTGGTGGGAACATTGTCACCAAAGATGAGAAAAAGGTTGAGCTACTTAATGCTTTCTTTGCCTCAGTTTTTAACAGAAAGATAATTACCCTCAGGGTAACGAGTACCCTGAGCTGGTACACAGGAGAACTCCTGCAATCCAGAAGAAAGCAGTTAGTGACCTGATGAGCCACTCACTCAGAAGTCTGTGGGATCATAGGGGATTTGCCTAAAGGTACTGAAAGAGGTAGCAGAATATCTCCCCAAGGCACTGTCGATCATTTATCATCAGTCTTGCTTAACCAGAGAGGTCCCAGATGACTGGAGGTTGGCTAATGTCATGCCCATCTACATGAAGGGTCAGAAGGAGGATCCAGAAAACTTTAAGCCTGAGGTCTGACCTTGGTATTGGAAAGGTTATGGAATAGATCATCTTGAGTGCAATCATATGATATGTTCAGGACAATCAGAGGATCAGACTCAATCATTATGATTTTAGGAAAGACAGGTCCAGCTTGGACAGCCTGATCTTTTATGACCAGATGACCTGCCTGTTGAATGAGGGGAAGGCTGTGCATGTGGACTCCCTGGACTTCAGTAAAGTTTTCGATACTTTTTCTCACAGCATTCTTCTGCAGAAGCTGGCAGCCCATGTCTTGGACAGATGCACTTTTGCTACATTAAAAACTGTCTGGGTGGCTGAGCCTAAAGAGTGGTGGTAAATGGTGCTACATCCAGTTGGTGTCTGGTCAATGCTGGGATTCCCCACGGCTCAGTGTTGGGGTCAGTCCTGTTTAATATCTTCGTCAGTGATATGGATGAGAGCACCGTGTGCACCCTCAGTAAGTTCACAGACAATGCTGAGTTTGGAGGGAGTGTTGTTATGATGGAGGGCAGGAAGGCTCTGCAGAGGGATCTGGACAGCCTGCATCAGTGTGCCAAGGCCAATAGTATGACATTCAATAAAGTACTGGATCCTGTATTTGGGTCACAACAACCTCATACATACAACAGTACAGGTTTGTGGAAGAGTGGCTGGAAAGTGGGCTAGCACAAAAGGACCTGGGAGTTCTGTTTGGCACCTGACTGAACATGAGCCAGCAGTGTGCCCTGACATGCAAGAAAGGTAATGACATCTTGGCCTGTATCAAGAATAGTGAGTCCCACAGAATAAGGGCGATGACTGTCTCCCTATACTTAGCACTGGTGAGGCCACATCTCGAGTCCTCTGCTCAGTTCTGGGTCCCTCACTACAAGAAGGACAATCGAGATGCTGGAGCATGTCCAGAGAAGCACAACAAAGCTGATGAAGGGTCTAGAGAGTAAGTCATTTGAGGAGTAGCTGAGGGAGCTGGGCTTGCTTATCCAAGAGAAAAGGAGACTCGGAGGAGACCTTGTCACTCTCTACAACTACCTGACAGGAGGCCATAGCAAAATAGGGTTCAATCTCTTCTCGCTGGCAACTAGCAGCAAGATGAGAGGAAACAGCCTCATACTGTGCCAGGGTGATTCAGGTTGAACATCAAGAATTTTATTTTCACTGAATGGGAAGTTATTTATTGGACTGGGCTGCCAGGCAGGTAGGTAGTGGAGTCATGATCCCTAGAAGTATTCAAGAAATAACTGGACATTGCCTTTGGTGCTACTGTTTAGTCAACATAGTGGTGTTTGTTCAAATGTTGGACTTGATGGTCTTGGAGGTCTTTTCCAATGTCAATGATTCTATAAGTATTTTGGAAAATAGCACTATTAAAGTTTAGGAAGCTGAAAGAGCAAATGCCAAAAAACTTTATCCACCTCTAAAATCAACTCCTTGTGATGTCAAAAGCACTTCAGATTCATTTTATATATTAGACTTAGTCTTTATATCAACATGTTATGCTAAAGGATTCTGATACTATAATTGTAGATGGTTTCCATAGATATATGAAAAAAGACTGGCATATTATGGTAAATATTGAATTACACTGAGAATGCATTGAAGTGTAAATTTTCAGATGACTACATCTATTTTAGAGATTTTCAGAGAGAAAAGACAAATAGAAGGTTTTATAATAAACCCATGGATAAAATATGTTAAACAGAATATGAAAATAAAATGCTTCCACTTTCAGTACTGAAATTTTCCCTCACTGAGGTGAGAGAGACTCAAATTCTAGTCTTCATTGTCCCATCAAGTCATTTGCCATAAATGAAAGATGGAAAAAGAAAAAGTAGTTTAGTTTAGCATGTAGAGATCTGCAGTAAAAAAATATAATACAATGTCCAGTATTCTTCTAGATGCTATTTGCTTTCCAGTCTAAAACCCTAATATTGTTTTTGGTATCCTTTAGCATCTTTGGGGTTTTAAGCATTTTCTTTTGAATTATTATTGCAATTATTCATCTTAATAATTGTCATTATTCATCAGTTATTCATAAATATTTTTCCAACATTTTATTAATTGTGTACTTGATTCTAAACCACATTTCAAATAAATCAACATTAGAGATAACATACACTTCAATGGGCTTTTGAGAGAGCCCTTTATGTCTATGTTCTCAAAGTGACTGCATGACAAGAACCATTATGGGCAAACATCAACATACATGTACAGCTTAAACTTTTAAACAGATAGAAAAAATTACATCATACATTTCACTTCAACATATGATCTTACCTTACACAGATGCAGGCTAGCCCTTGCCAAAAATCCCATATTCCATGGAAAAAAAAAAAAATGATTGCCCTAACGCTGGTTAACAGAAACTATGCAATAATGAATCTGAGTTAGCTCACAGGACTCCTTAGAGAGTGACACAAACACAATGCTGAAATTCTATTGTATCTTCAGTACAACTTCAGTAAGGTAAAAATATATTTATCCATTTGGAAATACTGTGCTTTCTCTTAAACTGTCACATCACATAATGTCATTGTATTGCCTGCAACTTACTAGACATAGAAAGAAGATACAGTGACTTTTTTAGGAATGTTATGTTCTCTATGAACAGAACTCCATCTTTCTTGTAAGTAGATTCCACCACCAAAAAAATATTTACAGTATAGAATGCCATGTAATAAATGTCAATCACCAATACATCCCAAGGTGGAATCAGTGAATCCAGCATCCTAGAACCACCAGGGACTCCAGAGCAAAAAATTTCATCCTGCAGGATGAAGTTCTTCATTTGCTGGCATATTTTGGAGAATTCCTTCAGTGACCTTTGAGAAGCTAAATCCAACTCTTAACAATCACAGGTGACATAAAAAAAAAGTGTCTCCTTTGGATATTTTGCTAACAAATTATAAGGGGAGGTTTATCACCGGATTTGGGAATGCATTGGCTGTGAGGTAGAGCTCACCTGGCCAGTCAGTTTTCTCAGCCTGGTGGGCAAAGGGATGTTTTGCCTGGTTAGAGGGAATGATTGGTCCCTTGTTGGATCTTCAGGAAGGGCAGGGCAGAGTGGCTTAGGAGTTTCATGTCAGCTGAATGCAGCTGCAAAGGAGAGGAGATGCCTCTCTGGGGTTAAATTACTCTGTCATATCCTAAAGTCGTAACATAGCACTTGGAGGAGTATATCATGTTTCTACAAACAGAATAGAGTCCATTGTTGCTGGTCAATAGAAAAGAAACTTTTTAAATTCTGTTTTATTTCTGAGTTTTGTTAAAATATTTCTTAATTGCTTATGAAAAGATTGCATCAAAAAGTCCAGCTGCATTTTGTGGGCTATCAACTAGTGTCAAAATCCATCTTTTATTGCTTTGAATAAAGATCAGGCCTAAGGGAATGCTTAAGCTGTGCAGGGCACCGAAAAGTATAGTGTCTTGGCTCCAGTACAGAAGATCATATTATATAACAGTTGACTTTTGCAGAAACAGAAGCAAAATCTCTAATCTTTTTCTTAATATAGCTAATGTCTCTCCTTTAAAATAAATACAATGAAAACAAAACAAAAAAAACCACCAAAACCAAAAACAACAACAACAAAACCAAAACCAAAACCCAATAAGCATACAAAAAAATAACAACTCAATATATCACAATTCTTTTTCTTGTTTTTGGTTTTGTTGTTTGTTTTATTTTTTTTTCTGGTTGGTGTGTTGGTTGATTGGGGTTTTTTGAGCAGCTTAAGAGATCTTACATGTCCAAGTATTTCCTATTCGTCTTGAGATTCCAATTCCACATTTTCTATAGATTTACTCTTTAAAATGATTCTAATGTACAGAATCAATATGAAGGCCAAGACTTTGGGGTAAAAGAAAACTTGGTGAGCTTTAAACAAAAAGACTTAGTGGTTTTCCACTAGTAAGGAAAGGGTTTTGCTCTACATCTGTTAAAAAATGCTGCATTATGCTTTTTTAAAATAATCCTTTTCCTTCTGTATTCATCCAGTTTTATATGTATACAGTTGTTCATGTCCTTTAATGCTATTTTAGGTGATGTGTGTACTTTAGAAAAGAATATATTTTATGCTGGGAAAGATACTAAATAAAGTAAATAAGTCACTAACTGTCTGTCCACATCAATATAGACTCAGTTCATGCAATTTAACTATTGGCTTGAATTATTGATTGCTTAGATTAACCGACTTCTCCATAAACACTTGTAAAACTAATACATTGTAATTAGAGGATGAGATATGTAACAAAGATTGTGCTCATCAAACAATTATGCTTCTCAGTTTGAAAGCTATTAAAGTGTTTCCCACCTAATGGATTATTACTTTTCAGGCAGGATTCAGTATCACATCTCCCCTATTTTTCCAATGTTTTCATAATTTCTGTAACATTTTTAAATGTAGGGAAGTAAAAAACAGAAAGTGAGGAATTACAGAAAGGAGAAACAGAAAATTTTGTTTAATTTCTAGATGTTTGGGTCTATTCTTGTTGTAATTTTCTCTATGAGACAAACAAAAAAAAAAAGGCATTCCTCAAAAAATTTTGAGAAAGGGGAGCATCCAGAGCTTTTTTTTTTTTTTTTTTTTTTTTTCCCCAAAAAACCAACAACAATGAGTTGTTCTTTTCCTATTGGGTTTTGTTTAAGTATTTCCTATTGGGTTTTGTGTAAGTATTTCCTGTTGGGTTTTGTTTAAGTATTTGAGTTTGGTCAGTTGAAATTTATAACTATATTCTGGACCATTCAGATAAACATTTTCACTCATTCATAGAATCATAAAATCGATTGGGTTGGAAAAGACTTCCGAGATCATCAAGTCCAATCGTTGGTCCAACTCCAGTCTGCTTAATCTGAATATAAGAATATGAGTTCACTTCTGAGAAGAATATAACTTCTTCACCGAAAAAGCATATGATAAATTCATAGTGCATAGTACAAATATGGATATATTAATGATATGAAGTTTAATTAGGCAGATTGTATAGCAAACCAAATTACAATCTTTAACACTACTATAAAGAGACATTATATTTGTAATTAAAATCTGAAATTGCTAAATTAGAAAATAACAAATTATATATCTTTGAAGAATTTTCCCTGAGATAAAGTCTTATTTCATATTTTGAATAGCATAACTATTGATAGTCTAGATTTATTTATTTTTGCATGTGCATACAACAATGCATATATGGCCAGTCTTCATGAACGAAGATTTAGGAAGGGCTCTCCCCACATGGGTGTGCCCTTCCAGCTTGTGCAGGGGATTTTTTAGGTGAGGCACAGCATGCACAGAACTGGCCCCACCGTTTAGGTCCTGAGGTCCATCTGCTATGGCCGAGCGATCTTGGACAGTGATAGTGAAGTCCTTGGGACTGTCTACAACACTGGTACTAACCAGGGCTGACCCTGCTAAGCATCTGAGATCTGATGGGATCGGATGGCAGGGAGGCATTGAACTGCCAGGGAACGGCCCCCACTGAGATTCGAACTCAAGTCCCTGGGATTTGGAGTCCAGAGTGCTCTCCTTTACACCACGTGATAGTATAAAGCATATCTGTTGTGATAGATTTGAAGAAAACAGAGTTCATTTGATGTGGGAATGGAATTAAATCTGTTCTTTTACATGAAATAGATGAGAAATATTAAAAATTGAAGTCTGTCCACAGGTACTAAACACAAATTTTGCAGCTTACAACCCAAGGCACAATAGAAAGAGACATAAAGATCAGCAAATTGATGTTCTATGTTAGCAATAAGACAGTGATGAAGGTTAGCTATGATTCTCTATTTAGTGGACTATTAAAATCTGAAAAAATGAGCCTTAGAAGGGCCTAAGTTTTGAATACCTCTTTTCATGCAAGTCTTTATCAGGCTTAAATAAAAAGGTCAGTTTAAATCAGACATTTAATGCCATTAAAATCAGAGAAAAAAAGGGCACAAACACAATATTAGAAATAAAGGATAAGGTCTCGAATTTTATAGAAAAAGAAAGGTCAGAGATTGTTTATGAAACCCTCCAATTTAGTCAAGTAGTCTCTAACTTGCTCTTTCTTTATTCAAGGGTTGTCTTGCTCTATTGTAGTTGCATTCATTGTGATTATGATCTGAATATTTTGGAAAACAAATCAATGTGAAAACATTAAAATTATCTGATGGATTTGGCAAAATTTGTTCTAGACACAGGCAGATCTGGCTGTATCAATCCTAGATTTGTTAAAGGTTACCTTTAATAGTCCTTTGCATTGAAAGACAGGACAAAAACAAATTTAGATCTTCAGTAAAAAAAGGGAAAGAAATGCAAATCATCAAAATAATTTTGTTTCTCTGTGAAATACTATTTGTAGGTATCTGCAAGAAAACAACATTATCATGAACTAGAAAGAGGAAATCACATGCATTTTCCCCTTTCTTTCTAGTATGATAGCATGAACTGCAAAGAGAAGCAACAGCTAAGATATGTGAGGTACAATAAACATTTTCATTCCTTTGCATTCTATGTTCCTAAGAAAATTAATAAAACAATCTCTAGGTTCATTCACTGAGAACTGGCTGCAGAGGTGGATAGAGAGAAATTGCCTTCCCTTTATGTCCAAAGAAAAAGATAGGCAGAGCACAGTTTCACTGGCATTTGATGTGAATCTACCAGTAACTCAATTGAAATAAACAAAACCTATATTTAAGAAATCAAAACTGAATTCAGTGATGTTCCAAAGCTAGATTTGAATTTGTCAAGTCTGAGATAGTCATACTCGCATACTTTCACACTGACATGAGTAGTGAGTAGTTTTGCAGAAAAGATCCGTGGTTACAACAGATCACTAGATGGATAGGAGCTGACAACTTCATCATTTTACTAAGTCTATGTGTGTGTATATATGTACAAAAATGCATTAGTAAGAAATAAAGAAAATAATGAAGAGCTTTGATTGAAAATCTGTTGTCATTTTTGTACACTGCAGCTCAAGAAATTAGCAATATAATGAGCACAGAAGAAAACGATGAGCAGGGATCTAGAAATAATGGTCTGCAAGTAAGGACTGAAAAAATATTCCAGTGCTTGGTTTAAAAAGGAGAGGTGTTAGGAATACAATAGCTGTTCTCAGATGCGTAAAAGGCATCAAATGGAATAATCCACAATGAACGTGAAAAAAAAAATTATAAGGGGTTTGAGCTGCAAAAAGAGGTACTTAGATTAGATATTAAAAGAAGATTTCTAATCATAATAATAGTAAAACGTTGGAATAAGCTGTCTGGGGATTCACCATAATTTAAGATCTTGCAAAAGTGTATATGTTGGCAGTATTTAAACATAATTCATCCTTCTTGAAGCTATGCAGAGTGATATAGATGACTTCTTGAGGTTTCTTTAAAGAGATTTATTTTAAGATAGTGTCAAACATTAATAGAATTAGCAATTATAATATAAGGGGCCATAGAATCAACCTCACTGCCAGAGCCATTTCTCTCTAATTTCTATCAAAGTTTCTCTCACATTTTTTTACCCATTGTTTTAGATAAAACTACCAAGGTGAAAAATATTACTGTTGTAAAGTAGGTAGCTTTGTAGGCATTTCAAAGAGGAAGAAACTGAACCATCAAAAATAAGCAGATAACCAGGCAAGAACAAGGACAATGATAGGGGTTACATTTTTAAAACTCTACTATGAGTTAAAAGCAAATCAACATCAGGTTAGTGTATTCAGGGTGAACAAAAGCTTGGCTTAACCTTTATACAAGAAAAGAAAAAGATACACCAACATAATCCCAAACTAAGGTCTTCGTCTCAGGAACCTCTGACTCTGCTAAGTCAAGTGCCTGTGAACTACATTGCTGTACATGAACACTTAAAGCTGAAGGTATTGCTTCAATCCTATTCAAATTTAGAAAGGATAATTAGCTGAAATTCAGCTCTCAGAGTATTAAGAGTATCTTTTTTGAACAGGAGAAATCTTTGCAGGAGGTGCTCAGCATGCAAATGATGTGGAATATCTCATTGCATTTCTTGGCATATATTTGGTAGAGACACAGGAAAACTGGGAAAAAATCACCTTCATTTAGAGAGGCCTTTTTAGGTAATGAGAGAAGACACAACTAAATCCACCAGAGGGACATATATTTCCCCCTTCTTTTGTGACTGCCGCAGTGCTGCAACTGCCATGTTTAGAAAAGGAGTATAATTTCTCTCGGTGAAAACAAAAATGCTTTGATCAAATACATACTTAGATCTATTTATATGATTTATGGGAAACAGTTGCGTGAGTTTAAATGAATCCTTGAAAAGGACCAAACGCATTCCTGTCTATCGAGTCTGTACCGAAATTCCAGCAAGATGTGAAAGTTTGGTCTCTCAAAGTTCAAAGCAGGGCTCTTAGCAAAAGTGGTCTACCTGATTTCAAAAGTCATGGTGATAAACCAGAAATACACTTGCTGACTGGACAGAGACAAGTGAAGCCATTTAAAATTTTTAAGCTTAATCAAAGCCGTTCAGCGCTTCATACAGATTTTGAAGACAGACTTACTGCACTTGCTCAGCTACTTTGTCTGGGCTAGTTTGTCACTTAACTCTGTGTCAGCTCTATCGGGAGGAGAAGGTACTTCCGCTAATGGTGTACAGCAGTCTGGAGGCCTGTCATTAAGATCTGTGTCAGGAAAAACTCCTCATGCATAGTTAAGTTAACTGAATTTTTAGCATAACAATTTTAGGAGAAAAGATACAGCTTTATCCACTGTCAGAATGTATAAACTGCAAGAAAACAATGCTAGGAAAGGTCTAACCTACAATACTGAGAGTAAGAAGATGGTCTATATCAGAAAGTGTAAAAACCACACCTTTCTTCCCTTTACAACATCTTATATGGAAATGATACAAGCTCACCTGTATGATCTTTCTGTAATTAAAGCATAACATATAACTGACTATTTCAAACTAATTGATCATAGTAATACAATTCTATCTAGAATATGATTTACTGGGAGTGATGATATTGCATGTAATGAATAATATTCATTTCTCTTCATCATAATAGTAAAGATAGCTGTCTCAGAACTGGAAAGGAAGTTTATCTCCATGCCAAGCTAAAACAAAATTGAATCAATCATTCTGAACTAGAGAGAATAAAGCATAACATTGCTTTAAATATTAGTTATTGCAGGTTTTTTATTGCACATAGACATTAAAATGAACTTAATCTCAAATACTGAAAATGGAGAAAAGATTGCCTTATTCCTTCTTAAAATAAAGTAATTACTGTGACGATGTAATATAGAGGCTCATGGTGTATGTAAACATACATCTACCACTTATCAGAAGCCAAATTACAGAAACAAAACACAGCTGGCATTTCTAGGTGATGATGAATAAAACCACAAATCATTTCCAAAAAATGCACACTAAATTTCCAAAAGTTAGTTTTGGGATAAAAACAAGTTTTGGAAGGGGGAAAAAAAAAAAAAAAAGAAAAATTGTGTGAGTCAGAACACTTTTTTTCCTAGTAAGTTAATTAGTACTAAAAATAAAGTTATAAATTACTTTCTACAGAGTTTGAGAGGTTTAATTGAGGACAGATCCTGGCTTTTTTTGATCACTGAAAAAAAACCCAAAATAACAAAACTTGCAAAATGGATTTTTTAAAAAATCACTTGCATCTGTTTATTCATTTTTATCTTATGCTCTAAACTCCACTATATATTGAAGATGATATTCACCCATCTGTTTTAATATGAATTATTCTTTTTTTCTAACACTTGTATGCAAATAGAAACACATAAATTACTAAGCATATTGGCAACTAAAACACTATATTAAATGCAGCTAAAATTATTTTGAACTTTTGCTATTAGCACTTCTAGAAATGTGCATTATTCATCAAGTAAAATTTAAAAAATTGATGGAGTAGAGCTGCCAAAATCACTGCCTATGCTATATGTTAGTCTAATGAAATATGCAGACAAAACTGTAAAACTGAATTATTTTAATATTGAAACAGAAAATCGACTTCTTCTATCACATTTCTACCTATGAATACAGGTAACAGTTTATAGTTTCATATTCATTTTAAGCAGAAGTATTAAGAAGCCTTTTTTTCTTCATTCGAGGCTGTTCATAAATTAATTCTTACTTTAATCTCTTAATCACTGGCCTTTGGTGTTGTCATGCAAAAACAGATCATGTCAAGCTGTGGATCTAACAATTACTGACTCTGGAAAAGCTTTGATTTAAAATAGTATCAAATACCAGGCATCTTGTTTAAATGATAGCAGATTTTAGTCTGATTATTTGATTCTACACATTTTTACTTTTATTCCCCTTTCTAAAGCAGGCTTCCAGTTGTTGCTGCTTCACAAAGCCAATATACAGAGTAATGTCCCTTCATGCTGCTGATACTGATATGACAATCACAATGATTCCACACACTGATGATGTGAATTGTTATTTGGAACTCAAGTATCACAGAATAAAATTCAGACCAACATGACAGACTTTAAAAAATTTGCTCAACAAAACCTGTCTGAAAATGTCTGCCTTTTATTGAATGTGGCATACAACTTCAGCAGCTTCTAGGAGAAGACTTCATTTTCTAATGCTAAACAAGGGGGCTGAAAAATAAAGAGGTCCTGTTAAGACATTGAAGAATGATAGAATCATTAAATATACCAGGTTGGAAAAGACCTCTGAGATCATCAAGTCCAACCTCTGACCTAACACCACTGTGCCTACTAGACCATGGCAGTAAGAGCCACATCCAATCTCTTCTGAAATACTTCCAGAGACAGTGACTCAAAGACCTCCCTGGGCAGCCCATTCCAATGCCCTATAACTCTTTCTGTAAAGAACTTCTAATGTCTAACCTAAACCTCCCCTGGTGCAGCTTACGACTGTGCCCTCTTGTTCTACTGCTGGAGAAGAGACCAACCCCCACCTGGCTACAACCTCCTTTCAGGTAGTTGTAGAGAATGATAATGTCTCTCCTGAGCCTCCTCTTCTCCAGGCTGAACAACCCCATCTCCCTCAGCCACTCCTCACGGGACATGTGCTCCAGACCCTTCACCAGCATCACTGCGCTTCTCTGGATCTGCTCCAGCTACTTCAGTGTCCTTCCTGAACTGAGACGACCAGAACTGAACACAGTACTCAAGGTGTGGCCTCACCAGTGAGAACTGCAGAGGAAGAATTACTTCCCTGGTCCTGCTGGCCACACTATTTCTGATACAGACCAGGAAACCATTCATCTTCTTTGCCACCTGGGCACATTGCTGACTCATGTTCAGCCTCCTGTCAATCCAAAACCCCAGGTCCCTTTCTGCCTGGCTGCTCTCCGGCCACTCTGTCTCCAGCCAGTGGTGCTACAGGGGGTTGTTGAGGCCAAAGTGCAGGACTCAGCACTTGGACCTGGCATTTAGAAGTGAATGTTGATAACAAGCAAGGTGCAGAGCAGAACATCTGCAGAGGACAATTAAGGATGGAAAAAGATTCCAAGCAGAAAAGGAAATATTCACAGAATGTCCCTTGGGTTTTAACTACAGCTCTTTGTTGTATATAGTTTCTGAACTTTATAATCATGGTCCTGGCATTCAAAAAGATGAAGTATTTCCAGTTGTTCTGGTTTGAGAATTGTCCTTTGAAATTCTCACTTCCTAATGAAAATTTTCTTTCTGTAGAAGAAACGCTGAGCAGGAGATGTTTATCCAGTTATTATCTCCTACCTGGTGGAGAATAAGACCTTCCATCGATTTTTTAACATAACTTGAGAGGCCTGTGATAATTGAGAACTCCCTCTTCAAACATTATTATGCTGGATACCAAAACTGAAAAATGTCTTCGAAATTGTTAGGTAAGAAATAGCCTTTGAGGTTCTGCAGTAGAACATCTAGCTCACATATTCTCACTGTGAGTCCCCCTGTCTCCCCCAATAGATATACACCAATGTATCTGTGCATATTTATATATGTTCTTACATGTGTATTTATAAATAAAAATATTTATTCAAGAATCTGCTGAGATAACTATACCTAATGATCAAAAACCCCTATTTCTTTGTTTAGGACGTTATAAATTAATCTGATTATCTTTAAGGATTTTACAATCATTATGAACATGTAGCAGTTAATAGAAACTGCTTTTGCTGGAATCTGTTAAAAAAATAGAGCTAACCTTGAGTTTTTGTCTCTAACATTGTGAGAAAGCTAATATAGAATCAGATAAATTTCTGCATATTTTATGGTTTCTGCCTTATGAACATTGTTAGTGTGTCTTAAATTTAAGTACCATGTACAAACAACAGCAACAGTGTTCTTGTCCAGTTACATAAAATTCTATGTTCATCTTTGTTTATGACAAACCTGCTGATAACCTGACTCAGATGCCAATTTCTTTTAAAATTAAAAAAAAAAAAAACCAAAACACAAACCCCCCTGTTAAATATCTTAAATAGTAGTTAACAACTTTTTTTAAAAATACAATTCATTATTGTGAATACCCAACTAGCAAAAACTTGAAAGATTTGCCCATAGTTTCAACAGGTTTTTTTAGGTATGAGTTCTACAATTTATGCCCACAATTACATGGGCAAATATATTTTCTACTAGTTTACTATTTGAGCCTTTTAAAATATTTTGAGCATTTTGTTTGTCTCATATATGCAAAAAAAGAGGTATCTTGTTTACCCTTATTGCTTGTTTTGAGTTTCCTACAAAATTTATAGCAAAACACCACATGCTCTGAAAAAACACAGAGAGATAAATTCTAGAAAAATCTAAAATGAATAACAAACTAAAGCAGGATCTGTTCCCTAAAAGGATGAGGGTTTACTTGGTTTGGGGCTTTTTTTTATTTATTTGTGTGTCTTGGATTTTTGTTTGGTTTTTTTTGTTGTTTGTTTGTTGGTTTTTGCTTGTTGTCCTCTTTATTTTTTTATTTTTTTTCTTAGTGGTGCTACAGCTTTTCTCAATCTAAATTCTTGCACCTAACTGCTGGTCAAATAAAGCAATTTGTTTTTCTCTTCTTTGTTTTAGTTTGCAGTATGAATTGTGGGGGAAACACAGGCATGTAATATGCACATTCATAAATCAGTGCAAGTTCATAAATCAATGCAAGTTTATGACTGATTCTCAGCAAAACAATGCTGACGTAATGTCTGGTTTAGATCAAGGGAAAATGTAAATTTATTGAACTAATAACTGAGCAGTTATTTTTTTAACATTTCAATTGTTTCATTAAAATAGTTTTTCTTTCCCACTTGGCATAACTTCTATGTCTATTACATAAAAGTTTTCTGTTCTATATTAAGTTCTGATACAGCAATTTTGACCTCTGTATATTTAAAAGTTTAAAATGATTCCTCTACTGTAATTGACTGATACCATACTACCAGCTTAATTATAATGTTATCTGCTATTACAATAGTTGGTGATCAATTTGTAAAAGAGGATATGATACTGAAAAAAATCAATGCATGTGGCTTTTATAGATGAAGTCCCAGTTTCTAAAATGTTGAGTTTAAATGTTGCTTTATTTTCCAATTGTAATTTTAGTTTTAAAACTTGGATATCTTTGACTTAAAGTATTGTACTTCAATCAATGCCACAGAACCATGTAATCTGAGGCAAGAAAATTAAAAACAGTGAAAGGGAAAAAATAAAAATCTGTAGTGGTAGGAGTGGTCTAAGCAAACAAAGAATCAAAAATGAAGCTTCATAAATGTGGAAGACAAGGGAGGGAAACTTAACACTATGCTATATATCTTCAAGCTAAAAATACTGCTGTCTGAAGAAATCTCTATTGTGCCAAGGAGCTGCTACTGAAAGGCATTACAGCAATGAGAATAGCAACTCTTGTACAAAGAATCATATGATATTCTCAGGGACACAGTGTGGAACTCTTGGGGATGGTCCTGTGCAGGCCTGAGTTGGACTTGATGATCCTTATGAGTCCCTTCCAACTCAGCATATTCTGTGATTCTGTGAAGTTCTGTTAATTATGTATAAAAAAGTGAAGTTTACTGATCTATTTAGGAATGATACAAAGCTGAAGTTTCAGTCTGACAGTCTGGAACCAGTGGAAGGAACAGCTTACTCACAAGAGATAACCTTCTGGCTGGCATCATTACACTTAGAAAAATGAAAAGCAAACAATTCTAGAATTAAATTTTGTCAAAGAAATTAAATTGACTAAGCAAAAGATTCCATCTAGTCCAAACTGGAAGATAAAGGAAGCAGATACTAGACAAGTGTTTTGAAAATAAATCCAAAATAATAGAAGGAATATAAGAGAGAAATTAGGAGATATATAGAGTTGAAGCAGAACGCAAAATTCAAATCAATAGTCAGTATACTGAGCTATTCTTGATGGGCAAACCACCATGAGCTGAGTTTTGGTCATGTATCTGGAGAAAAGATCAATTACAAAGACTATCATGTGAAAAAATTTGCAAGCCTTCCTAATTTTCTACAATGAAAAAAAATGTAGGGAAAATAAAAGCTTTGGCTAACTTACCTTAAGACTAACAGGACATATTATAACTTTAAATTAAAATGCAGATAGCAAGGAAGACTTTTCTCAGACTAAATACCTGAGATTTTTTTTCACATAAATCCTATCTCTAGAGCTGTCCAGGAAAGTACTGTTAATTCTGTTTCTTTCAGCTTTACAGAGTCTGCATTTTCTGTATGTATTTGTGAGTACAAAACACGGGGAAACAATAGAATAATAGAAAATGAAGTTATTTAATCTCAAAACAAGTAACTTCATACAGAGAAAAGCCTGCAGAAATAAGTATTTTTCAGCAAAAATACTAAACCTTTGATTACATTTGATATAATTTGAACATGAATCCTTACAGAAATGTCTAACATCACTATAAGTTTTAAAAGATACTTCAAGTGGGTTTTTGGAACTGTAAATCCTGTACTGCTTCCAGTTCAGATCTTATTATCTCAGCAGCATGTTCCCCTTGTTGACTTCTGTAAGCAGAAGTTTTTAGTAACGTAAAAGTTCTTGTTGAGCATATTAAGTACTAAGCCATTTAGCAGTTATGCACCTCATCTTCATTATATCCTAATAATGAATGCACTGACGGAAAATAGCCATTTTTGACTGAAGTTAATACTGATCCTTTTGACTGAGCTTTTAATGAAATGAAATTTAATTTGATGAGTATTGTGCTGCATAGTGGGGTACTTACATGTAGGCATTTATGTAAGTGTGACCTGGTTTTTTTATATTGAATTTTATTGGAATAGGCATGTAATTCATTCCTAGTAATGAATCATTACAGACAGTAGAATATATGAGCTGTAGCTGACCACAGATCTGATGCAGCAAAAACTGGTTTTAATTGGTGTGCCATGGAAAGTGGGTATATTTTTGTCTTTAATTTATACCTGTAATGTTAACATTTCAATGTTACGTTTACATTGTGTATGCAGTGGTTATTTTTTATTTCATTCTAAAAAAAACTTAGTCAACTCCCAAAGTTGCATATAAATTCTTAAGCAGTAATTTAATAGTTATAATGGTTCTATTCATTCCTACAGTCTGGGAAAGCATTAGCCTAGGCTTACATCAATGTCCTTTTCAAGAAATATTTTAGATTTTTTTTTTTTAATTTTAGATGTGCATATAACCCTCATTTATACCACTGAGACATAAGCTGTATTTCAGTTTTTCAGTGGAAATTATTTCCTAAATAGATACCTTTAATTCCCAAGAATTTGATATTGAAGCTAGATGCAGAAGAAAGAAGCATCTTCTTGTTTTACATGAAGAAAAATACTTCTAGCATTAAAACTTTATCTTTGCCTTATACGGAGCATTTACTCAATTAAGCTCTCTTTACAGTGGTGCCTGATGACAGGACAAGGGGTGGCAGGAAATCTAGGAGTTTTGTCTGAACATCAGGAAACATTTTTACTGTGAAGACTGTTGACATAAGTTGTCCACAGAGGTTGTGGAGTCTCAAACCTTGGAGATACTCAGAAATGCTCTGGATATTGCTCAGGGCTCTAGACAGCTCTACTGGAGCAGAGGGATTGTTCTCTTTTAACACCAACTATTCTCTGATTCTATGAAATGTTACATCTTGGAGTAAAAAGCACTTGTATTGGTATTACACTCATTTAGATAAGCTCTTCTAGGTCTAAGACAGATTAAAAAAGCGTAAAGAACACCCAGAAATATAAAACATGTATTATAAAAACATATACGCTTCTACAGAAATAAATCCAGACATACAAAATAGACGCCAGGTCTGTAGGATATTCTTCTTCTAGTATGTTCCCCATGTGACAAAAGTATGGCCACAGATAGGGAAAAAACAAGAAAATACAAATCAGAGCTAATCATACCCTTTTGCAACAGGAGTTTGAGAAACTGTTAAATATTAGAACTCTCATTTTCTTAGACGGTCTCTTCTCCAGCTGTTTAATAAACAAAGGTTTATTAAACAAAATTTAATTTTCCATAATTTGTGAGAGTTAAACTGATTTTTAAAGTAGAGAATGGAAATGCCAGAAATTGCTATTTTGAGATCTCAAGCCATCCATACAGGTGACAAAATGGTCTTCCTTCAACCTTTTCACTGATTTTTTAATTTATTTTTTTTTAAACCTGAAGATCTTTTTAGTAAAAGTTATTGCAACACTTTTTGTAATTGGAAGTAGAATGTAAATTAACAGTGTAAATTCAAAGAAGGACATAATGCAAAATTAAAATGCTAAAAGAAACCCAAACAAACAAACAACGCCCCCCTCCCCCCAAAGGAAAAAAAAAACCAACAACAAAAAAACCCCAACCAAAACCCCAAACATTTGAATTATTTTCATTTTAACTAATTTGGATAGATTGATCTTAGTTGTGTAGCTGTGTGTAAATATTTAAGCTTAAAGCTTTATATAAGAATATCAACAGTGTATTTATGCTCTTTGCCCCAAATTATCTTAAATGGACAATATTATTCCTATTCAATTGCATCACAGTGCTCTAAATCTCTATGATCAATTATTAAAATGAGAAGATATATGGATAATTTTAGAATGCCTGCACAAATACCAATGATGTACTACCAATGAAATCACTGAGAGTAATGAAAAAAGTGTCTCTTGAAAGCAAATTGTTCATTTTAAATGGGAGGGGAGGTAATCATGAGAATATTCCAGTAAGACATCTGGAGGATAGTGAAGTCTAAACTTCATTAATGTTTAGTGATCAAGACTGAAATCAATGAAACATTACAATAATGAAGGAATTACTAGATGTGGGAAAAAAGAACATACAAAATAAGCTAGTGAGGCCTTAATCTTGAAAATATATGCTTACTTTTAAATAAAATAATTCCTTGTTTTTCTTTTATATTTCTCACTATTTCCCCACTTACTTTCAATTTGGTGTTTTGGGGGATTTTTTTACAGAACTTGCTCCCTTCCCTTTCTTTACTTAATTTTTCATACTATTTATAAAACTTTTTTTTGGCTGTTTAAAACTTCCACAATTATTATAGTCAAGTAGGTAAAAAGTTCTCTAATCCTTTCCACTCCCAGTCAAATTCATTATTTCATGTTATGATTCCCTGAAGGAATTGTCAGCATATTTATCAATAAATAGAGGAAAATTTGTCATAAATTTTCTAGAGGTGACTCTTTCTCTGTCTTAATTATTACTTGCTTTTCTGGAGAATGTGACTATTGTGAGACTACAGTAAGACTCAAAGAATATGACTGTTCCTAGAACCTTCTCGCCTAAAAAGTCAAAATAGCTTTTACTATAAGTGAAGAAGCAAAGTGGCTTTTCCCTTCAAATTCTGCTTTGGCAGCATAAAAATTATTTTATGCCAAACTTCATGAAAACAAACGGTATAAATGAAAACAAAACCTGTTATCTTCCAGGCTACCTAAGCTTCTGAAAGCATCCATTAACATGATGTTCACAAGGTTTCCACAAGAGACTCTCATAAACCTTCTATAATTAAAATTTCTAAAAACAAACAAAGCAAAGCAAAATTTTAGAAGTTCTTCTAAACATGTTAGCTAAGTGACACATAAACAGGAGTAAAACCACCTACATAATACCACAAATGAAAATGCATAGAAATCATTTTAATATGTATACCTAATAGTGATTCACTATTGAAATAATATCTATTGACATGTCTTGTTCCTTCTTTTCTTCACATCTTTACATAAGTGTAAATGACCTATTGAATAATATTGACATTCTTTCACTGCAGAACGAATGGAATGGAAACATAAGCATCTGCTTTTCATCCCTTTTTGTTCATCATACAATTTTTAGTTTCCTAGAGTAATACTTGTATCTCTTATCTGTTAGTACCCACTCTTCGTTCTTCAGTTATTTATTAAAGTTCAATAGGGTCTTCAATATGTTTTGCCATTATTCTCTTCTTCAAATATTTCTTTTGTTAGTACTCTGTTTTCTTTTATTCCTGCTCTTCTTTCAAGTAGATTTTCTTCCCATGCTTCTCTACTTCTCTTATGAAAGGCTTTTATTTTCCCCTGTGTGCTGAAAAATTTATTTTTATTATTCTTGACAAGTTTAAATACTTGTCAGTAAGTACAGACATCTTTATATCCTACTACTTGACCTATTGCTGCAGGCAGATCTCCAGAATGGTGCAAATTGTCCTATTGTCATGTATGGTTTCTTCTGTAAAGAGAGAAGAACAAGTATAACTTGTTCTGTGTACTACTTACCACACAATCCGTATACAAATAACAGAATTATTTAGCAAAGTTTCTTTATAAGAAGACCTTCTAATAAGAACCTATTTTTTTTACAACTCAGTCTAGTGCAGGAAACAGTTATTTTGATAACCATTCAAGTTTACATGCTAGATTTAACCACACTGAAGCAAATCTTTGAATCAACTGATGATGTGAATGCGAAACTTTTCTTCAGAAAGGTGTTACATCGAAGAACAGTTTGCAAAAAGGAAGAAAATATTCAATCAAAGGATAGTAAGTAAGTGAGAACTCTCCCCTAACTTTAGGTTAGACTTTCAATCTGTTCATCACTATTTTGTGATTATAGCAAACAAATACCATACTGAAATGGAGTGTGTAAGGGTTTATTCCCAGCTGGCAACTAAGTACTGCCACACAGCTGCTTCCTGACTTCCCACTCCCCCTTTCCCCTGAGAATGGAATAAGGAGGAGGTTCAGCAAAAGTGAAAGTCATGGGTTGAGGTAAGAAATGCTTAATAATTGAAACAAAATAAAACATTACAATAAAGCTAAAAATACTAATCCAAACAATGTAAATACCAGTAATAGTAATAATTGTGATGAAAGGGAGATAAAGAGAGAAAAAAAGAGAAAGTAATAAAACCCAGGGGACGCACAATACAATTGCTCAGCACCCACTGAACACTGCCCAGTCCAGGCTAAAGCAGCAATCTGTGGCTCCCGACTGTGGTATGCATTCTCCCTGCAACCTCCTCAGGCCTTCTCCACAATCTCAGGAACTCCTAATAAGCCTTGACTGAACCAGCTTACAACTTACTACTTTACCACTTACATAGAGTAGCCACAGAAGAGCTAGTTAACAGAGCTAAACAGAACTTTAGATCTGCAGGTTAGCAAGAGCATTATTGTGATAAAAATATTACATTAAATATGTTCACAAAAATAAATAAATATGTTGTTAAGCAGTGGATAAAATGTTGATAAATAATAATAATTGACTCTGTAAATAAAGAGTATTGATGGATTAGTACACAAACTGTCAAAAGATAACAGTCAAAATATAGATTGAGTGAGGTTTCTGAATGAAACAGTTCTGTTATTAATGGTCAAACAATAGCAAGGTTTAGTGTGGGCTTCTGCAGAAAAGACTTACTGGTTAGCCAAGCCATATATCAGTTCTCACACAGTAGAGTTAGATTTGTTTTGTCACAGGAGTGAAATGAAGCAGGTTAGGGATTGTACTTGTTATATCTTTACCTGCTTAGTTTAATACCAGATAATTAACTCTAAGCATGCCATAGTCTTGAAAACAATCAAACAAACAAAAAACCCCCAACAAACAACCTATAACTGATTTTCTTCTCTGCCTTCAAAAACTAAAAACTGTTTTTCCAGTTTCTTGAATTTCTTCAGTAGAGCAATGAATAAGTCAGATTTCCCCTTCTATTACATAAGAGCTGAGCCACATTTGTCAGGTAACAGTATATATTTCTCTGTATGTTTGTATTTAGAGGAATGTGTTTATTTTTTGTGACTATATTTAGCTTTATCTTAGGAAAGAATTTTGAAAATATTACTGGAAGATATGTTATTTATATTATTTATTTATGGGATCAGAAAATCTTCCAAGATCATCCCAGTTAAATACAAACTATTTTGCATAAGTATTCAAAGTCTGCATGATGTCATCAGCCATATTGAGTCAAATATTTGAATATATTGCAATATAGTGTAGTTCTCATTATGGCCAATTTTTAAGTGTATTTTTCAATTACCTCAAATATTAACTTCTTGTGTCAGTTGGTATGTGTTGGGCCTGGCTGACAAATGCATTAGGATATTAATCAGCCATGTAGGACAAAGTAGTAGCTTAATTATAAGAGCAAATCAGTTCTTTAACAATAAAGAAACTGTCTGTCAGTCACTCTGGAACTTGTGATGGTAATGAGAACCTTTGAGAGGGACAGAATCTGACTTCCAGCAACAGCAAGAACCAGCTGTTGGTAGATAAAATTATTTTAATAGGTCAGTCAGGAACTGGAAATTCTCTATGCAAACCAGCAGGGTCCAGATTGGAGAGAGACAATTAAGAGACATCCTGGGGACTCCACAGGCCCTGGTGCCCTGCATGAATCAAACAAGTGTGCCCATTCTCCCAATTTTCTTCCTGAACCATGCTGTCCTTCATGAACCATGCCTTCTGGAAGTATTCAAGAGCCATCTGGATGTGGCATTTAGGGATATGGTTTAGGGATGAGCATGCTAGGTTGACAGTTAGACTAGATGATCTTGAAGGTGCTCTCAACCTTGATGATTCTGTCATTCTGTGATTTTGAAGGGATGTAAAAATGTCCTTATTTTCATGTATAATTTATAAAAAGAAATAACCAGTAATACCATTTACTCAAAGTTACTACATGTAATATATGGGATTTCCTCATCATTTTAACTGTGCCATGTGAAAAATTTTCAGGATGTTCTAAGATATTTCCGTCATGGTCTCTGAAAACAAAATAATAAGTTTAAGAAATGCCATAGTTGTTGTGGAATTAAGAATGATGTAGAGAAATTGAAGACCTTGGAGGGGAAAAAAGTGAAATTCCATGCAATCTTTTAATATATAGTTTACAGGAGACAAGCTATTGTTCTTACATCCTCCTTCACTCACTGACATTGAGGTAAAAGAGTTTATGTTTTCTTTAGCTTTGATTACTTGCTCTTTTTCAAAGTTATGAATACCTCTTGTAAATCATATACATGAATAAAGGAAATCAGTTTGAAGAAAAAAGAATAACTTTACATCCAGTACAAATATCTTGAAGAAATTAGTCTACACTGAATTATTATGTTGTCTCAATATCAGAAAGAGGTTCATGTCTCTGTAAAGTAAGAAGATAAGGACTACTCAAATTTTGGGTCCATTTCTGCTATGAATGCCTTAAATCTGTAAGGAAACGGTTCCTCTCCTTACCCATGCTAGTCCTGCTTATGTAATTTTAACCAACACTGCAGTCACCTAAGTTGTCTCACCAATTTTCTCTTATTCTATTTACAGCAAAGCACTTTTGTGGATTTAGTCACTATTTTCTGCCTTCTTTCTTCCGTGTTGTAAGTGACCTGTAATGCTGACAGCATCGTTAATACGATAGATAATGTTTTTTTGACAGCATGGTTAATATTTTAAGACACAAAAAGCTGACAGAATAGTGTGTTGGGAAGATTAGTTTTTTGGAAAATTTGGATAATATCTAGTAATCAACCTTTTTTAGGAAATAGTGCCTTTATTATGATACCATATTTTATTGGATGATAATTCACTATCACCTTCAGAAGTAAGTACCTTAAAGAACTGGTATGGGGTTTTTTAATCCTGTATGTTAAAGGTAGAAATCTCAAGTTTAGTAAAGTTTTTGCTAAATATGGGTTAAAATGTAGTTCTTCCTCTTCCACTAGACTGTTATGCATAGCCAAAATACTTGTGCATGTCTGAACATGTATAGCTGAATTCTAAGGAATTTCTAACAGGAGGCATGGCCCATGAAAAGCTGGGCTTATTACTATTCTGTAAGTATTTGCTTCCTTGTCTTTCAGAAACTCCTGAAAGTCACTAGACCACTGATTTCTAAAAGACTTTGCCTAGACAAACTATTTTACCTACTTAGTGCACAGCAGTGTAACAAACAATGGTTTAAGAAATTGCAATAGAAAGTAACTAATTTGAGCTTATTTCTGGATTCTCCAGCAAACGAGAGAAGTAAACTCAAATCTATCAGAAGGAGGTACAATTAACAAGGGGGTAAAAACCTCTGCCTGCAGACAAAAATGAAAATTTAACACATATTTAATAATATATTTAATAATTTAATATAGAAAACATTAAAGATTTTTTTCCTCATGTGTTACAAGAAGGTTTTAGCTGTTTAAGAAAACCAAATATACAGAGAGCTATAAGGAGGCATCAATAATTTAATTCATTTTTTTTTTAAATTAATAATGTACTTCAGGATAAACCCTGAAATTTCAGTGTCAAAAATATGTCTGTCATTTAAGTATTACATACAGGAAAGCCAGTGAAATTCAAAAAATTTCAGGAGGCTAGCAGATCAATGATGTGTATAGTAATTATGGTGAAGTGCTTTTCAAAACACTTCAAGCAGCTTTGTATTCACGCTAGGCAGAAAAACTGAACCAGGCAAACAAATCAGCCAATTCACCATATCCTTGATCAGACAAAACTCCTTGAAGATTGAAATGTGACTACTGTACTATTTTTTCAATAATCATTTATTAGAAAGCTGCATCGGCCTGCTTCTCTGCGTGTCTCCTAGAATAAATATCACAATCAGATGTGGTAGGATGAGTTTATAGAAATTTGATGTCACACAGAATGCTTTGCCTTCCCATTAGGATGGCAGAAATTGATCAGAAGGGAAGACTAGAATTTAGTATAAAAGTTTACTATATCTAGTGGCATGGAAGAAGTGAATTGCTCCACATAGTGAACTTTTTGTGGTCAGTATTTTCTAACAAGTGAAGAAAAACCAAGAATATATGAGAAAACAGCAAGTCCTACTACATTGCTTTTTCTGCTCATCTTTCCTGTTTTCTGGTTGGTTTTTGGTGTTTTGTTTTTTTTTTCCCCATGAAAATGTATTCAGGATAACTTCAAATTAATTTTCAAGTGAAAGGCCTCTCACACTCTAATGCTTTATAATTTTTTTCCTTGATCTTCTTATATTGGTGTTTTCAGATGAAGCTTCCAAAATTGCTACAAGACATTTCACTATTCTCTATATTCCTCTTTAAAAAAAAAAAAAAAAAGAAAAGAAAAAGAAAAAAAAAAAAGGACCTATATTATTTACTAGGTATTAATAACTAAAAAAAAGTAACATAATTGGTGATGGTGTATCTGCTTTGTAACACATTAGCACTATGCTGAGCAGATGATTGTTATGCAATTAAGATTGTTATGCTTGAATTTAGTAAATGAATATAAATTAAACCAAATAAAAAAGAGAAATGTTTGAATGTACTGCTGAGACCTTGATTGATAAGATGAACTAATGGAATTCAGAAATTTTTTCTGCTGTCATTTTCTAATTATAAGAGAATTTTCATTATGTACCTGAATCCTCCCTATCTTTCCCCTCTCCCTACTTTAAAAACAAACAACACAACAACAAAAAACAACAACAAAAAAAACCCCACAAAACCAAAACAACTCCCCTCCACCCTCAAAAAACAACAAAAAAGAAAAACAACAATAATAATATAACCTCAGAACCTGAGGGGGGGGGGGGCGGGGGAGGGGGGGAAATCAAAGGGTTCCCCATCATTTTCCTGTTCTTCCCCACAAGACTCCTCCTGTTAAATGAAAGCTTCCTGCAAACACTTCTATGTCTAATGATTCCAGACATAGTCAGGATAATGAAATTCTTGCAGTTCAGTTAACCAGGTTTCACTGCTCCTGCAAGTTCTTCAGTTTTGGCCTGTGAAAGAAATCACAGGATGGGGCTGTCCCAGAACTTGCCTGCCAATCCAAAGGTCCCTATATAACCATCAGATGGAACTACAGTAGTCATTTATTTCAATGACAATTTCCCTAAATATAGTTTCATAGGAAAAATACCAAATAGCTGGTCTCTGAAAAAGCCGTTAGTGTGGGAAATGCTCTCTAAAGAGGGAACAGAGTTGAAAAATTGAGGCAATATTTTTGAAGAATTTGAAAGTTTTCTTACAGAAAATTAGATTAACAAAATTATATGTCTAAGCAAGTTAATTCTGCCCCTACTACTGTGTGAGAATGAAGTGGCTATAAGTAACTGAAATTTGTATGCAGAACAGTTGCAATTTCAAGACCTTCCTTCTGCAATTTTTTAGTTCAGCTTACCTGACTTGGTCTGCAATAGGAAGCTGACTGTTTTGAATCAGAGAATCACAGAATGGCTTAGGTTGGAAAGGATCTTAAGGACCGCATGGTTCCAACCCCACTGCCATGGACACGGACACCTTCCACTAGATGCTGCTGCTCAGTGCCCCGCCCCCGCATCCCCATTGAGTCTGGACTTGAATCATTTTGGTTATCCTGTGAATCAGCCAAAAACAAAGAAACACCAAAACACTATATTCAGCTTTTTCAGGAAGTATAGATGATGAATGCAGTATTATGACCCTTTCTTTGAGTTTACTATACCAAGACAGTTTTATATCCACATCATTCTGGATGATCTGCTGTGCTCAGTTAAAACAAATGTAGTATCATGGGAATATCTCAGGTTAGTGAAGGAAAATAGTGTGTCCAGTTCTGGGCTCCTCAGTACAAGAAAGTTGGAGTTCCTGAAGTGAGTCCAGCAGAGATGGTTAAGGGACTGGACTTCTCACTTACAAGGAAAGGCTAGACCCATTCAGCCTCAAGAAGAGGGGACCTTAATTGATATGAAGCTGAGGTGCCCTGAGGATGGGGCCAGGGTTTTCTTGGTGGTGCTGAGCAATAGGACACAAAGCAACCAGCAGAAACTGATGCACAGGATGTTCTACTTGAATGTGAGGAAAAACTTCTTTACTGTGTGAATGATTGAGCACTGGAACAGATTGCCCAGAGATGTGGAGAGTCCCTGGCTGGAAATATTCAAGATTGTCCAGAGACATTGTGGAGCCTCTCTCACTAGATATATTCAAAAACTGTCTGGACACAATCCTGTGCAATGTGCTGTAGGACAATATGAGCAGGGAAGTTAGACCAGATGATCCACTGTACTCCCTTTCAACCTGACCCATTCTCTGATTCTGTAACTATTGGTAACTATTCATAAATTCAGAAATTGAGTTCTATCTTTCAAATAATACTTTCCACACCTTAAAGTTTAAGGCAATGAGAATTACTCCTCTGTGGTGATCACACTGGGGATTTAGTTTACTGTTATGCCATTTCTAAATTTTCCTTCTTTGGTGCTCTGTTTCAGTGCCTCAAAGCCATAAAAACTCAGGGCTCTGTTCATTGGATTATATGACAAACTTATATTTGAAAACTGATACACCTAAACAGTTGAAATTCTTTATAGAGGTGTGTGGGTTCTACTTTACATTATAGGGGGTTTTTTTATTTGCACAGTCTGCTTTTCTTTGTTTTGTGTCATTGTGTTTTTTGAGGTGTTTTTGGCATAATGTAGTAAAAAGGCATTTAATTTTTACTAGATATCTCACACAGATCATCAAAAAGCAGACTCTGACAGTATAACTATATATTAAATATAATCCAACATAAATCTGAAGTATCTTAGAAAATGTTTTTAAGCAATTGATCGTACTCCAGGTAAATTATTTGTTTACAGAGTTAAGATTTTACAGAAATCATCCATTTTAAATTATTTTAGTCATTTGTTCAGAGGAATAGACAGGAAATAAGCAAATACAATTTAATAAAACATTCTCTAATGCAGCACCTTAAAAGTAATTTTTGTTGTTGTTTTTTGCTATAAATCGTTTTGGTAATGTTTTGAAAAATATTTTTAATAATTTTTTATAGGAATTAATAGTATTCACTACAGAAGATTAGATTTCCAGTGATTGTTTCAGTTTAGCCTGTTTACTCTTCCACCTACAACAATGTCCTTATTGTTATTAAACAAAAATTATAATCTCCTTTTATAAAGTAAAAATAGTTTATCAAAGACTTACTTATATTTTATGGTTAAATTTTATTTTTCTAAATTGCTGTCCATATAGGAATCAGGTTTTAATATGCTATCAATATTTTTATGTACTTCACCCTCAGCATGTCCATATGACTATATTGATCTAGTTTTAATTATATTAATATTTTAGTTAAATATGCCACTAATTCTACATCTCTTTTGGAAACATTGCCTCTAATTCCAGAACAATATTTTTTACCAAAAATATTTTGCGGTGTTTGGTCAGTGAGACAATGAACTAAGAAAGAATTAAAAAAAAAAGTCCTCACAACTCCAAAAAACATGATTGTGAGGAGCAAAGGTTTTATTTCTTGGCATCTGCGTTATACTTCTTAAAAGTAGGTCCCCATTTAAATTGAAATTACTATGTTTAGATTGCTTCTAGGCCAAAAATGCAAAAAACAGATTATAAAAGCAGAGAAAAATAATCTCTTTTGTTCCTTTGTCCACCTCTTTGTCACCCACTCACATGAGCAGAAAAGTGAAGAAATATTTGTTTACACTCAGATATTATTGATATTTTGAGGGTCTCATAACCCAAAATCTAAACTGTTTCAGGATATAGACCTTTTTTATTGGTCCATGAAAAATGAGGAGAAAAATTATGTTTGAAACAATAGCTGTTTTGAGAGTAACCTGAAAAATCTTTGAAAATCAGTATTTCCAAATAATGATACCTCAAAAATTATCAGAAATTAAAACATTTTTGATCATGGTATTTTACATAAATAAGGGAAGACTTGTTACTTTTTTACTTCATTAAATTACTGTTCTGATTTCCAAGTTTTCCTTGAATAGCTGTCACCAGAAAGACAAAACTGGTTGTAAAATGCTCGTCATCACTGGATTGTTTTGTGAAGCATACCGATCTAATGAAGATCAGGCTCATGGCTGCTTCAGGAAATCAAAAATTCAGTAGGTTTTCTTGTGTAATACCCAGTTTGTGGCTTGATATAAAAGCACAAGTGTTGTTCCTCAATGGGTAGGATGCACACAGTTTGAAAATTTTTTTCTCCAACTGTTTTCTGCATTAAAATATTACACCTTATGTAAAACAATTTACAAAGTTTCAGTGTGACATTAATCAGAAATGTAGTAGACCTTTCTACTCAATTGACCATATGTAACATGATATACTTTTTAGTATCGTGGTGTAACATTAATCTTTATTGTTAGAAAATACATATTCTCAAAAAACACTGTGGTGTATAATACAAAATGTATTTCAGATTGATTTATCTTTTTACCATAATCTGTTCCTTTGGGTTTACTGACACTGTGAATGTATGTCC
>JAWWLZ010000082.1:71370016-71396230 GCA_035041345.1 Poliocrania exsul
AAAATGTATTTCAGATTGATTTATCTTTTTACCATAATCTGTTCCTTTGGGTTTACTGACACTGTGAATGTATGTCCTTCATCTTCAGAACCTAATATTAATTTATATCATATAAACTGAATTTGCATAAATGAAGATACAAAATAAAGTAAATAAAATATTTTATATACACAGTTCCTTACAAAATACATTGCATGTCCCTTAAATTTCTTAATCATAAATAAATCTTGTATACCAAAACTGTGAAACAGAAACTTGTTTCTAATCTTAACCACTACATATCGTGTTCTGAGCTTTCAGTCTTACCAGTACACTTTATTTAGACAATACAGAAACTCACGCTGTATTTCAATTGTATTCAATAACAGATAAATACACATCTTGTCTGATTTTATTTTATTTTCAATGCTACATACTCATATAAACCTTGGTGAAATTTATAAATCAGTCTACCAAGTGAAAGTAGCATCATTTTCCATTTTGCACTCATTGCATACATGTTTAAGTGATTATAAGGGGACTGGACTGTATAGAATCTGGTAATTGGTCTTTAAAAACAATATTTTTATCAAAATATTATGTAATAATCACCTTTGAGGATATGGAATTCATCTCAGCTGCCCAAGATGTGTGACTACTTAATGTTTACCAGGAAGTAGCAAAGCACCTATAATTAAGGGAAAGGTCAATTCTGTATGAAATCCAAACTCTCTTCAGTCTCTGGAATGAGAATTAAAGTACAAAAAACATAGTGAAAGTTTCAAGTTCAAGGCATTGATGCCTAATCCTGCAAAAGACTTTCAAAACAAAATTAGTGGAGATAGATAGATGATATAGTCCCTTTACTAGAAGCTTCCAGGTGCACAATAAAAGTACATGCACGTGCATCAGCCAGAAGTTACAGGGTTTGTAACTTTCAGTAATTAACATAGTTGATAACCACAACCAACCCATGATACCATTTTCCCCTGGTGCCCATCCTCAGAACTCCTCAGAACTGCCCCTTGGATCCCCTTCAAGGGCTCTGAGCTTCCTCTCCTGTTTTGACTACGAACTATCTACTTGTCTCATCTGCAGATGTTCTTCAAAACAGTGTGTCTCCTTGGTAATGTGTGTCTACCAGAATTTCAGGAATGTGTGAGAAAGTGTTCAGTAACCTCCAGATACCACCTAAGATGTGAGAAACAGGAAAACTCATTTAACTTACATAACTCTACAACAATCTACAAAATACACAGTAAAATCCTTAGGCATCAATACCATAACTGATTAACTATGCTAGATATTTAAGTGATTAGCAGTGAGTTCAGGATAGCTCAGTAGTATATAAAAAGCACTGTTTGTATAGGCCTTAATATGGGTAGGGCCTAGAGGAAGGTGGATTCATTCATTTCAACATTAGGACATTTCACTGGTATCTGGGCACAATTTAGGAAAAGATTTGCAGTCAGTCAATAATGAGGTTTCATGTCTTTGTATTGCAGTCAGTGTTTAACACACCAACATCTGTGCTTGCAATATGCACTGAGTAATCCGTGACTCTTGAGATTTAAACCGTCATTCTCAGAGTTGCCTTTTTACTGTGAAATCAACCTAAGGAAAAAAAGAAAGGGCATTTCCCTTAAACTGCAAAAAAAATTTAAAATGCACTGTGTCATACTGCCACAGAGGATAAACTAAAGCCCCATGAACAATTTGATCAGAGGACAATGTGATAATACTGCCTATGAGAAGCTCACAAGGACAAATTCCTTCCTCTGAACAACTTCCCTTTCAATTCTATTGACTCTTAATCTTTGTTGAAATTTGCCTTGAAAAATACACTTTCTAACAGAGACTGGCTTACTGCAACCTTCATGTAACATATACAGAGTACAAAAAGTTTTATCTCTGTCTTTTAGCATTATGCTCAAGTTGAGTCCATCTATGGTGCATATAAACTCTTCTCTTTGTCTAAGAACATGAGATAGTCACAGTAAAAGGATTCATAACTCTTCTAGTGAAAGAGACAAGCAGGGGAAATGGATGTATAAATCTCAGCTTTACATTTTATCCAATGGCTGCTTACCTTCAAATTATCAGTCAATCCCTGAAGTAACTCTCAGAAACCCTTATGTATCTTGATCACTGCTGCACGGGCATCTCCCCTCTGACTCAGTGATCCTCTTTACCACAGTAACATATCTGTAACAAGAGGAATCAGATATCTGACAAGCCAGACTGACAATATCTTGTGCTGAGATGTGCAGGTTGAGATATTCAGTGAAAAGGAAGTTTTACTTCCTGGCAAAACCTAACCACTGACCTACCAGACTAAGATGACATTAATATTGCCTTAAGTCCTGTCTTTTTTAATGGAAAACTCTCGGAAAGTTTACAGGATTCAAGTACCCAAATAGTAGAGCTTTCTAAGTAGTGAACTTGTGTAGATGCTTCCTGACAGCCTCACAGAAAGCATCTCTTTCAAATATGCTTTTTTCCAACCTTAATATAAAGGCAATCAACTTGAAGTTTCCATAATGTGCACAGAGTCTAAGTACCATACTCAGGACTCCTAATTCCACTTCCCAATAATCAAGTCCTTGCTAGTCTATTTATAAGTAACTTGTACACAACTGGCACAGAAGCGGGCATAGTATTCAATCCCAGACTATTATCTGTTATACTGTGGGGGTTTTGTTTGATAAACCCCATTCTGCAAATACTAAAAAGTCCATTTCTAGATGCAACATTCCATTAATATATACTGTGACCACTAGGGCAGGTAAAATTATCATTTAGTAAAGATTCTTACTAAATATAAATGCCTTCTCCACAAGTTTTCCACAGAATCCGTACTCAAACTGAATTTATCATGTTTAGTTTTGTATGTCAGTGATATGCAGCTACATTAGTACACTACAGAAGTTCCTAAATACCTCACTGTGTCTTCCATTCACGTGTAAAATCTGTAACTTGCATCAGAATCCAGGAAGTTGAGCTCCAAGAATATTTCCCCATTATAAAGACAGATTCTGTTTTTGTCTTTATACCAGTGTCCAAACACACACACTCACACACACACACACACTCACACACACACACAGACACACACACACACACACACACACACAGACTCAATTTCTAGACAAAAATATCTTCTAATTATGTGATTCACGGGAATCAGTCCAGGGGTTAAACATATGTAAACAAGATAGTCTATCAATGATATGAATCTACTAGCTCAGCCTTATCAATAACCAGCCTGCCAAACACTGCTTCCAAGAGTTTCTTTTACAGTGTGCCAATAGATGTATAACAAGGGAGGCAAGATTTTTTTTTTTCTCCTTACTTAGGAGAAAAACTCCATGAAGTGAAAAATGAAAAGGTTACCCACTTCCAAAACCTTCATTAAATGAACAGACCCAAAGGTCTTTGATGATGAATAGCTCATTTTTTGATCTCATTACCCTGGCATGTACATCTATGAAGTGACTAGAAACTAAGAAATTGTAGCCCACAATTTTTACAGAGTACTGCTAGAGACTGGCACACACCCTACATCTACATAGTTTAGGGCCTATAACAATGTAGCATGAAAAATAATTAAGAAAAAACACCACAGAACTAATTCCTTGAAAGCACAGCAAGGAACCTTTGTTTTCAAAGGAGATCCTTCCCTTACTAAGCCAAAATCACATTTTAGGATGGTCTCTCTACAATATACATGTGCATGTTCACTAGTTGAAAGGTTGACAGTGCTATAAAAATGACCTCCCATGTAAACAGGCTCAGGACATAAACAGCATGATGGAAGTGCAAATTTAATATGTGTGAAGATGTAAAGGAAGCTCAAGGCTACAGCATATTCCAGAACGCAGTGCAATTATAAACTTATGTGTTTTAATTGCATAAGGTCAATATATATATAGGAGTACTTTTAGCACTCAGACTGCAAAAAAGCAAATAATACTCATCCTTCAGTTCTGTTCTGAAATATTATATGAAGACAATTTCTCCACATTTTTATAATTTTCCTTTTTTTTTTTCCCCCTTTCTAAATGTCAAGGGACTCTTTCTCATTTCTGTTCTTTTGCACACAAAATCTACTCTTCAGCTTCTCCTGTAACCCATTAACACCTGTTATGCTTCTCAAACCAAATACACGGTACTGTAAGATCCTTGACTCTGTACACTATCACTCAACGATCCACAGAGAATCAGTCCCTCCTAAACTTACCCTTACATGAGTCAAAGAGGTCCTTCTTCTTAGCCAAACCCTAAGAAAAAAGAAAAAGTTATTTCTTTTACTTCACATGAACAAGTAGCACTCAAACTCACTTATATCAGCCTTATCAGGAAATAGTGTAAATATCTGAAAGAAACATAATTAATTTAATCTTCATGTTATTAGACTAAGAAAAATAGGAAAAGAATGGAGGTATTTCTAGACTGCATCCCTGTGCATATTCACTTGGTGTAGATATTACTCAGTGAAGAAATAGTATACAAGATTCAGAAAAAAGATAGCTGTGACCAGTGCATTTTCATATGACAGCAAATAGCAAACCTTTCCTATTTAGCCTCTCTGGAGGTGTAGTAGAAGATTCTGATGATAATTATCAATTTCTATTTGTATTTGTGGCAAAACTACACTGACTTTCTGCAAACACAGAATTTTGGTATGTCATAAACACAGAATTATACTTTCAGTTATAAAATAGTCTATTTTCTAATGATGTAAAAAATTGGTAATTATTACAAAATATCGATTCATTAAATGAAAAATGATTTTTCATTATAGGTTAAAGATAATAATAAAGCCATTATCTTCACTTTAGAATTACCAAGCTCTTTATTAACAAATGGCCTTACAACAAAACAAAATAACATAATCCCTGAAACAGCATGATTGCAACCCACTTTAGAGTCACAATTCACATGAGAACCACAGAACAAGGCACCCTGACTATACTGAAACAGAGTTATTTCTACCCCTCTCTGTCTCCATAGCTCATTCAGAGTGCTTCCTTGTCTCTTGTTATCCCAATCACTTTGCCCATGCTTTGGAGAGTGGAACACTATCAAATTTGACATTGCTGCAGGCCCCCTTAACAGAGCAGAACATCAGCAAGAAAATGATTGTGTATGGTCTGTGAATTGAATATATTCCTACAGGCTCAATTCTGAAATGAAATTATCATGTTTAACTCACTGTCTCCACCAACTGAAACGTAAGAGCCATTTTGAGTAGCTGGAGGGCTTGCTGAGAGCTCTACTTGCAAAGCACCAGAGTATGTGTGCATACACAAAAATGTGTCAGGATTACTAACCATATAAACATAAGTTTTAATAATGAAAATACAATCTGCAGGAAAGATGACAGTGCTTGCTTTCATGAGAGAAAAGTCACAAGTATCAACTTGTATAGAAATTCACTGTGAATCTATGAAGAAAAATCTTTTCATTTTTTTCAACAAGAAGGTAGTCCAGAGCACATATATCTAAAAGATCAGCTGTCATTGGACAACTTTTACCAGCATGTCCATCCCTTTATTATCACAAAAGAATAATCGAGAACATTATCTTTCTCAGCTTTGCTTACTACTTGTTCTATGCTTTAGGCAACAGAACAGAATATTCATTTCTTCAGCAAGTTGGGGGTGGGGGGGGGAGGGGGGAGGGCAGTTTGTGGGTTTGGCTTTTTGTTGATTTTTTTTTTTTTTTTGGCAGCGCTGACCCACATTATATGTGTCTTGCAAAGCATTTGCGAATTTACTTCGAGTTTGTCTGAATAAAATGGAGGCAATACTCACTCTATTTTACTGAATGGCATCTGAGAGCGGACATAATAAAACCAAGAGATACACAACATACAAACTGTTGCAGGTAAAAGGTCTTAACCTGTGGAATTTTACATTTTGTAATTACTGTCAACACAAATCTTCTGATAATCCATTCAGATATTAGGAAAAAAATGCAAACAATTAAAAAATTAGTTAAGGAAACACTTTTTCTACCCCTTCCCAAGGTTCAGCTTCAAATAAGCACCTCTGTTCTCCCCTTTTCATCTCAGCATCACCTCACTTTTGCTGTATATTATGTTCAGTCCCCCCCAGCAATTTCAGTGAGGTGATGAGTGGTGAAGGGACTGAGGGCCAGAAAATAAGGGCTTCTGCATGCTGCTCCTTTCCTCCCACTCCTTTCTCTGTGTTGCAGCATGGGTAGCCTTCAGTCACAGCCCCTCCAGGCTGCTTCTGCCCCGAGGAATGCTGTCCGTGGTCCCCAGTCCCTCAGAGCAGCACCTTCTATGTCATCATGCACATCCTCCCAAAGTCTTTGTCCCTAGTAATGTGCTCTTCTGCCTCTTTTCCACCTCCTCCCACCCTCTCAAATGTTGCTTTCACTCAAACAGATCTGCTCAGACATGCCACATGCCCTGGCGGTGGCTTTGGTGGACAGCAGGCCATTCACATGCCCTGTGACTCCTGGTACAATCTTGCTGGCTGTACCCATCACACACAGGCCCCTGAATGTGCAGTGTTGGAGGGAAGGGAGAGGAGTGCCTGGCCCAGGATGACGCAAACTAGTTTCATGGGTACTCATCAAGAGAACAAAGAAAGCTGGAGGGATGCAATAATCAGGGTGTGGTTGTCAGCACCACAGAGAGGAGGTAACAGAACCAGGCAGGGGATTGCAACAGAAAAAGACCCTATTACAAGTAAAACTACACTTTAAAACTGTAACAGCAAGTGTCTTAGTCATTCAAGGTGTTTCTCCAGCGCTGTCCTCCTTGGGATTCATTTCAGCATTTTCCTACACCTGAAGACCCATTTTTCCAGTTACTTCCAGTTACAGCACTACAAGACTGACTACATCATCACTGAAATGAGGACTATAGCAACATGCAAATTTTAAATCTAAGTATTAAGGCTTAACATTTATATGCAGGGAAACCTGAGAAATAGAGCCCAACTCCCAAGGTCAGAGATAATCATATAAACTTTTTATTCACATCACAGTTTCAGAAAACTTTCTGAAAAACACATTTCCTCAAAATAAAATATCCCTTGCAGAAAACATCTGTCATCTGAACTGAAGCACTAGAGCATTGTAAGGAATCATAAAACCTATAAAAATGAATTGCAACAAAATAACAGCTTTAAAATAATCTAATGAGTATGATTTAATTTAGGAGAAATTCCCTCACCATTGATTGTTAGGTGTTTGTATTCTACAGTGGTATAAGAGTACGGTGAAAAAAGTACAAAAATTACAGGAGATGACATGAAAGGATTATAAAATATTTTTCCCCTTTTCACCCAAGTAATAATCTTACTCTATTAAATTCAGGATTTCTATATGTTTCAGAGTCCAGCATGAAAATAAGCACTTGTTTTTCAGGTAGAACAAGAATTTAAATTTTTTCTTTTTAATGTTACTAATATTCACGATTTTTGGTAGTCCTGATCCAGGAATCAGCAGTTAGGCTTTCTTTCACTGTACTTTTTTTTCCATTTATGTTTGTATCACTAGGGAATTGATGTCAGCTGGGCACAAACCCCACATCATTTACTGATATATAATCTCTTTTTTCTTTTTTTTTTTTTTAATACTGGCCACAATAACTAGAGCAGTGGAGAGCCATATCTGTCTATGGTACCTCCACACTTCCACTTGTTTAAGACTTTTGTGGACTCTGTAATAACGTAGCCCTGGCCCTTGATTTCCTCCATACCTACAGCAAAACAGGGCATTTCACATGTTTTTTTCTATCAGCCTCTGGTTTCCCACCTTAAGTCCGTTATGAGGGTATGAAGTTAGCAGCAGTTAGGTGTTAAGGTTTGTTTGTTGCTTCTTCACCCTTCCACTCCAGAACAGACTAAACTAGTCTGCTAGAGCTAGACAATATCATCAAGATCTCAGGTCTTTCACATCAACTTTTCTCTGGGACAGTTTGTATACTGATTTCTTCCTAAGTTACAAAACAAAATTGGACAAATACTGGTGATATTTTGACACCTTTTGTGATAATACATTAGAGTTCTGATAAATTTCCACACCTGAATTTACGATCTGCATGAAAGATTAAACTACAGTTAAACTAAGTTTTCTTGATAAACAGTTGGAAGCACTGACTGACATCAAATATGGAAGTGTTTGAACAATTAAGTAGGAAGCAGAAAATGTTTAAAATATTAAGGTAATGTATGACTTCATAAATTCAGGGGAACAGAAACTAATAAATTGATCTGCAAATAAATAATATATAATAAAATTATCTTGGAGCATTATGATATGCTTACTAAAACAGTAAATATAATAATAAAAATATGACAAAAATAATTACCAGAGATTTACAATTAAGTTCCAAAATAAGTCCTTGCATGTACTGTACAATTTAACACGGAAATGCTCAAATATAAAACTTCTGTGAACTACCATGTTGCAGTATGTCATTTGATGCTCAGCAACTCATAAAACCCTCTGCTACAGCGGCAGATGCATCTCCTATATCCTGTCAGTTCACAGTTGTCACAGGAAAACGGAAGCACACAAAATTACCATGGATCAGTAAAGAGTAAAGAGCTACTTCCTGGTTATATATTCCAACATTTGAGTCATTAGTTGCCTGGGAAATTAGGGCAAAATCTGCCATTTTTGTCTGTCCAGTTAATTAAGATTACAATGTAGGGTTTAATAAAGAAAAAAACAACAGTGAAAAAAAATAGAAAAATAATACCAACATCAATCATATGACCATTTGCTCATTATTTTGAATGTACTATACTGAATCTATAAAACAGATTTATTAATATGGACACATTATATGGAATACATGCTGTGCTCATATAACATTCCACTCTTAAATTATAATAACAAAAGAGTAAAAATAATGTGTTTTGTATTAATGCATATTTTCAGCTGCCATAATTATGTCTGTCACAGTATTTTATTGCATTCTTTTTCTTCTGAAATGACTCCACAAAATAGTATCTTCCTCAAACAAACAAACAAAAAAATCAACTGAAATTATATTACAGCAAATTTCATCTCAGATATCATAAAAAGGACTGTAATTTCCATAAAATTTAGCTGAAGTTTAAAAATGAGGTCTCATTCAGTGTTTACAATAATAAATCTGAGAATTCTTCAGAAGACTACCTTGGATCCTGGAACAATGTCAAGTAAGAAAAAGAAGTTAACTGTAAAAATCTTGTAAAAATAAATCAGTATTGCTTAGCTGAGAAATAACTCGGTGAAAGAACTTCAGTTATCTTTTAGAACTCACAATTAATTGTCTGCAGACTCTGCTCATTCACTGCTAGTACCAAAGAGACTGCTATCCGGTGAGTGGGATTTATTGACTGCTAAGAGGAGGATTCAGTTCCTGCATTTGCTTAATGCACTAAAGAAAAATACATCACAATTAGTATCATATTAATTCAACATAAAAGTAGCCTTTCCAATATATCAGAGACCCAACGTGGTGATTTGAGGCTAGCTCACATCTTCTTGGGATAAAATCTGCTTTGTTTGTGAGCTCCCAGATTTCACCTAGGGACTGATTGAAATGGGCAGCCACTAATTTCCAAGTTGTCTCTCCTAAGCCAACTATGCCATATTGTAACACTAAGAACTTAAAAAACAATTTGAGGTCAGTGTATGTTAAGAACTGCATGCTTCTCAAAAGGGTTAGCATTTCTGTCTCCAACACTGATTCTAGTATTTTTTAATTCACTTTTTCAATGAATAATTCAACAGAGAGAAAAGCATGTGCAAGAGCAAGCACAGATTTATGCATTCTTTAACCATAGCACTTTTTAAGTATATATGCCAACTAGCTTTAGTCTTGCGGTTTCTGGCAGCTAAGAAATTGCATGCACAGCACTGACTGAGGAAGAAAAAAAGAAACCTACATTCCTTATTAAAAAGAAGCAAACAATTTCAGAAAAGGACGATCAAAGAAAAAGTTTTAGAACCCTTATGAAGTGTTTGGTACACTCAAAATGTTTCTACTACATAGCTAGAGAAATAGTCAATGGTTTCCTATAAAATACTTTTCTTGAAAGCTGTTTCATTCCATCCTATATAAAATGAATAAATTTATCCTCTCAAGGTAAACACTTGTGTTGGATACTTGTTGGAAGTTTTCTGCCAAACTTGTTGCAAGGAAATGAATGAAAACACTTTCTGTTTTATGCCTTCTAAAAGGAATGACATGGAACAAAAAGCATGCACAGCAATAGTAGAATTCAAAGACATATTAAAAAAAAAAGTTGCATTGAATTTCATGTACTTTGCCTTCTATTTTTCGTGTTTCATTTAACAGTTGTGTGTTTGGAAAATTCACATAATTAAAATGTCTCCAAAAGGACTAGTTGAACCTCATGCTAGTGAATGGCAGCAAAATCTTGTCTGGGACAAAATTAACATAAACATTTCTTAAGAGAAGTGTATTTTCCCTAGAACAAGTGATTAAATGTTCTTTAATTTGGTACAGAATTAAAGTGAAACTAAAATCTGATCTATTTAAAATATTGAAAAATTAATAGGGGAAGAAAGATGAAGGAATACATATGAAATGCAGTAAATCCATTTCCATACATCATTTTCTGGAAAAAACATGAATCTTATCAGAACCTGGAAACAGACATCAACAAACGAAAATCAATTCCCTCATTTTTAATTTCAAAAACAATTAATATGCTATATACTGAGGTGACATGCCTTTCAGTTTAAAAATAGTATCAGTATTCCAGTTAGGGAGACTAAAGTAAGCTGTAAAACTGTCAGTTTTAAAAAAGCTATTGAAATACTGTAATACAACAAAGAGAGGAGAAGGTCTATGAGCAAAACTCATACAAAATTTTCATTAAAATTACTCTCTTAATAAAGTGCTATTGGCTGCTGTAAAACAAAACAAAACAAAACAAAAACCAAACAAACAAAAAAAAACCCAAAAAACAAGCAACAACAAAAAACCCATAATTTTTCCATAGGATAGATAGACTCAACTTTTTATTAAATGAGTCCAGTTAACAGAAGTCCTTTTCTGTTGCTTGAGAAAAACCAAACAAACAAAAACAAACCCCAACCAACTTAATCCTTCTTACAAACTTTGCCTAGCTTTGAAGTAATCTCACTCAACTTACCGTGTAACACAAAAACCCCTACAAAAGATCAGAACTGTCTTTTTCATATAATCTGATGTAAAAGTTATGTTTCTACATTATAACAAATTGATGGTGTAATATCATAAACCCCACAAGTCAGAGAATGCCTCCCATCTACCAAGACTCGATAAAATAAATCTAAACCAGCTAATAGATCAAAATGTCAGTGTGCCACAAAGAGAAAGAAGAGGCAGTCAAGGGTGCTGACAGTGCCCTAAGAAGAGAAAAAACTAACCCAATATTTTAGCAATGTTTCAGAAAGGAGAAAGAAGCAGAATAAATTGTGATGTGTACTTCGAGAGTGTATTCCTACCAGAGAATGGACATATTTCTCAGTTCCAGTCAGCACTCACTGTGGTGCGCTGATTATCCCATCTCAACATAGAAAATATTTAGCTTTTCTAAAGATAAAAGAAACATCTTTTAAAAGCCAAACTGACCCTCCAAACAAGCAAAACAACAAAAAAAGCACCTCAAATAAATTAAAAAAACCCTCATCCCAGTTGTCATAACTACCACCCGCAAAAAGTGAGATTGTATACTTTTAATTCCAAGAATATGTATTGTAAATATAAATAGAAAGGGGTTAATCGACTTTAGCAGGAATACATTGCAATGACACAAACATAAATACAGGAAATTTCCTTGGAATTACTATTCATAGATTTCCTCAGATGTGCTGATAAAAACTTTTTATACACCTTAGTTATGTGAGAACTGAACAACTACCTTCTGCTGGTCAATTATCTGTGGCTTAGAAATGTAATTTTACTAAGAAGTCATGTTTGATATTTGTTTTAAATATGACTTCAGCTAAAAGCTTATTGTCTCTGTGTGTACGACAATGTGTACGTGTGCATGCATCCATTCAGATACTAACCTGCTCAAAAATTTTCTTTTTGAATATTATAGTATTTTTAGAAGTTAAAGATTTATTTAGAAACACAGCACTTATTGAAAAACTCAAAATTCATGAACTTAAAGAAAGCTTAAAAACTGATTTAATAAGTGATATATGACAAAAAAATTAAGTAATTATCAATAGCCGCCAGTGTTCAATAGTATTACTTTTGAGATTTGCAGGTTCTTTTTTTGTTTGTTTGTTTTTTATGATTTAGGTAATGCAAACACAATTTCATGATAACCACTGAGAATTTATTTTATTTTACCCTAGTCCTTTGCATTCTAATCAGAGAACTGAGCATTTTATTCGTTCTTTGAACTCTCAGTCTCCACTGTAAGTCACAGAGAAGTTTCTTTAGTTTTTCATTTTTATCTAACAAGAGCAAACACTTTCAAGAACAGATAAACATTTAGAAATAGCAAGAATAATGACATTTTATTCTTATTTCCTTAAGAAAGTTCATCCTATTACTTTAGATAATGTCTGAGAAACTGAACTATTAAACATTATGGTATTGTACACAGAAGTAATTCAATTACATTGTATTTGAATACTCAATGGCCTTGAATATAGCTAGCATCTCATTTCAAATCAGATATGCTTTTTCATTTGAAAAATGTGTATACTTTGGCCATTTTTTCAGAAAATTACAGAAGATTTTTCAAGTACATATATATAATCCTTCCTTCCTTCTTCTTTTTTTTTTTAATAGTCTTTTAAATGAATTATAACTTTTTTCTTTTTGTTCTTTTTTTTCCCCCCTGAAGAAGTTGCTGCATTTTTCTATATTTTCTTATTTATATTTTCATTATGGAAGTGTGTAGTTTATCATCTTAGTTACATCGATAGATTTAATTCCTAATAAACTGCTAGGCAATGGAATGATCCATTGAAGATATCTTGAAGCCTCACTAGACCTGTCAGACTCATTACACCAAGTTCAATGAAGAGCCAAATCAAATCTTAAGGCTACTATTTTAAAAGTCCTTAGAGATCTAAAAGTTCCTTAGCATGTGATCCAAATCTTAGGGGTTAAAACTACTGGTACATCTATAGTACATCTAAAGTAGAATATTTGTAGCTGTACTAAAACCAACACAAAAATCTAGTACTCGGCCTACACTATTCACTCCTTTGCTCTGTGTAAGTATAGGGAAAGTGTACATTACGGAACACACCTATTTAATGTTTTCCTCATTAGGAAAGAAACAAAGAATGGCACAACTGGTAACAAATATTGTCTATTTTAGTACATCAGAAAGTTCTTGAGAGGTAAACCATTAAAATGACTGTCTTGAAAAGTAAAATCACTGAACATCAGAGGAATGAAGTCAGTGACACTTGTCTATAGATATGAAGCTGCTGAAAATCTGGAGACTGCACTGAAGAAAGACCTCAAAATTACTTCAGAAATTATGAAGATTAAATGAACAGTATCTGTGAGAAAATTAAAATGTCTAACCATAGTATACTAGCATGGCCACAGGAGATATTACTGACTGTAAAGTTAATAGGCTTAACTAATGTCTGAGAAAAGTCAATCTGAGAAAAGTCAATCAAGTGCAAAAATATCATAAAAGATCAATTTTCACTTATGTGGTCAAATAGCCAAAGAACCAAGAGGAATGAAGACTGGCACATTTCTTGAAATTTTTAAATAAAAAGTAGATACTTTTTCAAAAAAACCTCATTCACTGCAAGCCTTTGGCCTTAATATACAGAAACATACAACTGGCGCCTTTTGTCGTATCATAGGTGAGTCTGTAAATTCTAGCTCTCATCCTTTTGATCACCTTTGTTATCACCTGATTGCCCCTAAGGTTCATGACAGAAAATTGTAGTCAGGAAAACTAATTCTTTTTGGTTCTTAAGCAAGCAGGGTAGGACTGAAGGTAAAGGGGAAAACATCTTTGTGCTCTCCCAGCCTATTTTTGGTAAGAATACTAAGCATACATTTTTTAACAAATCATTTATTGCCAAAGACCATATGCTATGCTGAAATTTTAGTAACAGATGCCCATGAATATGGACTAATAATTTATATAATCAGTTACTAACATATTAAATTCAGCAACTGCAATTTACAAAACAGATTAAATCCTGTAGCGCAGAACGGTTTTTTATTTCCATAATACAGGCTAGTAATATGACCTTAAACTTTCAAGTGCCATCCGCTGTACATTCACATTATACAAGGGTATATTTTCTGTGATTTCAATGTCCTTGACTTTCTGTGTTTATTTTTTACCCTATGATTTATGTGGCTTCTTTGCAGGAAGAGGTGGTGTATAAATCTATTGCATTCTCAGCCTCATTATTAGTAATGGATTCATTTTCAGTTTCATCACTAAAAACAGTTCATTATCTGCAAATGCAAAATTATCTTCATATAGATTCTGAGATAATTGATTCTCCTGTTTATGTGGTGAAGGGAACGTTGCTCAGACAAACTGAGAATGAAAATTCTTTTTCTTCCCCTCCCCCTTTCTTCCATACTACAGTGAAAAACTGTCATTTTCACAGATAATAAAAAATAATCAGTGATAAAACAAGTATAGTTACTCACATTGATGTTATTCACTGCAGAAATAGTTTCTTGATATAGATTGGCTAAATGAAATGGATTATCTCAAACAATAAACAAAAGTTTCTTAAAACATCACTGGAAAGAAACAGACTATATATTAATACTCATAAGTGTTAATACCATTTTCATTTTTTCTTTTTCATTAAAAAAATGCTTTATCCTTTTGCAACACAGAGCACAATTAAAGAATTACAATAGTATTACTCTATGACTGAAATCTATCTGTCACTAAAAGAGGGTGAGAAGGGGAGGACTGAACAGAAGTATTCTGAGCACTTTTAATTAAATAGAGGGGATTTTAATTTTGATTAATTTATTTAATATAGGGAGTGGAGCGAGGCATGCAAATTGACTTTATGGGTTCTTTTAGGTTCACTGATTATGCAGTTTTGTTCTAGATCAATTGTGCTAAGTGATTTACATCTGAGTACTTCTGAATGTGCATCTCATTTAAATTATAAGAATAATATAATAGCTAGATCATTCCATGGGCAGCATGGTTAGAAGACAGATAAAAAAGCAAATTGTGTTCTTAACTTACCTGAACAATAATATAAATCAATTATGGGGAAGACTGAGGGTAAAATTAAAGAAAACTGGAAAGTTACAAAAATTGCTATCAGCTTACGTGCTTTGGGGAGATGAAATGGAGGATGGAGCAGAGTAGAAAGCTACAGACATGGTTATAACTGTATAGAAAATTACAGGGAGAAACTACAGTTACTACTCCCTGTATAGAATGCAGTCAGCATGCCTGACTTCCAAAACTCAATACATGTTAAGGGGGACTAAACAGAGGGTGAAACATGGTGGAGACACTACAGCCAGGTTTTATTGAAATCCTTCCAAGAGAGGGAACTCAGTGGTACCTTGTAGCTGATAAGCTGCATAACAGCTGTCAGACAAGGGAGAAAAAGGAAGATTTCTTCCAGAAACTGTTGTGAAATCACAGATGCAAACCTCCATCACAAAGGTTACCTCAGATATAGTAGTGCCATTACCTACCTCCAAGGTATAATATGACCATCCACGACTGAATGTGATGTATGACTAGTCACTCAAGCTCCACCTCAACATAAAATTAGTTTGAGTTAAAAATGTCGAGAGGACTCTATGGTAACTTCAGGGATCCATTGACAGGATGTATTTTGCCCCATAGAGATGCCTATTGAGTAAGAACTGTACACTATGCATGCTGAATATTTATCTCAAGCTAGGCTTATATATTAGGGGTTATAGCTTGTTAGTATATTGCCTTGAATACATTTTTGCAGCTAGATAATATCACCAGCAATCCTCAAACTTCAACCTGTCACAGTCTTCTCTTGTATTAATATTCTGTAAACTGTTAGTGTGAATTAGTGTGGGTGCTGATTGTTTCCAGAGGTTGATAACGTACTCAGTTGTGGAGGCCTGGGAAACAGTCTCTCTTAGACTACTGGCATGTGTTCCTGAAGCTTTCCTGGAGCCCCAACTGACTAATTAAAGATGTGGACACCCAGAAGGCAGTGTTTCTGTTTGTATGTGATCAAAAAAAGTTAGTCAGACTACTCACTTGTTCACCAGACTGTTCTATGAAGGCACACTGACAGACTGGTTGAGCACAAGTGTCTCAGCTTTCCCGTGGCATTCCGATATTAATCAAACACAAAGGGTTTGAGAAAATTTCCCCTTTCATGTGACACCAGTGGAAAATTAGACTTCATTATAAATAATTTAAAACCATTGTGGAAATAATTTTCATTACGAAATCCATTCATTCATACTTTTGCATTTCTAAAATGGGGGGTCTTCATGGTCCTTTAATGTGTATTTTCATTTGGTCATCTAAATTGAAACTTTTTTTAGTTTTATTTTGCTTGAATCTTGTGTGGACCTACTTTCAACTCAAAGCTACCATATTCTCCTACAGTTTCCTCAGAAGGAGCAAAAGCAGGCAAAAATTAAGTCATTAGGTTCTATTGTAGCAACAGAACACTTTAATAATGTACTTCAAGTTGTTTCTCAGTATTATGGTGCTTATTTTCAGGACTGTCTAGAATTACTGAATATATGAACCCAGAAATACATACTCAAAGTCTTTGTTTTAGATTGCTTCCACCATGGGGTCTTTTGGAGCACACCATTTTTTCCTGCTCCAGTAGGATGCTTTTTTCTAAAGGAAGGAATCCTAGGAAGGCCTCCTTTTGAAAGATGTTGATCCCAAGTCAGGGCTTGAATGAGTAAGAAACTGAGTTTTCAAAATTCAAATTTAATTTCATTAAAACTTCAATGACTCATGAGGCCAGTTGCTAGACTATTCTATGAGCAATGACCTCTAAAAGAGGTAATAAAATATATTATCAATGTGCACTGGTTTTACATAGCAAAGTTTTTGGTAATGGACATGGTTGTAGGGGTGGCTTATGAGAAGCGGCCAAAGGCTACAGTCATGTCAAGCAGAGCCAGTTCTGTCTGGCTCCAAAACACACGCATTGCAAGACATATCTGAGCTCTTCAGCCATGGCTAGGGTGTTCCTGGGAAAGTGGATGTAATAAAGTATAAAAAAGGCTGTGCAACATTGAAAAAGATGTGTGAGGGAACAAAAAATGGTTTGAGAAACAACTCTGCAGACACCAAAGTCAGGGAAGAAAGAGAGGGAGGAGGTGCTCCAGGCATCAAAACAGACATTTCACTGCAGCCTGTGAAGATCACAATCAAATGGGTTGTCTTGTTGCAGCCCATGCAGAGGATCACAGTGAAATGTAGTTCCTCCAGCCCATGGGAAGAACCTGTGTGGGGCAGTTATTGAAGGACCATACTCAGTGAGAGGGACTGGAGCAGGGGACTGGTGTGAGGAAGAAGAAGAGGCAGAGAGGAGGTGTTGTGGACTAATCAAAGCCCCCATACCCTGTACCGTTTGTGGGGGAGAAGATAGAGCAGTCAGGAACAAAGGAATTAAGCTGAACCTGGAAAGAAAGAATTGTGTGTGTTTGTGTGTGAAGGAGTTTTAGTTGTGTCTGTTTTCCACCTTGCAAATCTATTTTTAATGGGTAATAAATTAATTTTCCCTACCTTAGTCTTTTTCACCTGTGATGGTAAGTGACCCACAAACTCTTCCATCTTATTTTGTCCCACTTTCTTATTGGGGTCAGAGAGGAGTGAGAGAGTGACTGAGTAGAGGGTTTGAGAGCTGGTTGAGGTCAGTCCAACACAATACTAGAAACTGAAACTCATTTCCTCTTGGTATAAAGCTAATGTTCAGCTTCAAGCCTCAGTAGTGGGTCTTGATGGAGAAGTTATGTATTAGGTAGGTTTACATATTTTCTGTATGATATTTGATATATCAGCAATAATGTCTTTGAATTACCATTTCAGTTCCACTCCAATACTATATACCTGTCAATCTGGATCCATAACATTTCTCTGTCTACTTCCATTAAAACAACATAAAAGTCAATTATATAAGCAGCTTCCAAAACCAATAAGATCAGGCTCCATAAATATTTTTTCTGTATCAATGAACAGATTTTAAACACATTTGTTGTGTTGTTTGGTTTTACTTAAAGTTTTTAAAGGAATTTTGCAAATATACTTTTAAAGTGCTTGAATAATTTTTGATTGCTTCTTATCAGTTATGAAAGTTTGCATTTGATATGAAAGTGTTATGAGATACAGCATAATCTGAGGTAATTTCAATATTAAAGGCATATCAGTCACACTCACAAGCAGCCTGTATCATTTTAAAACAATCACTGTCAGAGCGTTCTTTTATTTTCTTCTGAGGAAACAAGGCCTTTGAAAATGCCTAGTTACAATCAGTCATTCCAGTTATTCTAAAGTAATTAGCATTTTTGTATTTCATATTTGTGTCACTTTCTCAAGTGCAAAGCACACATCTAACTTTTCAAGAAGAAAATTCAGGTGTTGTTCTCCAGATAGGCAAACTACCTTAAATAGTTCCTGAATAAATTTATATCTTAAATAAATATATAGAGAAACAAAGAAAACAGAATGTATTGACTGCAGACATATAAATATGGAAACAAATTATTTAAAATTAGTAAAAACCATACATCCAAGGGTTTTCCCTTTCCTATTGCCTGAGAAACAGATCTTGACCATTTCTGAATCAGCACCATTGATGTGGTTGCCAACACTTCTGAAGACCATAGACAGAGAGCTGGGGACATAAAGAGGTTAACAACAAACAAACAAAAAACAAACAAACAAACAAACAAACAAACAAGTAATTATATGGAGACAGAAAAACAGATAAAAGTGGAAAACAACAAATAATGTGCAAACAGGAACTAGAAATGTGGGAAAAGAAGAAAGATGAGAAAAGAAGGAAAAGTAAAAAAAAATTAAAACCCCCACAAAACAGGAAAAGAAAATATTTATTATTTGAAAGCATCTAGTATATAACATTCATTCCATTCCTGCATATTGATGAAGATATCTGTAATTTCCTTTAATTTTAATTTCTATAGCAAATTTCTAGTTTCTGGAAACTTAAAAGAGGGCCCTAAACAAGAAAGTTACAGTTACAAAATGGAAATAAAGATTGCTCTGAGAGATGGGTATTGTCTCATAAAGGAACTTAATCTAATAATTTCTCCTTTCTATGTCTTAATTTTAAATGCACATGTTCTGGATGTTAATTTATTTTTCCTATCAAAATACCTACAGAGTATCTTCACATAAAAATATATTCTTTCAAAAAAGAAGTTCACATTCTTGTGTGTCTTTTGTATTTAGATGCAATGCTATAAACAAAATATCTATTAATGGCTGTGCCAAGCAGCAAAGACAAATGTACCGTAAGCTATGGATAGAACATGACTGAAGGATATTAAAATATGACAATTTTGGGGTAGGCAAAACAAATCAAAATAAAAGCATGAGAGAGCATTAAAAAAATTGAGATAGTAGTCCAAACAAAGGAAAAGTAACAAAGTTTAAAAATGTGAAGATGCAAATGTTGTAGTGTTCAAGGGATTGATAAATCATTCAGAATTGCTAAAAACCTACATGAGCTTAAATTCCATGGAAAAAACCTACCAAGTTATAATAATGTTCAAAAAACATGAATTGAAAATCAATCCTCACAGCTGAATTCCCAGAAGACAAATTGATGACTAGTGTTGGAACATGATTCATTTAATTCCTCTGCAAACAGAAAAGCAAACCCCTCATTTTTAAAAAGGGAACTTAGGAAGATCTGGAAATTACAGACAAGTAAGTCAGTCTCACTTCTGTGTCTGGCAAGATCATGCAGCAGGATTTCTCTATATAAAATTTTAATGGAAATATGTTTCCCATGGAAAAACGTTTATAAATCAGTAATCATTTCTCATGATTATACTGCATCTTTAGAAATTATTAAAACATACCTTCATTTGTCAAAAACTCAGTGCAATTTTTCTCTTATTCACATATTCATGAATTTAGCATCAAATAATTAGGAGTGTTCAGATATAAAGAAAGTATAAGGGAATTCCCACAGACATTTGAAATATACAGCAAAATAGAAAAAAAAGAGGCATTTTTATGGCTTTTTTTTTTCAGGGAATAACTGACTGTTACAAATGTACAATTCTTTTGCTCCATATAGGAAATTAAACAGACAAAATATAATCAAACAGCAGATTTTTGTTGAAAGAATTGAGGTAATTAAAAATCATTCTTGCAAAATATAATGCTGATGGAAGTACTTTATTTGGGAAAAAAAATAAAAAACAAAACAGTCTTTTTCCAAAATCTGTAGACTCTGTTCAGTGTAATATTATTGAATATTGGAAAACCATTCGATTTATTCTGGAAAGCTCAGAACAAAAGATTAATCCAAATATGCCTAAAAACCTTCAAACAGCTGAGTGTACTTAAATTTAATGATTTTTCAAAAACTTTTAAATAAAAAAAAAAATCTGACTTTAACAGATATGATTCTGTTTCTGGTGACTTATAGATGATTTATAAAAATGTCTTCATTAATTTTATTTTCACAATGACTAATTTACTACTTAAAAAAGAATGATAAAAATATATTGCAGGATTTCTTTTATTCATAAATTTGAAATTATAGCTAAGCAGAAGAGTGTGTGATGTAAACTAAAAGTGCTGAAGATGTTTACTGTTTGCTAAAATACATTAAAAAGTACGTTTTGATAAGCTTCAAAACAAATTTCATAAAATTGTTCAAATTCTCCTCATAAGTATGATTCTAATTAAATTATCAAAAGTAAAACTTGTGAATCGTTTTATCTCAGGAACTTTTTTATATAAGTTGCTTGTTCTCTATCATTTGTGGGGTGATGGCCTGATTAAGCTTGATGAGTTGAGGGAAACACCTCAGCTTCCTGGAGGGATGCCGCCAGCAGAGGACAAAGAGTTTTCAAACTGTTAAGAATAACAAAGGGTGGAGTGCTGTAAAGAATGACACAGCCCTCCTTTGTGATATCTTCTATGACTACTCAAGGAGCCACCCCCCTCAGGCATCTGTATCACCCCCTCAACATTGCCTTTAGTCACACGAAACCACCTGAATGAAAAACAAGTATAAAAAGAAGTGTAGTTTAAACTAAATGGGGTAGAAATGCCATCGTCTCTGCTGGGGTAACTTCTGGCAGCTTGTCCTGCGTACTCCCACCTCCTGGAACAATATAAGGGTGAGGAAACCATGTGCTTTCTGTACTCTATATCTTTACTTTCTTACAAAGCTTATTCCTTTATACATTCTATTTTACATCTTATGCTAACAGCTACTTTGATTTTTACTCTATAAGCACCTTCTTTACTAACTGTGTTTTGCTATTTTAATACTAATAACAGTAACTTGCTTTACACTTTGCTACTTGCAGTGTGCATTTTCTTTTTCAACATGTATATTGATAAGTAGCTCTGTTCTTTCCTTTTTTTTGTGTTACAGAGTGGTGTGCAAGCTGTTTTACTGCCCTATATTATTGGTTTCTGTCTGTCATGAGAATGGGATACCCTGCTGTATTGAAAATTAAGTTTGATGTGCTTGTCTCTGTAAAATGTGTTTTGTGCTGGTTTCTTTTGGGGTCTTTTATTATCAATTAAATACAATCTTGCAGCTAAACATTATCACCGGCAACACAAAACCCACAATAACTGTCACATACTTGTATTAGTAAATGTTATTTCAGGAGCTGTGGTGGGGAAAGTTCTTTTTTTGCTATTATGTGTGGTCCTCATAGCAGAGGTTAGAAATCCTTCCAACCTATGTGCTGTCTGTAGTCAACAGGCCATGTTGGGAAAGATAAGGCTCTAATTTTCTGGAGACACTTATTGCTAATAAGTTTCCTTGGCTTAAGTGTGGTCCTCATAGGGGAGTCAAAAATCTTTCCAGCCTGTGTTCTGTCCAGAGTTTGGAAGGCAGTGCCGTGTCCATAAAGCTTTGATTATCCCGAGGATGCTTATAGCTAATAACTTTATATTAATATAAGTGGGACTAGAAGTCTTTGCATTTCTGTCTCTCCTCCCTTTCACGTGACAATCATTAAAATTTTAAATAGATTCATATCTGAAATCATATGTTAGATATGTTTACTATAGATACACAGAAAATTCCAGGATAGAAAAATTACACTAAAATTCTTTGAAAACAATTCAGTTCTCCAAATCTCCACACTCAGATATGATTTACAAATATTACCAGAACCACAACTTACTAAATATTTTGATCATAAATACAAAAAATACAGCTGCAGAAGTCACACAATTACTGTCACTATGTTACTTCAGCTTAAGCTAAAGAATTTTCTTTGATTTGTAAGAAAGTATTTTGATAATGATGCATTAGCCTCCCTGACAGCTTTATCTGACCCTGTCCTCTGTGTAATACAAAATCATGTGTGCCTAGCCATTAAATCTTATTAACTGTTATATTTACCACTGAACCTTGTTAATTCAGTTGTTTATATCAATAAAGTATATTGTTCCTTCCCTCTTATGAGTAAAGTGTATGTGAAGTGCATCAATCCATTCATGCCAATTGTACACGAAAAGTAAGCATAAAAGTCCCTAAATTAGTGTCCAAGACTTAATCCAGTAAAAGACTGATATAGTACATTTACCTCTGTGAGTTCTCCTCTAAGAAGCACAACTAAATATTTTTGATATTCTACTTGGTCTGAGTTCAGGCCCATCCTTGACACTCTTCAGTCCAGGCAAGCAGTCGCCTCGCATTGTGGGAGTAGTAGGAAGGAAAAGTTGACATTCTTGATGACATGCATAAGATTCCAAAGTCATCTGTTCTCTCCAGGCAATTTTTACGAAATGTAGGGCTAGTCACTTAAACCAAACATTTTAGAAGGACTTTTTTCAATATATATTTTAAAGGAAGGAATTGCAGGTTAATTCAGATACAATGGAAGGCAATAGAGCTGAGATCTAAAACACAATGGCATTTAGGTTTAGAATTAAGACCTAAGACTTAAACTTCATCAAGTCCATGAAAAAAATGTATTTCTAAGGGCATTTACTGCAAACAACTAGGAAATAAATTTTCCTCTAAAGACAGCACATGAAGATTACTGTTACAACAAAAAAAAACCTCCCTTCAAATCTACTTGTACTGAAAAATCCATGAAAAAATCCTTCAAATCCAGAAGTATATTCCTGACATAGAAACTGAAAATTTAGACAGAAAACCATGGTCAGACTGGTCCTGTGCTGTTCTAACCTCTAATGAGATTCAAAGCTGGACTGAGGTACATAAGACTTCTGAAAATAAAAGGTTAAAAATCACATGAATTAAAGAAACAAAAGACACAATATGGTTATGGTCTTGAGCTGAGTACAAATTTACAAAGCAATATGTTAGAAACAGACTAAGTAAAAATGAACCATTTTTGTATTTGTTTAAACAGGTGTTAATTAAAGTTTTGTACTTGTGTACCAGAGCTGCAATAGCCACATTTGTTTAATATTTTATGCAATGCAGTAAATATTGCCATGCATTAAATTTAGTATTCTCATTCCATGTGATTTAAAGCCAAACTTTCTGATTTTTTCTCTTTTTTTTTTTTTTTTTTGAATCTCTACTACATCATTATATATAGGATTAAATTTATGTTTGGCATGAAATTTAAGGAACACAGAATATGCCTCTTGAGTATCTCTGTCATTCCTCATTAAGCAGGTTTCTCCACTTCCTTCTCTTTCCAAATAAAATTCCGTTTCTCTTTTATGAAAGTCACTCCTCTCTCTCTCTCTCTCATTCTCTCTCTCTCTCCCTCTCCCCCACTTAATTTCCCCATGTCTTAGTTTAGAGGAAAACTAAGGTGTCTGTATAGGCTAGGCAAGGGGCCTCTTTCCAAAAACCCACCACAACCTTTGAAATTAAGGGACTTTAATCAGAAAAATTGTATAGGAAAGGGTAACAGTCCTTAACTACAAATATATATCTATATCTATATCTATATATCTATATCTATATATATCTAGATATATCTCCAAAGAAACAGAACAGAACAAACAACAACACTGTAACCAGAACTTTCAAACCCTTTAAGTCCTCTCTGCGCCTTTGGGTGCAATTCTATTTCATGGACACTGGGAGGTGATGCCATGCCTCAAGAGGCTGCAGCCACAACAGTCACACTCAAAGTCCAGAGAGACCAGTTCTGAAAAACTCACTGTGGGAATGAAGGTCACACAGGACAGGATGGGCAGTGTAGAGGTCCTCTTTCTGCCTGAAGGTGTTGAGGGAGGGTGGGGGTTAGCGACTCCCTGCACATGGTGTCAGCCCTCTAGGAGTCTGTGGCAAATCCACGGTAGCAGTGACTGCTCTCTCTCTTACCAAACGACAACACTGGTCCTGTGGAGTTGGTGGGGGCCCAGAACCAAAAGGGAGCTCCACCAGCCTCCACTAGTCCAGCAAAATGGGGCTCTTGTCCACACTGCAGGTGGAGCAGCAAAGTGTGTCCAGCAACAGGAGAAAAACTCTCCCCACAACCTGCCCCACTTCCCCCATCATTAAGTTGGAATCCAAAGCAATTAGCCACCTCACTACTAGCTAGCTTACATGACAAGTTCTGAAACTATAACCCCTTACTATTTCATACCTGCATGATCAATTTGCTTCACATCTCCCCTTTTCTCACTACATTTCTGTTGAACTTCATCAATTTTTGTAGATGTCTGCCTTCTCGGTTCCCTTTTCCACCCCATCTTCTTTCACTAGGTGTAGTTTTCCCATAAAGAGGTGAGTTAGATTCTCTGAGGTGGAAGACACAATATTTCAAAGGCTAAAGGTGAATCATGAAAGTATATTTGGTGGATTTTTGTGCACAAAAATTTCAGCACATAACTCAGCTTTTCAGTTTGATATGCCAACACATAGGCTTGATCAAAAAACCCCAAAGTTATTAGCAAGTCTCCTTCAGAAAGTTTCAGCATCCATGGAATAAGTTCTCTTTTTAACCTCAAGATACAAAAAGCAAAGCTAGTTTTACCTCTAATGAAGCCAAGAGCTGTTGGATTAAGCAATTAATTTACTACTTAAGCCTCACTGACATTTCTTCACTATGCATCTTGACAACCCTTCCTGTGAACTTAATATCACCTTCACAAGTTTCCCCTGGAGACCACCATTATCATGATAGGAAGCAAGAAGTGAATATAAACAACAGATGAATTAAAAGTAAAAACATCCATTGATCCATCAAGCCCTAGCTACAACCCAAAGCCAATCTTGTCAGCAACACCTCAGCACTTCAGAACAGAGCACTCAAACATGATGCTACTGAGCCTTTACTTGTTAATTTTGTGTTTTAACATATTTTCATTAACTCATGAAACAAACTTGTAATTTACAGTGTAAAAGGTTTTCTCACTCTCTTTTTCTTAGTCATTACATGTATGACAGAAACAAAAGAGAAGGTAAAAAGTATCAAACATTGGTTAAGTAAGTTGTTAACTCTTTTCTCTTCTCCTCTCTTCCCTTAGTCCAACTGCTGTCCTAAATTCAACTTGCTAATAAAGTAAGTATTTTATAAAGTTTTTTGACATATTTTAGGGAAAAAAAATAAAAAAGGAAAAAGAAAAAAATAGATTTTTATAAATCATGTTTTGTTTACTCAATAAAGCACATCATAAGCAATAGATAGTTTGAATCAATTCCTGGTAGAAAAATTGCAAAGGTATAAAATTGGAATTATGCCTAATCCATCATTTTCACACATAAATAAATGGCAACTATTAACGCTGAGTAAGAAAACCAACTTGTCTTTTTTCATCATCGTTCACCAACAGAACCTTCATTTTAATTGGTTATCAAAGTCAAGCCTTGACAAACATGCATGGAGATAGAAAATTTAAATTAAAAACCAAATGTGTTATAAATGTGTATAGATTAATATCTACTGTCTATTAGCAAAAAAACATGTTCATATGTGAAAGTACTTGTACAGTTTATCTGAAATAAACAAAGAAAATATGAAGCTTTGAGAAACACAGAGAGTTCAAGCCAAAAAAAAAACAAAAAAAAAACAAAACAAAACAAAAAAAAGAGATTGTAAAAGGAAAATTAAAGTCTTCATTTTTCAAAACAATAGAT
>JAWWLZ010000082.1:71396330-71441903 GCA_035041345.1 Poliocrania exsul
TGGAAAGCTTGTAGAAAATAAATCACTCATATAAATAGGAGATGGTATGTAGTAAAATTGAAATGAAGAAACAAACTAGAGAAGTTTGGGGGAAATTGCATTATTGGATAAAATAAAATAAAATGAAATAAAATAAAATGAAATAAAATAATAAAATAGCAATGTAAGCTGCAAAATGTTTTTTTAAGTGATCAGAAACATATATACTGACTACACAGTTATTCATCTCCAGATACCTAATGCCTTGAATCAAGGCCTATAAACATGGGTATGTAAATGAATAAACTACTTTGAATCAGTGATCTGGGTTATTAGGGAATGAGAGAGAAGTGTCTCCTTGAACAGTTTTAAGTTCAAGGAATACAAGGAACCTTCTAGGCTGAATTAGTTCTCTGATTAAATGAGTGTTTTCTTGAATGAATGGCTTATGTCTGTCCTGACCTTATATCCTGAAAGCCCAGAAACTGATTATTTAGTCTTTCATGAATCCTGAAACATTGTTTGATTCTGATTTACTGTGTTTGGTTTCTTATTTACATTTTCTTTGACTTTTCACTTTGCAACTTGTATTTGAAATATTTATACTCCAAGTTTTACTTTTCCCTCTGGCATATACAAAATTATTCTGAAAGGCCTATGTACACTCTGAACAAAACCAACAGGGAAAAAGTTGAGTATTTTTCATTTTACATTAAGTTTTTGTTAATTGATCTTTCTTTATGAGTTTTCTCAGTCATTTTAAAATTTGTAATATCTGTATTATTATATCCAACCATACAAAAAGTGTTCTTTAACGTGGTGTCTGTTATACTTTTTTTCCAAGCATGTGCAGGTGTAAAGCAAATTTACATGAAAAAGCATCACATACCATAAAAGTTGAAAAAAGGCCATTCGAGTCAAAATACCTGATTCCTGAAAAAAATGAAAAGAAAAATTAGGTCTTTAAAAAACTGTAAGTATTGTTAAAGCCTCACCACTCAGAATTCAGCAGCAGCAAAACTACTGAAGTCACTATGAAAATAAAATAACTTCTGACAACAACTATATTTTCAAACAGAAAATGGTAAAAGACTGTGAAGTGTTGCTATAATACTATAACTAGCAGAACATTTTGCAGTTAGGTTTCTTATTTATAATTTTCTAACCTACATAAAATTTAAATTCCTTAAACACAGCTGTAGTAGCTGTAAGTCCTCCTCCTCCAAAAATTTAGTACTGTCATTTGACTAGAGAGATGAAATAGCATGTTAATTTGAAACATACTTTAAAGAAGATTTTGCACTATATAGATAGTGTGAATCTTTACTATACTAGAGAAAGAAAATTATTTTCATCATTGGGAGAAAAAACATATGACTAGAGGAGATCTAGGAAGTGAGGTTTTAGAATTAGAATAAAACTGAAGAAATGAGATGAAATTAAAGATACCACATTACCTCTTTCTATACTAGTTTTACTTGCTGTTTCTGACCAAGTTAATTTTTCCTCATTCTTATTGAAGATAATAAGGCATAAACCCATACCAGATAACTACAGATCAGACTAATCTTTTCTATGTCTATTACATATTTGAGCTAACATGGATGGTACGGGTGGTCTGTGAATCCAGTCTTCAGTGCAAGCTCAGGTCCTAAGCTAATGTGTCAGAGCTCTTAATTGCTTACTCATATTTGTCTAAGGAGAGTTTTGTTACCAAAAAATAACAATTCTATAATTACCCATAAGGTTGAAGAGAGACCAGACTACACCTGTGTGCCAAGCAGAAATTTCTTTAGTAACAGAAATGTGACATTTGGCAACAATTACCATAACTAACACAATGCTGAGCAATCTATTATCTCCCTCAATCATATGGTCTCCATACCTGGGATATTTTTGGTTTGGTTTTTTATTTCTTTGTTTCTTGGTTGGTTGTGTTTGGTTTGCTTGATTGGGGTTTTGTTCTTATTGTTATTGGGAGGGGTTTTGCTGTTTTTCTTTTAATTTATTTTTTTTCCCTTCAGTAACTTCTGCAAAGAGCTCAGTTAAATCTAAAGTTGCTTGTGTTTCATTGTTAGTAATCTTCCCACATGGCAGACACATGCATCAGTCTCCTACAACTTTTTTATCGTTTTGCTAGCTATATGATTAACTATAAACTGTTGTGTCTCAGTAGTAAACTCATGTAATACCAAAGATAGAGCCTTGGTGTTTCACTCCTTATTTCACATCTTAATAAACAAAAACAACATGTCCACTGTTTATATATTTTATTCAGCTGTATTCTTACTGAAAAAAATATGGGGGTTGCCTTTCAGTGTCTTAAGACACAAATATTTAATCTTATAAATCAAAGGTTTAAAAGTCTGATGTTCCTCAGAAAACGATAGTTAATATTTAATACATTACTTTATACTATAATGACAATACTATACTAAGAATTCATGTTCCTCAGAGTCTGAAATTATATTTTATTAGACAGTTTTAAAATTTCTTATCAGTACTATTAAAAATAATTTTGGATATATGATGAACTCCTAAAAAAAAAAAAAAAAAAAAAAAAAAAAGACCAGTAAAGATATAGCTAGCAAAGGAGTTCAACATTTACAGATATGCTACAGTGCCATGGACAACTGTAGTCAGTAGCCAACTATCAGATCTTGTTTCTCTCTAGGCAATCTAATGAAAAAAATGTGATGAAATGTTTTTGTAATGCGTATCCTCTATTTTAAGTGAGTAGTGAAGTCCAGATTTGGATAGCTTTTCAAAATGCACACTTCAAGAGAGATTTAAGTCCCATACTGTACTTAATATAGATCTTGTAAAAGCAGCAGAATAAGACAATCATTCTTTATTCCAAAAAAATTAATCAAGAACATTTTCCTTCTTCCAAGGTATTTGATCTGATTTTAGTTGAATTACTAGTTTAATATGAAAATGTAAGTACACAAAAGGATAAACCTTTATTTATTCAGTTGCATGTTTATTCTTATTAAAACATAATCTTGTCATATGTCATGATGATCTCTGCCAAATGAATGAGGTATGAAAATTTTAGTTCATAACACAAGGCAGAGTGAAGAGGATGTTACTTAAAGCATAGATATATAGTTAAAGTTACAGATGCACTACAAATATGTTAAGGTCTAGGGGTTTTTTGTTTTGGCTGAGTGGACATCCTATTCCTATTTTACACTAAAATTGATGATGTAAAGTGAAAAGGAGTTAAAAGCCATCATGTGATCAAAATTAAGACTGGGAAAGAGCCTAAAGTATGGGATCAAATGTACAGAGTACGTTATCAGTCATGTCCGTTCAATTTCCTGAGAAAGAATATGCAAAGACAGTAATTTTAATAACATGTAAGGAGGCAAAAGGTTAATGTCTGTATTTCCCTAATGAGAAAAAAATCTGTTTTCCTAACCAGAAGACATGGGAAGGTAAAAGACAGAAGGTTATTCATGAATTTCACATTTTCTGACAACAGCTTTTCTATATGAAAAAATGCAATGGTACAGGCACTACTTTTCAGGTCATTTGTTCAAAGTTTAAAGAGCACAGTGGTCTGATTATAAACATTTTTTCTTTCATCTTGGAAACATCTGGAAAAAATTCACCTTATCTGGTAACAGTTTTTATTTTCCAGGAGTTTTGATCAGCATACATCAAATGGCATGGTCTTAAGAACAAGAAATTTAAAAATAAACAAAGAATGGTAAATGTAATAGAAAGGATAGACAGACAGATTCAGATATGGATGGACTGGTTACCTTGGTATCAGTGACAATAATAATAATAATAATAATAATAATAATAATAATAATAATAATAATAATAATAATAATAATAATAATAATAATAATATCAGATGTGGACAAAATCCAGAAAGACTAAACAGCAAAGGAATTAATTGAAAGTAAATGAATAATTTAGATAATAAGCCTTAAAACTAGTTTTCTGCTCTCAATTAAAAAAATGGTTTTTAAAAAGTTATGTTTGAATAAGAGATTTCTAATAGAGCATTGTACAGCGACACAGTTTACATATGATAAAAAGGACTCGATATTACATATTTTGAACTATGTCTTTTTAAATTATAAACTAAATTGTTCACTGAAACTTTATGAGACATTGGCATCTCAGGTACTTAATGCAGGCAATTGGTATCCATCAAGAATAAATATGTTGATAAAACTTGTGAAAAGACAGAAAGATGAACAAATTGTTGTGGGAGAGAGATCTCAGAGACAGAGCTTCTTGTCTGTTCAGTAATGTGGGCTTTGTTGAATGAATATTTTAATACAGCCAAATACAGTTTTATAAGCATTTGTATAGCTTGTGTAAAAAATGTAACCTTGCAAACTAAGGAGTATATTTCACAACACTGAAACAGAGAAGTCATAAGCACTTGTTCTACAAGACTTTCACAATAATTCTCTCACTAAAGATCACCAAGAGAATATTGCCCAAAAATTCTGAAGAGAAATAATCTTTCATATATTCATAAAGACCAGTATCAGACCACCAAACTCCATTCTGCCTCTGTGATTTCAAAAGGTGATGTTAAAAAATTGGAAAGATTTCAGAAAAGTTCAAAATGCTGTTTTATCATCCAGAAATATGGTTTAGTAAGACTAAGTGTAGGATTGAATGGCCATTCACTTTCAGTCTATAAGCATATAGAGTATAGGCATTAACATGTTTTCCATAATAATTTCAAATAAAGTGCACAGCTGAAAAATAAGGAAGCTCTACAGAGGTACATCCAGATTCTTCTACTCATCAACATGTATAATACTAGAAAGGATGCATTTTTAAAATTCTACTCCAAAATTTGTTTCTCTTCTATGGGAATAATCACTAGACTTTTATTAATAATTCTTTATTTATTTAGGGAGGAGGGACTTTTAAACACTTCCACTGATTTGCATTCAAGTGAAGCAGTGAATATGGAAACTCATTTGTGTTGCAACTAAAAATAACTTTTAAATCTGTATGAACAGCTAGAATCCAGAGCATCAGTAGGAATTCAAACAAGCATTCATATTTCCATTGCAATTCTGGGGGAAAAAAAAAAAAAAAAAAGAAGTGGCATTATGTAGGCAGGAATTTGATCATGTGATTAGTCGTATCTAGGAAAAAAAAAACAAACAACAAAACCAACAACTAAATAGAAGAAAACAGAAGAAACAAATACAATAGAGAGGGAAGGAGAGAGGTAGAATTATAACTAGCATTCCTGAAAAAGATTTAAACTATTATTAGAAGTGATTTGGGCTTTGATATCTATACATATAAAGAGCGTGGTCATCTTTCTGGTTCTTTTTATATTTATATTTGTTTTTTCAATATGATTATTTTTTCCCTTCACTAGTCCTTTCCTTGTGGAACCTTTCATTGACAGCTATCCTCTTTCTTCCCTTGATGCAGACTGAGAGTTCCCCACTGATAAATTTGCCAGATGGTAACAATCTTTAAATTCCATATTTTTGTTCATGGTTCACGTTAGTTAATCTCAAAAAATGCCATCCACACTGATATTTTTGTGCCTCTTTCTGGCTACTGTATGTGATGTTCAGAGTTGAATTATAATAATGTGCCTCTGTGGTTCCAGTTTATCTTTCATATACTCTGTTATTAGAACAAAAGCACTTAACTAAATGTAGAGGTCACCCTTCACATAACTCAATTACAGGATCACAGAACAGCTGAGGTAGGAAGGCACCCCTGCAGATTGTCTAGTTCTGCCCCACTCACCCCAGGTCAAAGGTTGATCAACTGACGCTCTGTACAGCTGAGTTTGAGTATCTTCAAGAATGGAGCTGGGACCAGCTGCCTACTCAACCTGTTTCAGAGTTTGACCATTGTGAAAGTAAATTTTTTTTTCTTATGTTTAAGTAGAATGCCCTGTTCTGGGCATGTTACTTATTGTCTTGTCACTGGATATTACTGAGAAAAAACAGAGTCTATCTTCTTTGCTCAGTTCCACAAGGTATTTATATACTCTGGTAAGATCTGCCTGAGCCTTCTCTTTTCCAGACTAAATTATTCTAGGTCTCTCAGACTCCAACTGAAGAAAGATGGTCTGATTCCTTAAATGTCACTCCAGATGTGGCTTCTTTCATGCCAAACACAGGGGAAGGATCATCTACCATGTTCTACTTGTGATCATCTTTATAACGCAGTCCAGGAAGCTGCTGGCCTTCTTTGCCAAAAGGACATATCACTGGCTCATGGTCAGCTTGTTATCTTCCAGTACCATAGGGTCCTTGACAAAACAAAGCTTTCCAGTCAGTCAGCCTGCAGTGTGTATTGGTGTCAGGTTATTCGTTCCCAGAGCAAGACTTGTCATTTCCCTTCACTCAACTTCATAGATTCCTATTAGTCCATTTATCCAGTGTGTTGAGATTCCTCTGAATGTCTTTGGGTTTAAAAGTGGACTACATTCTCCAATATTAAAATCAATTTATTTTGTCTTAAATTACTACTTGCATACTTTTGGAAACATGCAATCAATCTAACAATAAATTGACATTCTCCATGTTCCTTTAAAAACGAAAAAATGAACTCCAACAAGGTGCCTTTGAGGTGCATCAGAATTTGAGCACTGATTGATTTAATTCTAAAATTAAGTAGTCAATAATGTTTGAAAGAAAAAACAAAATCATCTTTTAGATTATGAAAATCTTCTCAGGCAGTTCTTTGATTGTATGCCAGGATGAACAATCTTCTTTTAGAATGATCTGGTCAGAAACCTGGAAAGCTATTTTTATCTCTTCTATACTCCCTCCAGAGGAAACATTTTTACAATAGATGTAATTGAATCATCCTTGTAAATGGCACTGAGAAAAGTCAGCAGATCTGTCAAGACCTCATCAACTTAACTTAGAGATGATAACAATGTTAAAATAATGTTATCTTTTATTCCTCTAGTCACCACAATAGTCATTATACTGTGATGAGAAGAGTTGCTGCTCACAGACAGAAACCATGTACGGACAGGAGAATATGACATGAGAAACAAATAAATTCTGTTTTCCTCTATATCACATGGGGAGCAATTTAAGATAGGAGAGAAAAGCAGATGACAGTGGTCAAATAGGGAGAAATACTAACCAGGAAATACAGTGGGTTGTCATTAAAATGTCATTGGCCAGCAATTTTTATATAGTAGTATGTAATTTATCCGGAGTTTTACTTACTGGTGGATGACTGTTATCTGTAGTAATGATTGTCAAATAATCATTGTCTTTTGAATGCTTTTTTACTTTTTTATGGTTTAACAGTTATATCTACAATGTTACACGCAAATTATCTGTGAAAATATTTGCTTTTTTCTAAACCTGTTCTCAGTACAAACTTCAAGAAACACAATGAACATTTAAGGAAATACAAGCCCTCTGCTAATTCGCAAATTGAATAATAGAGTGAACATTTCCTTCTACAAAATGTGAAACATCTTCCTTCAAAATTTTCTTGCTTGAAGGAAGCAACCTGAATGAGAAGGCAAAAATGTATTCCTCATTTCACAGTGGAGATTCAATTGAAACAAAATAAAATATACCCTAATAACTTCAGGAATATTTCTGTTAAAAGTTCTGTCTGGTAAAAAAGTTAAATTTTAAATAAACTATTTTACAGCCACAAGGTGATTGTTTATTAATAATTAAATAGCATTAACTTATGACATGGTCAACAGAAAAAGCAGATATAGTAGTGCATTAACTTATTTAGACTAGAGTTGAAAATATGAACTAGTTTAAAAGTAAAAAAAAAAGTAAGAAGACAAAACTATTTTTTAGAATTGTGTGCAACTTTTAAAACATTTAAAAATCCAATAATTTTTATAAAACAACAGCTCTAAAAATTAAACAAAACAGCTAATTTTGAGCTTTGTATAAAGGATTTACAGGTTCTAAACAGAGTAAAAATGTCACTTTTTTTTTTTTCTGGTAAAACACAGTAGAGATTCTTTGCAAATCCTACTAGTTTACAAAGCCTACTGTTTCTGAAATTTGGAAGTCGTTGTGTAGTGAATACTTATGATCTAATGTTCATATTTACACTGAAAAACGTTAGCCATTTCTGCTGACATAAGTACTCCAACAAATAAATTACTCGAAACAACATGCAGACAGACAAGTCCATAACACATGGATTTCATTGACTGAAGAATTGACTGGCAGATTGGGCTCAAAGGTTCAGTTGGGTTAGAATAGACTGATAGCATAATCCTGGTCATATATACAAACTGAGGAACAAGAGGATGGAGAGCAGGCCTGGGAAAAGAGATTTGAGCTTCTAGGTTGATGGCAAATTGAATATAAGTCAACAGTGTGCCCTGACAGCCAAAAGGCTCAACTGTGCTTCAAGCATAGCATCACAAGCCAGTAGAAGGAAGAGATTGTCCCACTCTATACTGCACTGGTGCTACTCCACCTGGAGTCCTAGAGTCTCCTGTGTAGTTTTGCATGGCTCAATACATGAATGATATAAATCTATTAGATTGTACCCAGAGGAGGGTGGCCAAGACAGTAAAAGGCAAGACTTACAAGGGGCAACTCATGTCACTTGGTTTGTTCATTTTGGAGAGAAGAAGGCTGAGAAATGACCTCATCACAGCCTTCAACTTCCGCAAGAGCAGAGGAAACGGAGGTACTGATCTCTTCTCTCTGGTGACCAGCAATAAATCACAAGGAAATGAAATAAAGTTGTATCAAGGGGAAGCTCAGATTGGACACTGGGAAAGTATTTTTTTCACTGAGATCACAATTGCTTACTGGAACAGGCACCCCAGAGAAGTGATCGTGGTACCAGTCCTGTCAGAGTTGAAGAAACAACTAGACAATGCTCTCAGTCATATAGTTTAGTTTTACTTAGTCCTGAGAGGAGTAATGAGTTGGTCTCAATGATCTTTATGGGTGAGTCCATTTCAACTTGAGATATTATGTGTTATTGATTCTGATATAGTGAAGCCACCTATGTATTTTACAAGTTTCTGTTTTCTAACACTCACAAAGTCTCAAAAGATTTTTTATTTCACATTATTCCATACTGTCCTAGTTCAGTAACCAGGACCAGTTTATCACTGTGTAGTTGTGACCAAAGCTGTGCATTCTAAACCTTCTATGTCATTTATCATGAACTGTTAACAATGGACCATTTGCAGCAGCTGGCCAGGGCACACCTGACCCTTCAGGATGTAAGCTGGGTGTAAAGAAGCCTGTGAAAATGGAGATGTGATAACTACCATCCAGAAAGTCATTAGCCCCTCCACACCCAGCCTGAGGGGTCATGTCTGCTAATGGGCCATCAACGATTCGGAAAATACCCCATGATTCACAGAGTTAAATCACCCATTGTGCAACTCCCCACCCTGGGAGACGTACTGGGCGTTACCACCTGAACCAGAGGGTATATAATCTTGGGGTTTGGAGACTTCTGGGACCACTCATCGGATCCAAAGGGGGACCAGAACCTCGACAGGACTGCGACCATCACTCTCAACCAGACTTCAATCATCATCTGCACCAACAAGTTTTTCCCTTCCTTTTACTTTGGACTCAGGGGAACCACGGAGGGAAGGGGTTCTCAGCACACAGGCTAATGAACACCCTTCTGTTACTGCCCCAGCGTGCTGGGTTATACTTTTGGGGTTTGTGGGTTAAAACCAATTTCTCTTTGTATCATTGCATTTATTGTAATATTTTTATTAAATTATAACTCTGATTTATAATCTCTTTCGTGTTGAGTTCACTTCTCCTGCTGGTTTACCTTTAAACCAGCACACATACTTGCCACAATGATGTTACATTTCAGACTGGAGGCTGTTTAAAAATGCTGTGGTTATATATTTGGTATATTTATCAACTGCATCATGAAGTTCTCCCTATGAATTGTAGACTTGAAATGTGGAATAAAAGATACTCTATGGTGTCTATGATATTTCAAGACTCGAAAAAAACCCCGTGAGAATCCTCCTGCAGAAATGAGAAAGATATAAATCTATAATATTTGTCAAGAAAGTACAAACATGGTTGAAACCCACAAACCACGTTGGCATACAAAGATAATGTTTAAAATTGAAAATAATATTTGAAATGTGATACACTATGAATATATGATCAGTTACAAATTTATACATATTCATTAAGACAAAAATACGAAAACAATAATATCATTTATGAAAATAGAGTTGGGGGGGGAGATTTTGTTGTTGTTGTTGTTGTGTTTTGGGGTTTTTTTTTCCTAATGAAAAAATACCCAAAGCATAACTGTAGAATAACAGTGAGAAGTGTTAAAATAAGATGTTAGATATTGATTATACATAAGATAGAGTCCAGTCTTTGGTTTCATACTTGGATAAGTTTTTTAAATGTTAAAAAATTCTGCTGATTATGGCTCTAGTCCTGAGCTGACAATTTTTGGAAAGATGAATGAATATAAAATACTTTAGTTAAAGTAAGTGTGAAAACCTAATCCTGTCACAAATAGAATTAGAAAATTCATCTGATTACTTGTGCTTGAGCTCATAACACTGTGAGATTAAAAGTTTTTTCACATTTATATCAGGTTTTCCACCATGTAAGCAGAAATAGGAAAAAAAAAACATTCCTATGTATTCAAGCAAATTTTTGTTCACCTGTAGCATGGGGGGAACAATTAGTAATGTGTCTTGGCCCTTTGGTCATAACACATTTCCTGCCTCAATATATGATATTAGCCAATAGAATTTTCTACTTTATCAAAATTAATCTTCTTCCATTTTACAGACTTTTGGAAAAAAAAAGTCAAATGAACTATGGTCAAAAGCAAATTTGAGGTATTATTCTTCTTAAAGCACATAAATGTCATGCTACCTCCTTTTTCTTTTTTTTTTTTTTTTAAACTTGTGTTTATTTCTAAGCAAATACATAAATTACTGAAGTTTCCTGTACTTGTCTTAGTTACACTTTGGAAAAAATCTGTAGGTTTTCTTGTTTAGTTGTTGTTCTTTTGCTTGTTTGTTTTTAAATTCCTCAGCATGCTAAATGTATTAAAATATTTTTCTGCTCCATATAAGGGGGGAAAAAAAAACAAAACCAAACCAAAACCACAGGACTTAAAGTTGTAAGAGGGATAAAATGAAAAACTTTTCCCCCTTTCTCATCCATCATTTTCCCTCCTAATGTCATACTTTGTGATTAGGGAATGTATGAAGAAGGAAATAAGCTAGGAATGCTACCGTAAGGAACATATTCAAATCACTGGGTCATTTGTCTGCTTAGAAGTAGACCTAGAAATTGCTGCACTTCAAACTATGAACTGAATCAGAAACTTAAGCCTTTTGCTCACAGTTCATATCAACACTTCATAGTTATTAATTAACCTACCCTTTAATTTCCCAGGTTGAAGGTACTACATGAACTATCATCCCCTTATTTACAGTAATCTATATCCATTTTCTTTGGTTATGGTTTTACTGTCTAAAAGTGAGTTTTGTATAAATTCTTATATTCATGACATAGATCACACAAATAACTAGAAAGAGAATTTTTTTCCAAGTGACGGTGTCTAATATTTTTATCCTAAAATTTTCAAGCTAAGAGAATCAAATTCCTTGTGATAAAATCTAAAAGAACAAAATTAACAAATTAAGAGAATTAGATACTAAATAGTTTTAAAAGGCTAAAATTAGTTAATTTCCTTCAAATCTGGATTTGAAAATACATTGTCACAATAATGAATTTGATTCATATCCCTTTGAACTCAGTTTTAGATTTTGACTTCAAATGATATTAAAGGTCATATATAAGAACTACTAGATTCATGTTGTCACCTCCTGACATTGCCAGAAGCAATTATCAAATTAAATGAATTGACTACACATTTGAAAACTCCAAACTTATGTACAGTTTTTCTTATTAAGAGAATAAACTTCAGGAACAAAATAGGGGAGGAGACAAAAGTCATATTTAGATATTTTGCTTATCTACTGAAAATTCAAACCCAAAGGTATTCACCATCTTAGAAAACACAGTGGAACTCGAAAAGGTTCAAAGAAGTTCACCAAGATAATCAAAGAGCTGTTTTCACATAGAAAAAAAATGAAACTAGAACACTTCAGCATAGGATGAGTTGATTAGAAGATGTAACGAAGATCTACAAAATCACAAATGGCAAAGAGAATAACAAAGAATTGCTTATTCACTGTCTCTTCCAAGACAAAAAATCAGGTGCCCCTGCTTTCACCTTAGGTAGCAGGTTGAAATCAATCAAAAAATAAATATAAATACTAAGTACAAAGAGACAAATTCCCATGCCATGCAACAGTTCAACAATGGGAATACCCTAGGAAAGTTTTATTATACTATTGCATAATTCTTGCACTTCATCTCTAGACTAGCACTCTCTGGGAGGTCACAAACTGAATGAAGTTTTATCTGACCCACTAATACCAACTCTACATTTTTAGAACATATACACACATCTCTTAGCTGTGCCACAGACCTTTTCCTTTGAACACAGTGTATATACTTACATATAATTATATACACATACATGTCTCTAGATATATATAAAAGCTGGTAACAAAGTTATATCTTAAGAGATAGCACAGAGTGCCTGACTATACTAAACTGTTACCCATTTCTATACATTGGAGTAGAAAAACTAGCAGAAATCAACCTTATTATAATCTTGTAGATAATAGAACCCCATATGTGAGCCAGAGGTCACAGAACTTTTTTAAAAATATTTTTAATAGTCAGTGAAGTGTAGGATGTAATTAACTTTCTGTTTGCTTTGAGTTAAAATAATTCAGATATTTTATTTCCTAAAAATTATTCTTTTTCTTTCTTTTTCTTTTTTTTTTTTAATTTTCCATTTTTTTAAAAGCAATAATTTATCATGCTCAACTACACTAAAGAATGAAGCAAATCACTCCCTTGGAGAAATCCTGCAAATCCTTAAGTAAGAAAAAGTACACAGGGCAATGATTGAAAATTTAAGCCCTATTGTACAAGGGAGGGACAAAATTTGTCAGGTTTCCCTGGATTGCATAATGAAAAGCAGAAAAAAGTTAAAGAAAATGAAGAACTTGGGCAAATTCTTTCTTTGGTATGGTGTACTCTATATATATTTTGACAGCTGTTAATTATCTCATTTCTTGTCTTAATCTTGGGAAAATTTGATATTGCAATAAGGAAATTACCTTTCTTATCCACAGACAGCTTCTGAGGAGGGAACCTTAATTGTCTTTTTTTCACACAAACTGATACTATATTATCTTAATTTGTATTCTCCTGCAATAAATCCCCCACCTTTTATAGACTAATGTTATGCAAAACTTAAGGTAAAATATAATTAAAGTATGAGTAAGATGCTCCCTTTTTCAAGGCAGGTTAGTTAAAGCTAGCAATAGTTAATGTTTTTAACTCTTTTTCAAATGATAACCCATATATATATAGGTGTATAATGTGTGCATGCAAGTAAAAATTGCTAACTTGTTACCATTTGTACTGTACTGCCAGAAAATCTGTTGTTTCCTTAAAGTATCAAAAATAGTGTAAAATGTTCATTTTCCTTCCCTTTCTTGAGCATCCAACAAAATATCAACAGAATGGATTTATATCTGAAATTCATTGGATTAACCATTCTGTAAATTGCAAGAATATTTGAATGTAACACACTTTGCTATCTTTCTCCTGACAAATTTTGCCAAAACATAGTGAAATTCTTTCCTTGTACCCATCCACATTTCTTAGTTACACTTTCAGTCATTATTTAATGTATCAAAATTTTAATCTCTTGCCTTTTCTTGCTAAAAAAATTGAATACAGAGAGGAATAAAGAATTTACTTCTTCAGTAACATATATATTGATATTTCACAACTAAAAAACCACTCAATGGAACTTCTGTGTTTTCTAAATACTCAATTTCCACTCTCACCGCACATTCTGACATAGAAATCAGTGATGTAATCTCAGATAACTGCAATCAGAAGATATTGCATCTTTTTTGTCATTTTCATTTTATTGAAGAAATTTCTTCTTAAAATATCAAGTGAAATTTTTTTAGAATGTTAGTTACTGGGTGTTTTTCATTTAGTTGTCCTATCAGTTCACTATACAGAGAAGAGGTTTTCATTCTATGATGAATTATTTAGGCAGACTGATGTAAACAATACTTTTAGTGATGGGTGGACTAAACTAATTAAGCACTTTCAGACAAACAAAAAGAATATAGGAGAACATGCATAACAGAAATCATGTCTGGCATTAAAAAGTAGAGCTCTTCTTCAACATCCATAGTAGCTAGTTTTGATGAAATATATAAATCACATTTTACTATTTCTTAAGAGTCCAGTTAGCACTTTCCTAGTTTTCTAAAAGAGCACTTAGTGAAAACTCACTAAAGAAAACCATAGTAAAGATAATGTGCTAATGAAGACATATTTAATGCTGCTGCTATAGGTCTTGTCTACTGCTTTCTCCAATGAATCAAATTTATCATGAAAAAAAATGTAATGTGTGCTTTTGTGTTTTGTCCCCTTCATTCCCAATAGATGGGGAGCCAAAGTACCCAGAGTTGTGTTGCATCCTGTAGTTCATTATATCCCAGCTGGAAACAGGACCAGTATTCACAAACCCCAAACAAATTCTGACCAAAATCAGCTGATAGAGTTGCAGTCTATTGTCAATTCATACAAAATTCAGTCCCACAGCTCAGGAAGTGTCTCATTTTGTTACAGGGGGTATGGAATTTTATAAAACCCAGTGCTGAAATTGTTTACTTCATGTTTCAGCTACGGTAATGTGCAACTTGACAAAAAAACTTACAGGATGAGTATGGCTCAATAGCTGTTACTTGCCATTTTCATTTCTTTAAACTTTCAATGTAGGCAGTGGTGCTTGGCTTCCTCACTGTTTTCCCTTCCTTTCTGCTCCATTTTTTGAAAAGAGCTGAAATCTAAAATGGCAGCCAACTTTCTAAAGCAACAAAGAAACTGAATTTAAACTTAAGACTTCTGAGTATTTTTATTTTTACCTCATGTATTAACACAATAGTTCTAAAATTAATAATTAAGTCGGATCACTGTCAATTATTTCCTGCTTAAAGCTAATGTTATTTATGTTGTAAAAAGGGGCAGAGAATATAAATAACTCAAAAGAATGAAGATTAAAGACATGGGAATGTATCTTACTACACCATTCACTGAAAAAGTACTCCTGCTCCCTTCATGAAGTAATGTCAAAATGTGTGTATGTGCATCAGGTATGAGAAACGTGGTCATACAAAAAAAAAAAAAAAAAAAAAAAAAAAATAAAAAAAAAAAAAAAAAAAAAAAAAAAAAAAAAAAAAAAAAAAAAAGTAAGATATCTAAAGGCAGCCAGCATTGGGAAAAATTGTCCCTGAGCAGCAGCAGAATATATTCATGATGAGGTCAATTTAAAATAAGCCTTGAAAGATAACTCTCATCTTCAGTGGTGCTGCTGTACTTCAAAAACATGTAGAATAAGCATCTGATTGTAAGCAGCTTTTTGTTTTGTTTTGTTTTTAATATTTCTTTTAGTGGAACCATTTTTCTTTAAAAATGTAACCCCAGAAGCTTTGTGATAAGGAGCAGGCAGCACAAGTAGCATCACTATTCTCAAGCACCACCTGATGATACCAGTGGACTTGTATCTGAAGGAAAGTCAGTGGACCAAATCATTTGGGCCCAATAATTTCTCCAGATGCTCTACTAGATATTAAAAGATGTTTCTTATTTTATTGTTGCTGGGTTTTGTTTGGTCAGTTTTCCTTGTTTATTTTGTTTTCTATTTTTTTTTTTTTAATGAGAGTTACTAAGCTCAAAAAATGATTGATATCTTAATTCTGGAAGTCCATAGACTCTAGAATAACTAGGTCCAGGTTGAAAAGAAAAATACAGTTTACTTACATGTATATGTCTGGTATATGGTAATTAAACATACATGGTTTTAAGCTTCACAATGTAAATGCTGTGTAACACAACTATTTCATTATGCAGTGTACTATTCTTACTTTTAATTAGACTTAAGGCATTCTGGTAACCACTTGAAAAATGACATTTGATTTTAGTACAGAAGAACTAATGGAGACCTATTCTATAATGCAGGCTTTGAAGCATGCCCTGACATACAGCTTCCCTCCTCTCCTGGAAGTATACTGAAGCCTTATCAAGAATGTATTAATGATCAAAATGCTAGCAAAATATATTAAGACAACCCAGTAGGTGGCTTACTTTATATGTCTGTAGCATTGAATAGATATGGACAGTCAAGTGACTTAAAATTTCTGGAAAGTTGCTCAATCCCTAGGTCACACATCTACCTTAAAGGACTACTGTGACCAAAGAAACCATTCCAGGTGAACATATTTTTCTTTCTTCTTAATACACAACAGCAAAAAATTAATTTTGGTTGTATAGCTTATTTTTTAATTAAAGGGAGAGAATAAGAAAGTATAAATCAGCTATACATAAGACAAGATAGGCATACAAGGTAGGCAAACCAAAGAACCTGTTTTTGTAAGCAACATGAAATGAACAAAGCTGTAACAAGCTGCACACTGTCAGACTACAGGTACGACTGCAAATGTACAATCTTATTTTATCTTATGATCAGAGACTGTGTCCCCCCTTGGGACTAGTGCCTATTGCATGCACAATAGATGACTAGATACTTGCCACTGGAAGGTATTTGAAAGAGGATTCCAGTTTCTGAAACAGCTAATTAGTCCCCATGTACTAAACACAATCTAAAATTAATGCAAATAACTTTGACATTCAAGTACCTACTGCTTAGGTGTGGAAAATAGTGTTGATTGTTCTTTCTCAATAATGAGTATCCTATAATCGGATACAAGCACTTCTGAAGCATCTCATCTGAGGCAGTAATTGATAACTTTATGATTCTCTTCTACTTTATGGTCCATATGCTTTTCTATTTTCCTTTTTACCCACACTGGGCATGGAAGGTGTTACTTTTTCTCCCATTCCACTGTGTGTTTGATGTGATCATAATCAAGACCAATCTTGCTGTCAGTAACTTCAGTTTGCTATTTATCGAATCTGGATATATGTGGGCATATAAAATAGAAGGCAATTTTATGAATGGACCACTTGGGACTTCATTCTTTGAGTGATGCTTAAGAAAAAGTACTCTTCGTGATTGTTTGGGGGGTTTTGTTGTTGTTTTTTTTTTTTAATCAAATTGAGTTTTTTTTACCATTCTCGTTTTACTTATATAATGATAAGGGAAATCAATATCCAAGCACCTAAAAACATCCTAAAATTGCTAAGCATCTTTCCATTAATTAAAATCTAGAAGCTTTCTTTATATTAGTGTAAATATCATAAAACATGTTTCAGAATTCTGCTGTATGCTTATGGGATGTCCTGCACTGAAGGGGGAGGAAGAACCTAAGACTTTGAATGCTTGTGGTTGAAAAGAATGACAAAAGTCAGAGAGTCCACAAACAATCAGAAAATTTTATTAGTAAATTACACACTTGGCATGGAAATTCACATGTTAATCCTTGCGCTACAATATGAGCATACAACAGTGGTTTTGGGATAAAGGGGTAGGGTAAAAGGGAAGAGAAAAAGAAAGCAATTAATGAAAGAGGGGGTGAGAGAACGAAAGAGAGAAATGATCACCAGTCCTGGTTCCAGCACAAATTCAGCTGATGAGATATCAGTCTTGGTTACAGAGTTCATCCAGGTGATAAGATGTTACTCCTGGTTTCAGTGTTGATCCAACTGTGTCAGTAAGGCCAATAGGATTTCCAGGGTCCTGGGAGCTGCTTCCCAGACTTTGTGGGAGTACTTTTTCATAGCTAGGTCTTCCCCACTGTGAAGACAGGTTTCTTGCTTTCTATACAAATTAGCTGTCATGTACAGCCCATTCTTTTAGACCTTTTTTGAAATGGGTCAGAAAGTTTCAAGGGTCTTTGGTGGTCTTGATCCCCCTCTACAGTCCATGTCCACTTCTTGGCCTCATTCCTGCAGTAGTGCTGTACTGTGTTGTGCTTGTCTCCAGAAACTACAAGGATGTTTATCCTAGAAAGGTGCTGCCCTATCTCCACATGGTCTCCCTCTCAAGTCAAAAGTTGTTCTTTCTCACAGTGTGCTAATATCAACATTCTTGGTTATTACCCACAATTCTTGCCTGTTATTACCTGCTCTACAGCCATCCAGCTATTGTCATCTGAGACATACACATTAGCCCCCTGTCTGCTGGGACTCTACAAGCTTAGCAAATACACTAACACCAAAAGGTAACAAATGCAATATGATACTGATGTATAAAACTGTTTGCACTACTTGTGATGAAAATATGTAGACATTCTAAAAGCAAAACTTGAAGATTTTCTTCTGCCATAGCAGGATTTAAAGCTTATGACACAAAGGTAACAGAAAGAAAATAGCATGTCAGTATTGGGGACTGCCAAATGAAATTCTATTCCTTGCTGCAACAAAGTTTTACTTCAATGAACTGCAAATATGAATTAGGGTCTACTAACAGTTGGTGAACAGTCTATTACTCTTTCTAGGAAGCCTGTAAAGAAGTCTCAGTTAACCTGAAGTTGAGGATTTTTCTTTCACGTAATGGATGGTTTTCAAAATTAGCTAGATTCACCCTTTACAGCTGCAGCATTATGGAAATTTCTTTTTCTCAGTTCTTTGTAAACAAGTCATGAGAAGTCAATGACTGCCTCTGCACTCGCTGAATCAAACCAGGTCTCTTGTAACTTTCCAAAGGGGTACTTTAAGAGTGCAACTATCACTTTTGCTGGTCTTCTTAGTCTGTAGTCATGACAGACAGAATTGCTGGGTTGCAAGTGTTACTGTAAAGCATAAAGAGGTAGAAAGAGTTTTACTTGAAGCATCATGCAATTCTCCAGCTCGGTGTCCTCAATTCCCACATCCCCAGGACAATGTAGCAGGTACTGTCAGTTTCCCCTAAGCTCTTTCACCAAATGCAGAAACTGTGACACTTCATCCAGCTGCAATTTAGAGTATGCATGTTTTCTCCTACCAGCTCCAAAGTTAACCCATTAGAATTATGAGTAGTGAAATCAGAAGTTGGAGGGGGGCAGGGCAGGGGCATCAAGGGAGCTTACAAACTTCCAAACACTGTCACAAAATTGGAGCAAAATTATTTCTCAAGCTAACATCCTTTTTTTCACTGTTATTCAGATCTTCTTTGCAACCTATAAGGGTTTGATCTTTTTCTTGAACAGCCAAATCTAAAAGTTCATTTTCTTGACATTTCCTGGATTTTCTTGATTAGTTCACAAAGCATGTATTGGTACATCAGAGGGCTTTGTCTGTTAATAGAGTTGTGGTATCAATCCGCTGGTTTATGGAAAGAAGAAGTACCCAACTCAGTTTTTCATTTATAAACAAGTTAAGGCAAGCCAGTGGCAGTGTCTATAAATCCAACAAGACACATAAAAAACATATGTTTAATTATTCATTAAGAAAGTGATTTGAGAAACTGGATGCCATGTGCTAAGTTAGGCAGCTGACAAAAATGGCTTATGTACCTCTTCCTTTAGTTCATCAAGAAATCAATGGGTTTTTCAGAACTACATTTTAAAATTCTGTTAACCTTTAAATATAACAAGTTAAGCAATGCTTTAGAAATTTATTTCAGAATTACATAACAAAAGATACAAATAACATTTGAATACAGTTATATCAGTCTACAATTTAAGCCGAGATGCAAAAAAAATACTTCCAAATTTTCAAAGGCTGAGATTTTTGGTCTTGTATTACTTCACCCTTGCATTCTCACAGATATTCCTAATTTTTGGTGAAAAACTCAGAATATGGACTTTCACATGATAAACTCTGAATGCCTATCGGCACTCAAAAGCTGTAGGAATTTATTGTGTTCTGTTTCTCCTTTAAAGAGGTAATATTGCCATTTCAAAGAAGGTGAAAATTTTAGAACAGATTATCCTCTCCTTACAGTTTCAGCTCACCCTGACAGATAATGTACAATTTTACTATGTTGTAACATTTACTTAGAACATGATTCCCCTGATATACACCATCAGTTTCACACTGCTAAATGTTAGTATCACTGTATCTTTTGAAGATAACACAGAAAAGAAAAGCCAGATGGAGGATTCTAAATGGCAAGAACCATTGACAGAAATTCATTTTTTTCTCAATATTTTGAGAAAAATGGTGGTTTACTCCAACAGAATATCTATGATGAGAGGTAATGGATACCCTGGTTATTCCAGTAATACTGTGTTATTGAAACTCTTTAGATAATTTAGCCTGTCTGTTTTCACTGTACAATAGCATTGTTTAAGTCCATTTCTCCCCCAGGGTTTGGTTATGGTTTCACATCATCATTTCTGTGAATGGTCTCACCTGAACGTAGATATCAAATTTCTTCTAAAGAAATAGCTTCCAGTCCTCTAGTCTCCATATGACTCCCAGTGTACTGAAGGACAAGTATTATGTTGCAGTTTTGGGATGTTAAAGGAAAAATTCTCTCCCGGCCACTAATTCCCCACGCCAGTAGTTAACAAAAGAAGTGGTCAACTGCTACCAATTCCTACTTGGTGGTTTTGGGTGGGGGGTGAACTGGGGGAAGGTGTGGCGGGGATTGGGTTTGCACTGTCTTTTTTGGTTTTGGGGACATCCACATGTCTGGCTGAACGCTGCAGCTGTGTTTGTTGCTGTCGGAGAGAAGCTGTTCTCCTGCCCGTCGCTGCTGCTGTTTAGTGAGCTGGTTTTTTTCTTGCCACTGCTATTCTCCTGGTTCAGCATTGTGGCCCCAGTTGCCGCCCCGGCTTCACCATTGCCTGCAGTGTCGTGGCCTGCCCGCCCCGCGACCAGATAGAGAGAGAAAGAGGAGTCATTGCTGCTTTTGGGACACACTGCAGACCTTTCCTTCCTGGGAACTATCACCATCCCTCCACTTCCAGCTTTTCCTTCTTTGTTTGGAGCAAAGGACAAGGAGAGAGAGAGAGAGAGTCCATGTGAGTGCTGACCCCTTATCTTTGCCTCGCTGGGAAAAGACTGAGAATTCACCTCGCAGCTAGCCGAGGTGGGACACTGACACTGTCCATAAATATAACTGCTCCAGGAGGAATCCGCCATTTGTGGGTTGTTCTCTTCTGTTTTTACTTTTGGTGCTGGGGAGTAGTGTGCTCTGATCTGTTTATAGTTATATCTATATCTACATATCTATGTATATATATATAGTAGTTAAGAACAGTTATTCTTCTTACATCCATTTTCTAACTAAAGTTCCTTTTTCTTAAATTTAATAAAGAGTGACGTGATTATTGTGGAGGAATCCTCTCCTCTGCTTTTTTGGTAAACATTTTGGTTTTTTCCCTCAAACTAAGACATATTATTACCATGTATTATAACTAAAGCTATTGAAAACTATATGGTTCAATATGAAATGAGCACATAAATGTTTTGTTTGTTTGTTTGTTTGTTTGTTTTATTACCATCACTGAAACACTGTTTGCAGTGGCGTTGAGGACCACTCTAACTACTTCTTTCTCACCCAGTTAAGTAACTGCATGTGCATGCAGTCAGCATTCCTCAGCAGTGACTGCATAATTTGTGCAAAAAATATGTACATCCCATGCTTTAGCAGCCTTTTTTAGATTCTCAGGTACATTAATGGCAACCATCAATGCCAAAAGGGAATAACATTGTAATATCTGTGATTAATCAGTTTTGTGTAGTACAGGCTGTTTCTTAATGTGGAACATTTCTAGCAGTCACCTTTTATTCATTTACACAGAGCATATCCTTTCCAATTTATTTAAGTGCCAGCTACAGCTATAAAATACAGATGTCATTAGTGTTACAAAGTTCTCTAGAGTGAGCTTTTAAAAAACTCTCTTATTTGAGGGTGTGGCAGTATGACAAGAGTAAGCGCTTTTGATGATAACACCTGTTAAGACATATAAGAGGATCACACAATCGGTCCTCAGAGACCACAAGTGGTATACGGTTACAACAGTCCAGTAAGAAGACATCCTATATCCTTAGGGCACAGGTAGCTTTTCTTGGCCTAACAGTAGGAAGTGCCTGTGGTCCTCCAGTGTTTAAACACCAGACTAAGAGGTCAGCCAACAGCCAAAAGAAAAAAAAATCCAAATCTCCAACAGAGCACCTTTCTGTGGAGAGGAGGTATGTTTCTCTACACTGTGCAAAGTAATATCTGTTGTCTTCTTTTCACATGTTTCTGCTTTTTAAACCTATAGTATCTTGGTTTCCTGAATCTAGAGTTCCTTTAGTTCAATAATGAATTATAATACATAATGAAACAAAGCAAAGACAAACCAAAAATAAGCTCTTGACAAAACAGTAAAGACATATAAATATTTTAAATAAAAGCATAGGTAAACCTACTTAGCAAACATTATGGAGGAGTATTTCCGCTACTTCCATTGCAACCAAAATCAGAAAATCTGAGCAACAGATTGTCCAGAGGCAGACAAAAGTCATATCATTTAATACATACTTAATAGATACCTATTTTATGTTACTATTATGCATTTTAATGTGATAATATAATTGAATTATAGCCCCACGGGTTTTGTATGTCTTTAAAATACCAACTCCATGATGGTTTCGGTAAATGTAATATTACATTTTTTAAAGACATGCAACCCTCCTGATGCTATAACCTAATTGCCCAAAATTTAATTTATGAGTTAAATCTCCTTTATTTTTCTTAGTGCAAAAATAAGTCTTCCTTCTAAATGAACAGTAACTTAAGTGAGCCTGGTGATTCTGGTCTATTTTCCAACAGCTTTTTTTCTTTAATACAAATGCACCACACATATATAGAGAGGTACCATAGTAACATCCCTATATTCTAAGTTTTGGATCAATATTCTACTTGCAAGCCAGCTTTTTGATTAACTCTTTTTGCCTTCTCTTCTGTTCTGCTACCATTGCTCCATTTGAAGTCCTTACACTCAGTTTACAAATATGAACAACCTTCCTCAGTTGTTCAAGACAGCTAATGCAAGTATTGCAGGACCAAAAAAAAAAAAAAAAAAAAAAAAAAAAAAAAAAGAGGCACAAACACAAACCAAAAAACAACCACAATAAAAGAAAACCAAAATCACGAAATTTTAGCTTAGATAGGTGGATTTTTATCTGGAACAGAGTTGGATGAACTCATGCATCTGGCCCAGGAAAAAAAAAAGTCAAAACAGTACTTTTCAAATGATGAGGTGCAATGAGCAACTGGAGATAGAAATGAAAAAGATAGTAAAGATCTGTCTGTAACCTCTATCTCAGCAGATAATAAAACTCTGTGTACTTAGCGACAGAAGATCAATACTGGTTTCTACAGTTTAGCGTCATTTTAGTGTGGCCCAGCTACATACTATCTAAGCTATAGACATGATAGTGATTTTATCTCTTCATGTAGAACACTAATTTGACAATAGTGATTTTTTTTTTAGTTATTCTTAATTTGATACCTCTACTTGACAGGAAGCCCTGCAGACCAAAGATGAAGCACATTTATGTTCCAAAAACTATACAGTGCTGCTGCTCATATGCTGCTCCAATGCAAGAGAGTTAATTATCTGGGTCTGTGTGAGCATAATAATGACACTCCAATAAGGACAGAAATCCATAGTGAGGAAAAAATGGTCAGGCTTCTTATAATTCTTTGTGATGTGTTGGTAAGAAAAGATGCAGGTCTGGCAAGCTGGTAATCCCCTCCTCTAATGCAATAAGGGAACACAGATACATCAAGTCTTAAAGGGATCACTAAGATCCCTGGATTTTATGCCTTTAGAAATTTTACTGTTAAATTATTTCCTATTTGATAAACTAAACTGGGAACTTGTACCTATGTGTTTCTACAGATATTCTGAACCAGAATCAATTCAGAGTACACATTTAGCCTTTCAAAAAAGGGAAACTCTAATCAGTTATTTTCTTAATGGTTTCTTTCTGATACTTCATGATGATCATATATTTCCTTTAAAAAAATAAAATAAAATGAAGCAGCAGGCTATGTGATCAACAATTAATGGAAAATTGGACACAATTTAATCCCTTTAGAACTGGCCAGAGTGATTTTTAAAAAATGAAGTCAACAGTGAACATGATGAAAATTACACGCTGGAACTTGACTAAAATTGATGAAGCATGCTTCCTTTTCCAGACTAAAATGGAAAAATAAAAAAAAAAAAGAAAAAAAGCTGATTAAGGCCAAAATGACAGTGACAAGCTATGAACATCCTCTTTGAAAGGGTCTTCTCCCACAAAGCTCATCACAAAGTGAACAGCTAGAGAGAGGCCATGGCCTTGTTGGAAAAACTACTAAGTCTCTCAGTTATAATGTAAGCAATATATTCTCACACTAATGGAAATTGTTATTATTTTGGTATGTAACTTAGTTTTACTAGACTGAGAACGTCAGCAATCCTAGCAATAGGATGACTGAAATCCTGAAACTATTTTTGCCAGGTTTTCTACCAATTAAATTAATCTCACAAACTCCTCAAAAATAAAATCAATACCTCAAAATTGCTGAGTTTCCCTGCCAAAGAAAGGTCATGATTACTTTGGTAGTGATGCTGTGAAGATCTAGTGGGGACAATAATATAGCTCATCACGTCTCACATCCTAAAAAAATGAGAAGTAAACATCTGAAGGATCAAAACAGACTTGGAGACAGATCTCTGCCTCAGTATAGGAGGTCTGTGATATGCTTATACACAATCTAATCTGTCAATATAGAATTTAATCAGTTTATAGAACACTGAGCGAATTCATTTAGAGTTTGGATGAAAAATTGACATGACATATTTTCAAATATGTGAGCAAAAATTATTTTATGTGCTAGAAGGAGTGATAAATTTCTGAATATTTCTATATTTTCAAAAACCCCCACTATTATTTTATATAATATTATTATATTATATTACAGTTGTGAAAAAGTTATATGCATATCCCACTGAGGAACAAAAATAGCTTCTTGGGCTGTGATTTTGAAAATAATTCTAAAGGTGGCAGTTTCCATCTCAGTTTCAGTCAGAGCAAGTGGGTGTACTTGGGGGTTCAAGGAACCCTTCATATGTCCCAAATACACCTGTGAGCTCTGAACCCCCAGCTGATAGTATTTTGCATAGACTAGGGTTTGAAGCATTCTGGCAGTGCAAAGAGGCATATCAAGAGAATAATACATGGCAGGCCAAGAAATTTCTTGGGGAAAGCACATGGATGAAAACAGACCATTTAACGACAGAAGGAAGTTCCACTGTGCCCTTCCCTTGCCCAATGCTCTTAACACCTCCAAGAATATTGCCACCATTCATATTATTTTTCTCCACCCTAAAGTTTTTCATAGATGTATTCTGGGTATGTATATTTACATTACCTATCTGGTTTGTACAGAAGTCAGCTGGAGTTTAGCTGAAACAATATGAACCTGATGCTATGTTGTAGCTGCTTATTTACAGAAAAGTAAAAAAAAATAAAACAAGTACAAAACAAAAAACAAAGCCACACTGTGAGTTTCTTTCTATGACCAGTGGTCTGAACAACTATGACAGAGGAAGTAAGATGTCATTTTGTCACCTGAAAGATTGCTCACTAACTTCTGATAACATTTATCCCTCCTCCACAAAACAAATGTGTCTCAGCATTTAGATAGCAGGATGAGTTAGAAAAGCAAACAGTGGGAGGATGAGAGAGGAAGACAAGGAGAAGGGAAAGAATAAAAACCATATTTTGATTTGAACATGGAAAATTAATATGGGAAAACAATTACAGAATCCAATAGCCTTATTAACAGCATTTCTGTTAAAATGATTGCACTTTAAGTCAGATTTCTAAGACATTTCTTAAGTAAATTATAATATGTCATATATTTTTAAACAGAAGGAAAATGACAAACAATTTTCAAGTGTCAAAGTCTTTAGTTATCAACACATGAACTAAACTTCATTTTTTTTCAGTCCACACTATGTGACAGTAACTTAACAGAACATAGTAGTTCACTTTCATCTTATTCAATGCTAGCCTTACAGAATGTAGTACAAAAACTAGACAATATGAACAACCAACAAAAGAAATTAATGCATAGTGGTAATGATTATAACTCTTATTGCCTGCTAACACAAGAAAAATAACAGTAAGGATATGTATGTAACAATATAGTGAATCATTTCCAAATTTCCGTTTTATCTGCTAGAGGCAAAAAGTCTTTAAAGATAAGTTTGTGTTGTGTGAAGCAACTGTGGATCCGAGTTCTCTGTTCCAGCAAGATAACTGGAACTATAGTCAGAAAGATATACAGAATAAAGTCCAGTAAGAGAAAGCCTTTGGATTTTAAAAATGCTGTTTTAAATGCTATAATCAACTTACATAATTTCTCACCCCTACATTGTTCCAGGAGGAGGAGGAGACAGGACAAGCTGCAGCAGTTACCCTCACAGAGACACTGGCATTTTTCCCTCTCTCTCTCCTGGAGTTTAAACTCCAAACACTTTTTATACCTTTTTTTTTCTTTCATGTAGTTTGTGTGGCTAAAAGTCAATCTTTTGGTGGGGTGATACAGATGCCCAAGGGGAGGTGGCTCCTTTAAGCAATCATAGAAGATATCGCAAAGGGGGGCCGTGCTATTCTTTAACACTCCACCCTTTGTTAATCTCATCAGTTTGAAAGCTTTTCTTCTCTGCTGGAGCACCCCTCCAGGGGCTGAGGCATCTTCCTCAACCCATCCAGGCTTATCAGGGGCCATCACCCCACACCTGTAGCTATAAAAATGAACATTATTTGTAACGGGGGAAAAAAAAAAAAGCAGAAAAAATAACAGGAGAACAACCAAACCTCCAAACAAAATTCCAAAAAGAAGGGGAAAAAAAAAAAAAAAGAAAAAGTCATAGCTAGACACAACGAAGACAAACCGGGCAAGAGGGAACACACAGATGATAAGTCAAGGCAGAGACCACTTTGTACCTGTTTTGTATTCTATCTCAAGTTTTTTGAAGTAATATCCCTTATACAAGTGAATTTTCTTCCTTCCCCCAGTGTAAAAAATTATACTCACAGCAACATCTGTGCAGCAGTGAAAGAATGCCTCCTAATACCTATGCATTAAGAACAAAATACATTTCTATAGAGACATGAATTAATTAGTTTTAATAGTTTCACTGTATTATTATGCTTAGTTTGTTTCTTTGTCAGGGAGAACATTATTTTGAATCTCACGTGTGTTTTTACATACTTTTTTTATTTGCGGGTATCTGGCAACACATAAAGCATGAAGTAGTGATTCACACAGCTCTGATGTCTATAAGAATCATTTTGAAAAATACTATTAACTCCTCAGTTTGAAGCTCATAATGCACACAGAACACCTGTGTGCGCTGTAGGTATATTTTTTACTTTGTGGAGGAGACAGGGTATACAATACTCTTTCCAATACATGCTAACAGTTTTAAGATTTTAAAGCCTTAATTTACCATCATTAATATTTGATCTCAGAGGCATGTTAGAAACAAAAAAAGAAAAACAAAAAGGCAAAATATCTATTCAGGAGGTAGACTTTCTTTGTAAATTGAACTTTCAATTCATTGTACATATATACACAAACAAAGTCTAAAATATATGTCCTGCTGTTGCATGGATTATACAGAACTGCAGCAATACTATTTATACAATAAAACCTTGAAGAGATAAAAAGGCAAAATCAATCAATCTGGTGATACGGATGAATTCCCCTTGTAGTGAATTATCAAAATCACAAGGACTTACATATATATAAATACACATAAATTTATCAAAAACTCTATTGCCCTACCAATGTACCCTCTGTAGCTGTGTCCATTTCTGCTGTTTCTCAAAAAAAACCCCCATCTCTTTTTTTGGAGGGGGGGAGGGTGAGGTGGGGGTAATCCCATTTATCTACACAAACTTTTTCCAGCAGCCATTAGACTTGACCATAAGAGCAAAATAGATGGCAAAATGCAGCTTCTAAACCCACTAGGCAGCCAGGATCCCATGATCATTCAGCTTGCTTTAAGAAGAGTAGGAGCAGAGAAGTCTCCTCCTGTTCTGATATAGTCAGATAGGACGTTCCAGAAGTCTGAAGACATTACTAAGACTCATATCTCAGATACCTCTGATCAACCCAACAGTCTGTTGCCAGCAGAATTTGAGCTCTATAAGGAGTTCTATGATTTAAGCATTTGTTTCACTCTGAATCAAAACAAAACATCACACATATCTGGTAATTTTAATAGCATAAAGAAACCATAATCACACAAAATGATACAGAAAGAAGAAAAAGGAAATTGTTCTATCACCATGATGGCAGACAAACATCAGTTAAATCAACAACATTTGTGGCATATGTCTCACCTATTTTTAAAAGTCTCCATTAACAGGACACCACAAGGTCTATGAGCAATCTATTTCAGTTCATTATTGTTTAAATAATAATAAAATAATTTATATTTCTACATTGAACAATAAATATAATTTGGAAGAAGGAAACAATTGCTATGCCTTAAGAAATCTTGAAATGTTTTGACATTTTTTTCCCCTAAAGAAACAATGAAAAGTTCAAATTTGACGAAATATTGCTTTTTAGATGAATAATAAATCTGGAATTTTAAAAATAATTTTGAGTTCTACTGTGTATGGAAAACTCTTGCTAAGAATTGAACTATTTTACTTTCCCATGGATTAAAAATACAGATTCATTCTTTGTCATACAAGAATTTGTATTTAACCCTAGGAGACAAAAGAATAATTTTTAATAATATAAACCCACTATAAATTTCATCTGATCTATTTTAGAATGGATCACTACTTTTTCCCCTGAAAGCATCATTTCTTTCCCATGATTGCAGCTCAGAAACTAGTTCTGATACCTGCATTATAAGTATTTAAATTTTGCAGAGGCAAACCCTACTCAAGTCACCACTGTTATTTTTTGGACATTATTTTGTGGAGTACCAACTCTACTATTTTTCAGGAACAACATCAGTGTCTCAGATGAACTCACTGACTGAACTAGTATTGCAGCATATCACACCTGGGTATTTTGCCACCAACCTCAATGTGCCTCTTGCTGTGTGAAGTCCTTTCGAGCAGTAACTCCCCTGCCAGCTTGAGCAGTATTACAGAATAAAGAGTTCTCGGTGTCACAGCAGGTGATGCAACTAACAGAGACTTCAGTCCTTAGTCTCTAGTTCTTACTGAATTTTAAAGGTGTTCTTATTTCAAGCCTTTCTATATAGAGTTATGAAAACTTTATATATCAAGGAGGCAAAAAAATGTGTAGTGTTCAGGAAATCACTTATTACATATCTGCTTCCTCTATGATTTGAAGCCATTAGATCCTGATTAGGTGTCCAATTAAACAAACAAAAAAGTTACAATACTTTCAAGTGCACTGTGTTCTTAAATGTACATGATTTTTCACACACAACCTTTCTGAAAACTCAGGACTGCCACAGTTCTCCTTTCATGCTAATTAAAGAAGTTTTCATAGGACTTTGGTTGTATTTTACATACAGGCTCTGCACTTCATAATGACTTTTTCTCCCTGTTTATTTTCCCTTAAGTGGTCTCAAGAGGGCTTTCTTGGCATTTCCCAGCTGTGTCAGGTAAACTTTGTTTAAAGATTCTGCTTCTCCAGTTTGAACTGGCAGAATGGGATATTGATTATTCTAAATTATTCAGTGTTTCTGCTACCGCTCAGTGATACTTGTAGATCTCTTGGCAAAGTACCCTGGAAGAGTGCTATTACAGTCTTTTCCAAACTCTTGATTATAAGCATTGTGTATCTACCAGCTTCAAATCTGGTGGCCTGATCCTGTATTTTTCATGAAGACAGGACTCCAGAGTCATAGTATTTTATTCCCTAGAACTAGACACTTGTACAAAATGGCTCTAACACGCTACAGATCATCAGGGCCCCACTGATTTCGCTAAAACTTTTGAGTGCTTTTAAGCACCTTCTTCTCTCTTGACTGCTGAAATACATTGGGTTTTTTCAGTCCTATTAACACTGTATGTCCTGTTTTGCAAAACAAAGCAGAATTTAGAGCCTTTTTAAAGAATTTGCATAGAAGAATTTTAGTTTGAAATATTCTAAACTGCTCAGATAATAAAAATAAAAAAACACCAGAACTTGGCATCATATAATGCCTTTTCTTTTGCAAATAAAAACAAGTAGAGTTTGGGAGGAGGATGGAATTTTGCATTTTGAAAACTAAAGCAGAACATTAAAACTTAGGAAAATTTGTAATAAAGGAGAACAAAAAAAAGTTGCACTAAACTAAATCAGAGTATTTATTTTATTTATTTTGATTGTATTCACTCTAGAACAAATATGATTCTCTGCAATTTGCAGTTTCCTTAGTTTGAAATATGATGTGATCTTTCAGAGACTACAGTTAGAAGGAAAAATCAACAGGAAAATCAACAGATAAATCATTGAAAGATAAATGGCAAACAGTATGTAAATGAATTTCTGAAATGGCTTTTCAACTTAGCAGATATATCAATTATAGCACAATCATTACAGTCTAGCAATAATACAAGAAATATGACACATAGCTGAGCCAAATCTTAAAAGAAGCTTTTTGAAGTATTATTAAAACATTTAATTTATATACCTATTTTGGTAAAGAATGTATAAGAAGAATGCAAGTCGTTTAATATTTTGTATTTTTTTTTCCCACCAACACACAGTTCTCTCCACAATTTTACTTATCTCATTCACACAATTTATTAACTAATGCAGCAAGAAAAACCACAGAAATTAATGATAAAGAAAATATAAGGGACTCACACAGGTCTTTCTTATGTACTTGCGTGTTTGCCACAATACAGACCCTGTTAGTTTACCCATTCTGATTTACATGATTCCCGGTTTTACCAGTTCAATAGAACTGATTATCCATTTTCTTTCTCTTTCTGCATACTTTCTAAACATTTTTCTGATTTCAATTTGTCATATGAAATGCTTTCAGATATTTTCAAATGAAGATATATATAGAGAGAAAACCATAGTCCAAATACAAAGGCAGAATAGTCATATTTACACAGAGATTTTTTCAGACAGCTCATTGTACTCAATTGCAATACAAGTCTATTAAACCCTGATGCCTCCTGATTTAATGAGAATACAGTACAAATACACATTTTTGTCTAGCTTCACATCAGTGTGTCTGTACTTCTGTCTTGGAACTGTCAAATTTTGCCTAGGATGAAGATTTCTTTTAATGCTCTTTAATTTATCTGAAGTTATCTTAAAGTAAACCTTTTCTTTAACACAAAAATAATCTAGCCAAAGATTCATGCAATGGACAATACATTTTCTTACAATTGCTCTGGACAAGGATTTTTGTAACTTCCAGCAATATCAACAGTAGAACTTCTTTGTATTTGGAGATTTTTGAATAGGCTTATTTTAAATATATATAATTACTTGTACTCATATATCTCATAACACAATTATGGAATGCTAGCTAGAGCATAGAAATTTCCATTTTTAATGCAAATAGGTTAATTTTATTTATTATAAAAATTTAGTCTACATAAAATCATGTGTAATTAGCACAGAATTGTTTAGCTTAATAGGACTGCAAAAGCAGTCAATTAGCATATTCATATTCTTGAAAAGCTTCACATACATCCCCTTGGGTACTTTTCATTTGATAAATCTTTCAAAGATTGTGGATATTCATATGTGAATCACATGATTGCATAAGAATCAAAGGTATTAGTTCACACAAATTATTAAAAATACTATTGGTTTTAGTTTATTACAGTTATTAGATTGAATACTGTATTCCACAGACAGGCTTTAATTTTCTGGCTTTGTTTTATTTATTTCTAAGAATCTATTTTTTAAAAAAAGGTTTTCAAATTATCCCTATTGTTCTTGTGCCAGCAGTTCTTCATAATGAATATGCTTTTAGTGACAGAAACCAAAATATCTTTCTTTCAACAGGGATCAAAAAATTACAGTACAGAATTGCAGGTTAAGTACACTTCATAGTTGCACTGTGACTTTATTCATATCTAAACTCTGTAAAAATGTTTTGGTGAAAAAGAAAAAGTAGAAATAAAAGTTATTTTTGACTTCAGGGGGAAAAGTCAAGAGTAAGTTTTTAAAATGAGCTCTTCTGTTTGGAGATAGAAACCTTTGTATCAAAGAGAATATGAACAGCGAGTTTGAAAACTTCCTCAGATCTGAATATCTTATTTCTGCAAACACTTCAGTGCAGAATTTTGACACTCCAAGTGACTTATGACCACCTTGGCAAGGGGTGTGTGTAGTCAATTAAATATGCCTAAGAATAATTTATAAAGCAGTTGCATAGAGAAACAGATTTCAGGTCTTATGAGACACTGTACACAGATCATAGTTATTTTTGTTACCTTTGATACCCCTTGCCAACATTTCATCGGCAAATATCACTCAAAGCCTCCAAAACCTGACATGCAACATAACAGGTGCATCAGCATATCTTTGGATAAATTTGCTATGCAGGCAGACTGTTATCTCACTCTTCATGCTTATATTGTCACTAACTCATCCAATTTCTATAATGATTTGAAGAATTCATAGCAATAAATTTCATTACAACACCATTCTCAAATGACAGAAAATCGACTAAGATACATTAACTTTTTTTGTTATATGATGCTGTCAAATGTCACAATTATGTGTCCTTTCCCTTAAATAAAGTCAAACGTTTAGATAAAAGAGGCCCCACAGAGACAAAAGAAAGGAAGAAAATAAATATAACCAAAATTAGCTTTCCAAAAATATCAGGAATAAAGCAAAAAATCCCAAACGGAAAGCTACCAGCAAAGAACAAAAACAAACAAGCACCACCCCACAAATCAAAACAAACCAAACAACAACAAAAAAACCCAAAACCAGACAACCCCCCTCCCCCGCCTCCTCCCCCTAAATAAACAAAAAAAAACAACCCCCAAAAAATCAACCACAACAAAATCCCTAAACCTCAAAACTGTAATGAAGATTATAAACTGTTGTGGATAATACTATTACACATAGCAGACAAAGCTGCTGTTAAAAGGCATGGCAATAAAACATTTATGGGCTCAGTAAGTTCAAAGTAAACTGTTTCCACCACCCAGACAATCTGCCCAATAGAAACAGGTTAAGAAGCTAGTAGGAAAAAATAAAAGCTAACTCAGAGAATACTTTCAAGACCAGACAAACATCAGAACAATAAATTGTCTCTGACAAATTCATCTCACGGAATTAGGCTCTCTTAACATATTCTAGCACAACACAAGCTACAAAAGATGTAGTTAAAAGATCAGTTTTTGAAGGGACAGAACAAGTTAATAGAAACATGCTGAAAAATCATAATGTTTCAATTTAGAAAACTAAGATTTGAATCTGTAAAGCCTCAAAAACAAGGATAAAGTAACATAATTTTGAGTATAAAAAAATTGAATTGTATGCAATTTCAAGTCAGCATGAAATATAATTCTCTAGAGATAAAATATTTTGATACATAATTTTAGAGAGAACTAAAAATTTCTTAGGGAGAAAGTTATGGCAGCTTACCTTTAGGACTCAGATGATCATATATTAAGCAGGTACTTCAAGAAAACATGGTATGAAAGTACAGTTATGAGTAGATATAAGCAAAAATTAACTATAGCGATCAGGATTTCTCCCCTTCTGTTTCAACTTACAGCAATTTACAACTCATATCTTCAAGTCAGGATTTATTTCCATGATGATACAGAGATGGAAGAGTGGAAAAATCAAAGACCTTGAGACAAATGTCAGCATTTTTATGAAGAAAAATAACAGAAGCACATTTAGTCCTAAATGGTGTGTACTAGCACTCATAGGAAAAATCAAGCTTCCTTCCTCCAAGTTATGAGAAAAAGAAGAGTTGAGCTACAAAGGCATCAGACATGAGGTTAAGGTGCCAGAGAAAAGGTTTTGCTATAAGAGGAAAGCCACAGTAGAAAAAGGGAAACAAAAAGACTCAATATGGAAGGTTCAGTCAACTGCCATTAATAAGACATTGTCTTTCCTCCACTCCCTTGATAAAAACAAGCTCAAGTTCTTGCACTTGACCACAGATACAGCCTATAGTAACAAGTCTGTCACAGGTCTGTTTATCTCTAGTCAACATCTTTTAAGTTAGGAAGGATTCCAAGTTGAACCATAAATGGTTTACTGTACTATATATTTATATTGCAAGATATATTTTAAAGGAATGGTGAAAACAAAATTTTCTTCTTAAGACATTCCATAGCCGAAGATTAGTATACTAATGAAGTCATGCACAGTGTACCAAACTTACACAGAAAACTGAGTTTGAGGATTCCGGAAAGCAGATATTTGAAATACTTGAGATTTCTGAGTACGAGTGACAATGTCAACAGCACTTACAAAAAAAAATTTCTCTGTGATTCACAGAGCTACTAGCAAACTGTACTTCACTTTGGAAAATTTCAAGAATTCATATACAATATACACCAATGAAAAAAATGAAGAAAATTTATATAAATATCAGAATAGACCAATAATAGACAGTAAGCATTGGAATTTCACAGATTCTAAACAAATATTTATAAATTCGCAAAAGTGCATTTCTAATCTTGTTATAGGCAATTTTGAAAGGCAGTCAATATTGTTAAGTGCTGAATGAGAAGGTTTCCATCATCTGATTAGTGCTGATTTGAATATTTGGAAACTAAGACCTCGCTTTTGCTTCTTTCTTAGAAGCTCCTCAAGATCAGATAAGATTGTAAACTTCAACTTCTGCTATAAACAGCCTTCAAGTGCATCTGTGTATGTTACTTTAAATGAACTACTTAGAAACCTCACTGGTCTCTAACACACCATCACCTGTGTTACTTATGTAGAGTGTGTTTCATTGTTGCAAAGATCAGATGCCAAACACCAAGTTACAGCTGTTCACTGAACAGATGGGAAAGGTTATGGTATTTGAATATTTCATTATTAGTGAGACAGGTCAAATAACAAACCATAAATCATCTGTTTATAGGCACTTTGCTTGATGTAAAAAATGAAGTTTTTCTGTTTTTCCACCTTGAAAGTTTTCATCACTGACAAAGTCAGCAATTTTCATACTGAAAATATCATTAGTGTCCAAATTATATCTCAGAACATGACACATGATGTCTGATGCCTAGGTTGTGTTTAAAGACACACACTTTGAATAACATATTTACTATTATTTCTCATATACCATGTAACTAGACATGTAAGAGAAATTAAACATGGGATTTTTTTCAGAGCACAAGGGCATATGGGTATCTGGCAACATCATGCCCATGAGAGTAGCATGCCCCCTTATTAGAGCAATGAAATATTGCACAGAAAACATTTATTTTATTTTAAAATATAACTCAGGCTAATTTCTATTAATATCTGTAAGACTTCTGCATGAATTTAAAAAAGAACAACTGCAGTTACTAGTTAGTTATAGACAAAAGGTCTCTGGTACCAACTGTAAGCAATGAAGCTAGGCAACAAGAAGATATAAACTTGCAGGAGAAATTTTCCTTGCACCAAGGACAGAGATTAGAAAAAAGACCCAAAAGTGGTATGAATTGTGTATTCTGAAATAGACTTCAATTTCGGGGGTCCCTTTAACATTCTGACAATGTCCCATTCTGCTCTAATCCCTACCTAAAAGGATAAAGTTAATTTTATTAGGAACTGACCATTTTATTTGTATTTTCACTACATATGGCTTCTTCATCCTATCACCCCCAAGCTGAACAATCCTATCATTGCTCATTCTAACTTACATCCATGGGAAAGATAGTAATAGTATAATATTGCATTATGTGTGGTTCACACTCATAAAAAGCGTGCATCTCCATTTATATTTTTATTATTGCCTAGGGCTAACACTGAGAAAATATATTAATGCTTTTTATCCTATTGCTTTTTTTAAGCTTTTGAAAGAAAAATAATAATGTTAGTATATCACAGAAGACTTGTACCACAAAAAAATTTAACAACATACACACTGGAAAATGAGAAAATTTTTGCATAAAGGCTGTTATCCAAGTTTCAGTTATACATTACCAGAAAACTGAACTGGAAAAGGATCTGTAACAGATAATTTAAAATATAGAATAGCTACAAACCATGGGTGGAAAATTTAGGAATATAAAAATTTCCTATGATCAGCTAAGAAAGATTAAATGAATCAGTTGAGCTCAACCTATCATTAAACCAATGATTTATCCTTTGACATTTGATCTGTGTTTTCATTCTACTTTTTCGTATTTATTTATGGTTTATTTTAACCCAATTAAAAGTAAATATCAAAAATACAATATTATTGCATTGACTCTGTAAAACCCCAAAATCTTGAACTATAAAAAGCCTAACTTCCAAAACCATAGGCCCTTTTCTCCACAGCACATCCAGAGATTTAATTACATAAAATATTGGAAGTAAAGAAATTTATGAAGAAAATGTATTATGAAAAATTTTGAGTCAAAAGCAGGAATGAGCTACGATGTGAGAAATACTGATAGCAAATAGAAGTTATCAAGTGTCCAAAATTTTCCTCTTCAAAAGAAATCACACATTTAACAGGGTTTACTTTGAACATCATGACTCCTACCAAATTCTGTGTTATGATATAAACTACTAAGATCTGTATGTCGCAATCATTTAGCTTGATTTTCAAAAACAACTTTAAGAAAATAAAAGATTAAGGTTTGGGGTTGTTCGGGTTTTTTTTAATAGGTAGATAAGATATTGGATTTTCAATACATCTTTTCCTTGTCATATGCATTTTTTCTTGTCAATATTTTTCTAAGACTGATATAAAATTCTTCATATTGTCACCAAAATACTTCAGAAAGTGAATGGTGAGGAGAAAAAATATGAACTGAAGACTTGAAAGCAACCATTTTTCTAGATTAATATCTGAATCTTGACAAAGCTTCAAACTCGATTTTGAAAATGAACTCTTTCTTAGGACCTTGTCTTGGGAAATCATGCTGAGGACCCCACCTTTGATTTCCATAATTCTACAAATTACATTAAATATATTGGCTTTTTTTATTCTTTCACAGCTGAAGGATGAGAAAACAGAATCCCAAAACAGGAAAGACCTGCAGGTTTCTATTTTAATATTTAACTTTGAGTTTTCATTTTTAATTTTAATATTTTTTATAAGGAACAGTAATAAATGATCCTGAATGACAACTATCCTCTTAACCCTTTGTTAAAGGTTCAAACACGGGAAGGTAGTGTTGGGAGAAGCCCCCTCAGAGAATTTTTCTCACCATACCAACACAAAAGGTTTAGACTTGGAGTCCCAGGACTGAAGACAAAAGATAGCTGATGACTTTCAGATTCAAGCTTAATGGGTGGAGGTGAGAAAACAGAACCCCAACTCCTGGGGGTGTGTAGCGTTCTAATCTGCTGAAACTATTGCAGACAGAACTACCTATTTGAATATTCCCTTGAGCAAAATTAAAACTCACACAAGTTATCTGTTGATACCAAAACTGATTTTATTAATTGTTAAGAGATGCAAAGAAAAAGAGGGAAAATACGAAAAAGTTGGAAAGCGCTAAGATTTTTTTTTTTAGAAAGCAGAGAAAAGTTACCACCAAAAACTACCTTTCTGCCGTGTTGGTGTGAGTGAAGGGGGGAGGGGAGGAGAGGGGGGTCGACGAGAGAAGCAATCTCTGCTTTTTTTATTCTGTGTCTTTATCTGCCACTTTCTGCTCTTTAGAGGCAGGGGGTAAGTCCCTCTGGAATGCAGGATGTGTGTTTTCACCTCTCACGCTGTGTCCCAGGCTGGGCTGGCTCCTGGTTGAGCCGCAAAAGCTGCAGTTCCCTGGCCCTTAAAAATACAGTGAAATTTGAAGGATAAAATATAACTCATGCATGTAGCAGCGGTGGGTCTCAGTCCTTTTCAGGCTGACAGAGTTCTTCCCGAGGCAGGTAGGCAGCATGTGGTGGCGAAGGAAAAGTGAGGGGAGAGCAAGAGATTCCTGGCCAAAGTCACGAGTTTTTCTCTTTTCTTCCCTTGATTTTCCAAAATTTGTCTTCAAGTTTTATAGTGTTCAGAGGAGGTTGTATGTGGTTTCTTGGCAAGTAGCCAGTCCAGATGTTCGAGAAGATATAATAACCATAGACAATGGCAGGATTCTTTGGCAGGAAAAGTTCCTTGGGAAGTTTTGATGAGGACTTCTGGCAGAAAGCTGACAGAGGATTTTTTGTAGGATGTTTTTGACAGGCAGGAAAACAATGGAGAAACATATTTTTGGCATTTCTATGTTATCTGTATGTTAGAGGGTGGGGAGAAGTTTTTCTTTCTTTGTTCTGTGTGCGCTGGTTTGACTTTTTTGGTGAAACTGGGTAGAACATTTTGCCCCTACTTACAGTACAGTTTGGAGGGTTCCTTCTTCAGAATGGACAAGGACCTTTAGTGTTAACCATGCTACAAATACAGTCATGTTCAAAGCAAATTAGTCACTGCCTTTTGTTGAAGGGAATGAAGAAGAATTAAAATAATTTTTTTTCTGAATTCAAACTCTTTATGTTCAACTCCTTCAAACTACCTAATAACTACAACCATTTTTACAGCAAACACAATCCTATTCCACAATTAATTTACTCACTAATAGAGGGGTAAAAAAGTGTTGTCTTGTTTATATAAATATCCACTATATAAAGTCATATTTAACTTTCAGCTGAAGATTTTCAATAATATACATGTTTTCTTTAAGCATTTGCTTACATTGTTATTTTCTTTTGTAGTATTGGCTCCAAGGTTCATACATAGGGAGCAACTATTAAATAGAACAAAAAGAATAAAAATCAAAATTATGACAAATATTTTTGGCACAGAAAAAACTCAGAAAAAAATTAAAATCATGATGGGTTGTGGGGGTTTTTTTGTTGTTTTTTTGTTTGTTTGTTTTTTTGGCACAGAAATAAATCACTTTAGCTCTGAAATTAATTTGTAGTTAAAAATTGTATCTTGCTGAATCTAGGATTTAAGTTAACCAAAACCAAAATCTTTGAAACATAATTCCTTATGACCTGAGGCTAAAAGTCCCACTGAACAGCAGGCAGGAGAATTTTGCTCCACTGAAGATAACTAAATTACTAAGAAATCTACTGAAAGACAGAAAAAGGACATTCCTCCCCTTCAAGAGGGAAACTTTCCCAATTCCAAATGAATGTTATTTCCTAGCACAACATGTTTAAGGAACTGAACAGAGTTTGAGGAACACAAGACAGAGGCAAAACACTTTGCACTGCACCACAAAGATCATTAAATGAACCACTTAATTAAATAAATCCAAGAATTAATCCCTGTGTTTCCATTTCCAATCTAACCTGTGTACTTCATTCAATAGGGGATAACATCATGAACTCTTCATGTAGCAAGTGGACATCTGAAGATGACCAAAATTAAAGCACTCCTTTCGTTACCTTCTTTTCATTGTATTTATGGTGTAATCTAAAGGCACTTGGGACAGGAGGGGAGAAATAAATCTCTTCTTATACTGCCAACATTTCAAAGGATTGCATGCTGATTTATTTTTTACAAGCTTCTCCCTAGAGAAAATATAGAAGCTTATCCTCCTCAAGTGCACAATACTATAAAAGTTTCAGGAGGAATTGGTCCATCTTTTGCAGGATTTTTTTAGAGTGAGAAAACAATTTGATCCTATTTAAAATAGTTTTTCACAGCACTGTAAAGATCTGTCAGTCAGTTATAATGGAAACTATTAGGATGCCAAATGGAGGATTATCTTGTCTTGATTATGATCTCTGCAAGAATAATGAGTAAAGGAAACTTATAAAACAAAAAATCCTACTTTCTCTCAAGGACCCAGTATCCATTAGAAAGGAAAATAAAACAAAATAAAAAGGTTTTGAAAGACAGTTTTACATGTAGGTCATAACTGATCTAAGTTTTCTGTTAAAAATGAAATTTTTATGTTATATAACAATATTCTACAAGCTTTATATGAATAGCCCAATTATCTACAAAATGAAGGGAGCACATGAAACTTGTATTTTTTAAGCTAATGCATTTTGTTTATCATAATCTGAAAGCATCTGGAGGGAGCACTTTTGCATTATAGGAAATTTATTCTAGATTTGTTGGAATTGCAAAAAGCTTTATGCTGTTTATAAATATTTAGCTCTTGACAATGAATACTGGCTTTTATCTAACATGCTCTGAGGACACAAGATTTTGAAGTGCATGTTATAGTGCTGGTGGTTGGAAAATTAGAAAAAAACCAAAAACATTGCTTGTATTTTGTTCCAGTCATGCCAAAATTATAAACATGCAGCCATGGTTCAGTATTACAGTCTTGTAAGTAAATAATTTTCATTTTCTTCAAATTGGAAAGAGAACTAAAGCATTACAAGAAAAGATCATGACAAGTACCTTCTGAGTTGCATCTTTTTCTTTCTGTCAAGCTTTCAAAACAAGCAGAACTTCTTCTACTTTGATATAGCACTTAACAGTAAGATTTGATCTGCAATGAGATTTTCACATAGCATTCTAACCTAAATAGTCAGTGTTATGCACCAAGAGTATTCTGAAAGTACAACTAGTTGGCAATTATTTAAAAAAAAATAATAATAATATAAAGAGCTGTGGTAACTTGCTGAGATTCTTGCAAGATGAAAATATCATTGCAAAAGAATTTAGGACACTTACATTTGAATTAAAGAGGAGAGTCTGCATTTGTATATGTTTTTTGACTGATTTTATATAAAAACCTATACTAAGGTTTTAAATTATGCTAGTGTTTTTAATTATGCTAGTGTTTTAAATTATAGATTCCTATAGATAAGAGCTTTCAAACTTACTAGAAATATTTAAGTTAATGTCTGTTCTATGCAACTACAGCAGTATAACTATTCTGTACAACAGTACTAAAGCTAGTCATACAAGGGTACAAGCAAACCAAAGAAAAGGTAGACTATTACTTTAGTTGACTGAACTTTCCATTAATTTGGTAGGCTAGAACATCCCAATATAAAACAATGCAAAATTTGCATAGTTAAAAATAATGAATATATCCTGCATAAATAATATGATAGTGGAAAATATTCTTAAGCATTATGTTGAAGGGGATAAAAAAAATGTGGAAGTCTCTAAGAAATTGTCCTTTAATCAGGTCAGTTTTCGCAGACCAGAATAGATTTTAAGTGTGTGCTTCATCTACTGCTTACAGTTATAACTGAAGGATACAGGTACTCACTTTAACTATTTTTTTAAATTCCCATATACTGCAACTAAGTATCAAATGGCATACTCTGGGAAAAAGGCCAAAAATGTTTTACTTCCCACAAGAAAATTCTAACATCCTAATTCTGATTATGAAATTCCTGTTTAGTTAATGAGACATATCTCCTAGTCTCTCTGCACAGAAAGGTGGAGACACAGATGAAGAACTCAAGAAACAAAATATGAGAAACAATGACCAGTTTAAAAATCCTCATCAGTCTAGGAGTGAATAAGCATTCTAACACCCTGTCATATTGATCATATTAAAATCAATTAATTGCATCAGGATATTGAAAAATTCACCTCAGGGTAAGCATGACAGATATTTTTAAAAAATAGAACAGTGTATATCAAATGTTTTTTGAATGTAGTCTGCAAACCACATGCAAAATTGGACGGTATTTGCATTACATAGAAAGAGACAAATTGAAGGCAATTATTACTAAAGCCTACTGAGTAAATTTAGGACACTGAGCATATTTACAGAAAATCCCAAATTAGAGCTATGATTAAATTATAATTGATAAGAAAATCAATTTCTCACCGAGCAATATGTATCAGTTTTGAGAATGTGTCCTCTATGCCTCATACCTAAAGGAAAACTCAAATCTTGGCCTGAACAAGTAACTCTTTCATCAATAATCTACATCAGCCATACATAAAAGCCTCAGAAAGTCATCACTGTGATGGCAGACTTCTCTGCTCCATGAATGTCATGTAATTGTGTGCAGATGCACACTTATATACACATATGAGTGTTAGTTATGTGAATTATACACAGATATAGATGCACATACGTATCCATACACACAGCTTCCATCAGGTCACTTTCCTAGTGACAGCTGGAAGAAGCTACAAAAGCACCTTGGGAATGTGGCCCCAGGGGCTGTCCTCCAGTCCTGGCACCTGCTCCCAGTCGAGGCTGTGCCATGGGGCCTGACCTGAGCAGTGCCCATCTCTATGTTGTGGCTTGGACCTCCTACCCACCGATCCGAAGACAACTTTTTCCCTGGGAGGTGCCTGAAGCCCAAGGCTGGGGCTGTCCTGGTGCCCCTTGGCTGCCCTGCTCTTCTTTGGTGTGGTGGGACAGGTCCTGTCTGTCAGGTCCTGCCCTGATCCACTAGGAACCCCTCCTAGAAGTTCCTGGAGAAGTTAGGAATTCGACATACCTATTTAATAGATATAATTAGAAATATCCAGCTTCCTGAATATAATTTTCCTCAACTCATACTATTGGTTCCATAGGTGACTGCAGATCCTCAACAAACAGTTTAAAATGAACATGTTTGTGGAGAACACTAGGGTAATGGTAAAATCAGGGCTTGGAATCTGAGCCCATGAGACACAAGCCTTTCTGTATGTTGCAATTTTTGAAGGAACACAATGATTTTTTTTTTTTTTAAATTGCCATAGCACCCACCACATCTCAAGGTAATCTGAAATACTCTCATTTGAAAAGGACATGGTATATAGATAAAGTTTCATTTTTGTCAACTACAATGCATGACACTGGAAGTTAAACAAATATTATGACTTTTCCAAAGAAAGAGGAAAACACTAATACTCAGTGGATATTAAATTCATGCAGGAGACTAGGAAAGGGAGGAAAGCGCCAAAGAAAGTGATGAGGGGAACAAAAGCCTTGATTTTGAGGGGTGTTAATGATATAGTTTGGGGATAGGTTCCATGTTCCTAATTTCAAGTTTTAAAGACCATCTTGAGAAAAACAGTTGTCAACATAAGTTCCAACTCACCAGCACCATGTAAAATGGAATGTGCTGACAAAGGGTTCCTCTTTTACTCTTCTGCATACATACAGATACTTTTTGGATAGATGTTCTCATATTTAGTAATTGAACATGTCTTCTTTAGCAAGCTGTGAATGAGTAATGGGAAAAGCCTTTCTAATATCAATGATTAATTTAGCTGCTCACACAATGAAGTTATTTTCTTCCCTCACTCACACTGACATAATAGATTTATATCAGTAGAATGAGCAGGAATACATGGCTTTGTTTCATCTAACTCAACTTTTAAAGTCCTTCAAGATAATTTGCAGCTGCTACCTGATTTACTTCATCAGAAAGTAACTCTAGAACCAACCAACTCTACTTCATCAAATTATGAGTACAGTACATCTCTAATGAGCAGAATGCTTACTGTTTCTTTAAATCACTGCTAAAGTAAAGTAGTGCACTGAGAAGGCTACAACAAAAACTGGGACTTTCAGCTCAGGACTTTCATTTGCAAAACTCCAAGGTCAGATTCTAAAGAAACATTTAATAGAGAAGTAAGATTTAAAAAAAACAATTCTTGAAAGTGACTCAGACTTCAGCTGTAGTAAAATCCACTGCTTTACAGACACATGGCAACTCATGCCAGCTATAACACTGATGAAATAATAGGACTATCTTTAGAGAATCATGCTTTAGATTAAAACATATTCATTCATATAAAAAACTATTAAAATTTTAGCTCGATCTGTATTACATTTCCATCTCTATTCTAATTAATTCATTATAGTAAGTGAAAGAATTTGGATTTATGAAAATGTCTCTTTTTCTCTTTTATTTTATCTTCAAGAAACCTACTGAACATTTTTTTTGTCATATTTCAAGAAACTATATAAAAATAAAGCCCACATTTTATGCCTAATCTCACAGAGAGACAAACATTTAAGAAGCATGCCAGCTATATTCTGAACAATGCTTTGGTTAAAAACCCCATGCTTTCAATGCCCCTTCTTAAAATATAGGGTTAAGACAGTGCACTAAGATATTATTACACTGTGATTAAACCAGTGCATACAGAGACTTATGTTCTCACTCCAGCCACTTACTGGCATATTTTTTTATCTGGTAAAATCTCCATTATGTTTAAAATATAACAGTCACTTCCCAGTTGAAGAGTCATAATGTTATGTTAGCAATGTCTTTTTCAATGTCTCTGCTACATTCTTCTGGTCTTCTGGATTTAATGGTTATGCAAAGACATACTTGTCTATGGAATTTAATTCACAAAATGGTGGAAGACTGGACTTATACTGTGAATATGGCATGTATTGTGAGTGCTGTGATTTACCAATTTTTTTCTGAGTAAAATTAAAACCCTTGTAATGAATCTGCTTTTTATTATATTCCTTGATTCATATCACACAAGGGAAAAAAATAACATTAGAAAAACCCTACTGAAAAAAAATAACATTAGAAAATCCCTACTGAAAAAAAAAAAAAAGAATTTAGTGTCCTATACCTAATTTGCTGCAAACTGAATATAACACCTCTAAAACAAAATTAGGTTTCAATTCCATGGAACTACTTCAGGGGTAATACCTTGAGAAAATGGTATAGGAGAGAAAGTCTCAAAGCCTCTCAGATTAAAGTTTACAGTAAAAAGCATGAGAACTAGATAGTTGTCCAGCATCATATGAAAAAAAAAATGGCTGATTTCCCAATTTAGTAAACTTTTCAGGAACTACTTGTTTTCCACCCTAATCTGTAATTTCTGGCTAATCAAAGGAGGGAGTTAATGGCTCACTTGATCAATACTAGAGTTTAAATGTGGTGGGTTTTTTTCCCTTCTAAAACAGGACTTTTTTCATATCTAGAAGATACAGACATCTATCAGTATTTTAAATCAATAATAGCCCATAAGAAAATATATCCATTGTTTAAGGCTTTCATGTGTGGAGCCCCCTGGGAAACTGCCCTCAGAAACAAAGGAGCTGAATAGAACTGGCAGCTCTTTAAGTACATTTTTCTTAGACTGCTGGAGCTCAATTCCCGTATATAAGAATATATATTCCCAAGGAGTGCAGGAGACTGGGCATGCCTCAGCATGGATGTCCTGGGCAAACTAAAGTGTAAGAAGGAAATGCACAGCCTGTGTAATTAGGGATCCATATCCTGGGAAGAATGTAGGGACAATTCCCAGATGTGTAAGGATGGAATTGGGAAAGCAGCATTGTTATGGTTTGAGCTGGCAAAATGCCAACTGCCCAATACAGAGTCAGAGTGTCCCCTCCCAGGGAAAGGGAGTGAGGAAAAAACACCATAGAAATAAAGCTTTGAAACGGTAAGGTTTTTATATTTACACAGAAGAAAATTTAAAACAGAATACAACACATATATATACAAATGTGAAAAGAAAAACACCTCCACCGAGTCACTCGAGTTAATATCCCAAATTCCAATCACCCAAATGCCAGAAAACCTCCCAAAAACTCTTCCCAAGAAATCTCCCAGCAAGAGAGAGAGAAATTAACAAGAAAATGTTCACCT
>JAWWLZ010000082.1:71463722-71476261 GCA_035041345.1 Poliocrania exsul
GGCACACCTGACCCCTCAGGTTGTGAGCTGGGTGTGAAAGACATCTGTGAGATAAGAGCTGTGATAACTCCCCTCCAAGGAGTCGTTAGCACCTTCACACCCAGCCTGAGGGGGTGTGTCTGCTAATGGGCCATCAATGGTTCCAAAATACCCCATGACTCATAGAGTTAGATCACCCATTGTGTGACTCTCCGCCCTGGGGGAGGGACTGGGTGCTCCCACCTAGACCTGGGGGTACATATCTTGGGGTAAGAAGACCTCAGGGGTCACTCATCAGATTGAGAGGAGGACCAAAACCTCGAGAGGAAGAGGCCACCACTTTCAACCAGCCTGCGACCACTACTCTCCACCAGACTGCAACTGTCAGCTGCACCAACAGGTTTTCCATTTTGGACTTACTTTGGACTTGGGGGAACCACATAGGGTTCAGCACAGGGGCTTACATACCCGTTTTTGCTTGTACCACAGGGTGCTGGGTCATACTTCTGGGGTTTTGTGGGTTAAAACCAATTTTTCTCTTTGTGCCATTGCATTTATTGTAATATTGTTATTAAATTTTAACTCAGACTTACAATCTCTTTTGTGTTGCATTCATTTCTCCTGTTGGTGTACCTTTAAACCTGCACAATCATATAACATGTTGAGTTAAAAGGGATCCACAAGGATCATCAAATCCAACTTCTGGCTATGCACAGGACCAGTCACAGGAGTTACACGATGTGCCTGAGAGCATTGTCCAAACACTTGAACTCTGCCAGGCTTGGTGCTGTGACCACTTCCCTGGGACCCTCTATGAGAACCAGATTTTTGTCTCACTGGACTGTTTAATTGGGGTGAAGCAATCAACTTGTAGGGTGGTAGAGTGGGGAGAAGGGTGCCAGGGAGCCAGGCCTCTAGTATCAGAAGGCACATGGCCTGCAGCGGAGCCCACATTAGGGCAGCTGCCAATCAAAAGGCCAGCATAGGAGCCTGCCCACACCACTCCCTCTCCTGGAGCCTCTGACTGGCTGCAGCACCCCTCACTCTGGCCTGGAGAGTACTGAGTGGTCAATGAGCTGGATGTCCCACCTGTGAGGGGTGGCCATGCTGATCAGACCATATAAATAGAGGGGTACAGGGGCTCCATTTTGACTTCTCTTCTGGGATCTGCCATCATCATGTGACTTTTTGGTGGTAGCTATACAATATTTGTATTCTAACTTCTTTCTTTGCTCTTTCTTTCTTTTCTCTTTGCCTGTAGATCTTTTGTGAAAATGCCTATTTTCTCACTACATTAAAAGAAGACTCTTGGGAGATGCATGTAGTGTGTTCTCTTTAGGTGACTTCAAGGTATTAAAGAACTAAAAGGCTCTATAAAAGTTCAGTGGGTGAACTATTGGAGTCTTAAATATGAGTGAAATGCCTAGGTAGCTCATGACTTGGACATGGGACTTTACAGCCTATCCCAGTGCCCAACCACCCATTGAGTAAAGAAATTTTCCCGGATAGCAAGCCTAAATCTTCCCTGACATAACTTCAGGCCATTCCCTCAGGTCCTGTCACTGGTCACCGTATGGAAGAGGTCTGTGTCTGTCCTTCTCTTTTCCCTCACAAGGAAGTTGTAACTGCAATGAGGTCTCCCCTCAGTCTCTTCTTCTCCAGGCTGAACGGACCAAGGGCCCTCAGCCACTCATCATATGTCTTCTCTTTAAAACCCTTCACCATTCTTATTGCCCTCCTTTGGACTGATGCCGTGAGAGAGACCCCAACAAAACAGGACTCTGAGCCACGTTAGTATGGGTTAAGGTAAAAAGCAAAGTCCTTTAATATCATATCAAAGGCCCACAGGAATACATGATAACATGCATGTGCAGCCCGAACACTGATTTCTATGGTTTTTATAATATGATCTATCCAATCATTACTTTATACATCTATTGGTCCAGCTCCAGTCCTGCCCCTGGTCCCACCCCCAGGAATTGGGTCTGGGAGGTCAATGAGACCCTCCGCATCATCATTCTCCTCTTCCTCTGGCTTTGGAGTTCTTCCAGTGTTCTGATTTTTGGGTCCCTCTATCGTGTGCTTATGTCGTGTTCTGCAGGTCTTCTGATAGTTGTCAGCATTCTACCTTGAAGAGAGTCTAAACAAGATTAAATAACTAAAGGAATTTGAGCTCCCTGTTCTGGGACAGGGGTAGCGATAGAAAGACATTAAACTTAAGCTAGAAATATTAACCTATTAAAAATCTACTTTGCTACAGCCACAAGTGTTCCTAAAATCTACAAAATGTGAAAATCAAAAATCAAAAGCCCCTTCGGTATCAGGACACTCTCTAATAAATTTAATATCTTTCCTGTATTGTGGTACCCAAGACTGCACACAATATTCAAGCTGAGGCCACCCCAGTGCAGAGCAGAGTGGGACAATCCTCTCCCTCAACCAGCTGGTGATGTTTTGCCTAATGCCCTCCAGGACATGGTTGGCCCTCCTGGCTGCTAGGGCACTGCTGACTCATATTCTACTTGTCATTGACCAAGACCCCCAAGTTCCTTTCCATAGCATTGCTTTCCAGCATTTCATTTCCCAGTCTGTACAAACATCTAGAGTTGCCTCATACCAAGTGCAGAGTCTGGGACTTTCCCTTGTTGAACATCCTATGGTTGGTGATTAGCCAGTCCTCTAATATGTGAAGGTCTCTCTGTAGGGCCTCCCTGCCTTCCAGGGAGCCAACAGCTCCTCCCAGTTTGTATTATTTGCACACTTGCTTGGTATTTCTTCCAGTCCTGTGTTCAATTCATTTATGAAGATGTTGAAGAGCACAGGGCCTAAGACAGAGACTTATGGAGCCCCCCAAGTGATGGGTCACCAGTCTGATGTTACCCCATTCACCATTATCCTCTCTGCTCAACCTGTGAACCAATTGCTCACTTACCGTATGATGTGTTTATCCAGCTGTGTGCTGGACATTTTGCCCTGAAGGATCCTGCGAGAGACAGTATGAAAAGCTTTACCAAAAACCAAAAATATTACATTGCCTGGCTTCCCTTGATCAGCTAGGTGGGTTACCTTTTCATAGAAGGAAATCAGGTTTGATGAGCAAGACTTTCCTCTCATGAAGCTGTGCTGTCTGTGACCAGTGACTGTGTTGCCTTTCAGTTTTTTTCCAGTATCTCCCACAATAATCTTCTCCATAACTTTACCAGGTACTGAAGTCAGACTGACAGGCCTGTAATTTCTTAGGTCCTTCTTCTTGAAAATAGGACAATGTTCAACAGTTTCCAGGAAGGTTGAACCTCTCCAGATTGCCAAGACTGCTCAAAAATCAAGAGATGTTTTGTGATTACATCATCAAAACATGCTGTGATCAAATCCATCCTGCCAAGACACAGGTGTCCTTAGCTGCTCCAGTGGCCAGAGAGGCGGTATCTGAGAGTGGGACTTCCAGTGGCCAAGACCCACTCCAGAAGGAGAAGCCATATGAGGAGTGATGAGGTCACTTGGTCTGTTCAGCCTGGAGAAGGGGAGATTGAGGGAAGACATCATCCTGGTCACAGCTTCCTTACAAGTGGAAGTGGAGGGGCAGGCAATGTTCTATTCTCTCTGATGACCAGTGATCACCAGTGACAGGACCAGAGGAAACAGCTTGAAGATGTGTCAGGAAGATTTAGTCCAGATATAGGAAAAAGATTCTTCACACAGATGGTGGTTGGGCATTGGAAGAAGCTTCCTAAGGAAATGGACACAACACCATGCCTGTGAGAGTTCAAGAGTCATTTGTACAATGCTCTTGGGAACATGATATGATTCTTGGGGTTGTTCTGTGCATAACCAGGAGTTGGACTTGGTGATTCTTGTGAGTCCCTTCCAATTCAGTGTATTCTGTGTTTCTGTGAAATACCTTTTGAAACAAACACTTCCATCAAGATTTCCCAGTTGGTTTAGCATGTGCCCCTCAGTTTAAACAGGAAAACAGTACCTTTATCCCAGGTTATAGATTAGGTGTAGCACACTACATACACATAATGCAAATTTTGTACAGGATAGCTGAATACAAGTATTAATGGAAAAAGCAAATATTAATCTATAAAACATTATGAAAGAAATCCTTTGGATTAACCTATTTTCAGAAAAGCCCTATAACTCCTTAAATATGGGCTATACACCTATGCAAATTATTGGAACATATCTTCAGCAGACAAATTGCTTAGTCATGACTTATCAATGCAACAACTGCAAATCTCTTAAAAGGGACTGCTAACAGATAAGTGATCTGAAAAGGACAGAATTTACCAAGACAATGATTCCTTTTTGTTGTTCCCAAGATCCTGTATACGGGCAAAGATAAACTACAACTAAAGCTATGTATCCTTAATATATTTAAAATGTTTCAAAATTATTGGTCCATAGTTATTACAGAAGTACAGAAAAATAAGAGACTTACAATAATTTTATACAAAAAGAATCTCAATATCAATAATAATACACTTAAAACTCCAATACACATTTTCCATTTTTATCCTTGTTTTCTGCTGTTCTGCTTACCCTTCCTCTGCTCCCCTGAGTCTTCAGATTTGTAGTTGTAGGTTGCTGAAAGGTATTTTTTTAACATTCTTTTATACATTTGTATTTCTTCATTGTTTTACAGCACCATATTACATCCAAATTTACTATATGTGGTGTGTTCCACATGTCAGATAGTATTTCTGTTTTCTCTTTATTGCCCCAAAAAACAGGTGTGTCCAGCCCTGGGTCTACATTTCTTTAACTGCCACTGGTGATTTGTTGGTAGTTGTGGATCTCCAGTGCCAAGCTTGTATCCCCTCTTCTCATCACATGCCTCTTCTGCTCTGTATCACATCCTGTGTTTCCACTTCTCAGGGCCTCTACAATTATACCAGACCTGCGTTTCTCTACATTACATTATTGTTTTAGAATTGTAAGAATCCAGTTTTGGATAGATAGCAGTAAAAAGGTTGTATTCTTTGTAAAACTGTGGTTGTAGTCTGTAAGATTTAAAAAAAAAAAAAAAAAAAAAAATAAAGAAATTTGTCATAGAAACCTGGTAAATTAAAGAAACTGCTGTCACAGCTAAATCAAATACAACAAAGCTACAAGCAGGTCAAACGAAGTTCAGACAAAACAAGGTGGAGAGGCCGCTGTCCCAAGACCTCGCAGATTTAGTACAGTTTATAGGTTGTTACTGAAAATGACAGTGTTATGTTACACGAATACGTGGTTTCTCTTTCCATGCTATATCAGAGCAGAATAAAGGATTCACACAGGGCTGCTGATTTGGATCTCATGCTTGTGTTTGTTTTAGATGAGAGAATCAAGTATAATGGTACTTTGATATTTTCACATTTCATGTCCTATAATTTTCTGTTAACAGGACTAGATTAACATTCTCAATTTACTAAAGAATTAAACAATAGTGATTTTTCCATTTTACACACACTGTATGCACTGTACAATGAAGCAGAAATTAACAAGCAGGGTTGTCTCACAGATATATTAGTGGACAGAAGGCATAACAAAGAGAGAGAAAGGGAGATGAATCATAATGATTCTTCCACAGGTAATATCTTCCACCAGAGTTTAATCACCGATTTATTCTTGTAGGAGTTCTTATGGAATATGGTGAATCATATCTAATGAATAACGATGAGATTCACCTCATTAATGACCTTAGCAGGTGAAACTGATTTTTAAGCAAGAATTGTTATCTTGAGAGATTGATTAAATTGATTCAAATTGCAACTGGTTACACACTAATATGGTACACATTTTCTTGCAAATAGTGTGAGTCAGTTTTCAGAACTGTGATGGCAGCAGCAACTAGCTTTTATTGTTCTTTGCTCATTTCTAGATAATTTTCTAAGAAAGTTATATCTCAAGAATCTTCTTTATGTTCTAATATTTAAAAAGGAAGATGGAAGATTTTGGGGGTTATTTAACAATAATTTTGGAAGGGTTTCCTCCCATGCCTTTTCTAGTTTGGGTATGTCAGAAAAGTTTTAATTTCCTGACCCTTGCTATCATAGGATTGTTTAAGCTCTGTGGTAAGACAGGATGCTCAGATGTCTCAGATTCTACAAAAATAGATGAGTTCATAAATATATTAGCATTTTTTCCTCAAATATAACTGTTTTTACCCACTCATATTTTTTAAAAACATTCTTTTCTGAATACTAGGATTTTGAAAAACAAACACAAAAACCCAAACCCACACCTAAATTGCCTCCATATTCATCAAATCTCTGATGTTTAGTTTTGTTCTGACATTTTTCCTGTAGTCTTTAGGAGACTCAATACATTCAACAAACTTTCCAGTGATGGACTGGTACTCAAAATGTATAATATTTTAATCATATTATTTCACCACCTAAACCAGTTTTTCTGAAGGAAGAACAAAGAACACAAAACCAAGCCTCCTTTACACTAAATATAAAACTCCACTGTTTCAAATCTGTTCATATGCCATAAAGATTGGAAAGACAATAAATAGCACTTTTTGCTCTAAAAAGTGCAGCCACATTTCAGTAAAATCAATTATTTGAGTGGATTATGTCCATATTATTATCTTTTCTCCTTTGATGAATGATAGAAATTTCACGGTTTCGTAGGACTGATTTCCAAATGAGAAAGAATTAAAGTTGTAAAGCATACTGAATTTGCCAATAACTTTGCCACAAAGTATAAACAAATCCTGTTTTACTTTCAACAGACAGCTGAAAGGGTACCTAGGAAATTTCATCTGCAGAAATTCCAGCTAACATACCATTGATTCCAGTCCTGTTGCCAAGAAACAGTTCTCTTCTGTCTCCCTTGGTGCTAATGTCTACTTTTAGCACAGTTCTCCTATTCTCATTAGTCATGCAATGCTTCTCTTAAATGTTAAAGCTAGTGCTGAACATTTTGCCAGTTCATATATCTAGCAATCTTGAAAATGTGCACACTATCCTCACACAGCCTGTGCATTAACTACCAGGTTACAGCAAGTTGAAACTCAAGTGCACCAGTGCATAGATGGTTTTATACATGTAGCTACATTTTAAATAATTGTCTAAGAAATGAAAATTCTTTAGAAATGGAACAATTTATATTTCAAAAAAGAAATGCTAAAATCATTGCAGTAACTGAACTAATTCCAGGACAGCTGGAATATTGCCTTTAAGTGTACTTAATTCTGCAGAAGATATGTGTAAGTAAGTTAACAAGCCACTGTCCATTCTACAACTGAAAGGAATTCACTCTTTCATACATTAGATAAAAGAATAGCACTATAGCCCAAGTAATCTAGTACATATTTCTGAAATGAAGAATTGCATTTGCTAGTAGATGTCAGTAAATAACAAATCAGTAAAGAAAATTTCTCAGGAAAAAAAAAAATCCTTCAAATCAAAAATCCAAACCAAAAATATACATCAAATGAACAGTCAATTGACTATCTTTGGCTTGGTTTACTACACTGTATATATACATTGATCTTCATTCAATAACCTCATGGAGCAAAATATTCTATATTTTAAGAGTACACCGTATAGACAGAAATTTAAAAACTTTTAAGACCTGCTTAAGTTTATATTACAATTTGTAGACAATCTACAAGTGTTAGATTCCTGTTTTGAGGCTAAGACACCAATATATTCTTTAATTTTAACAGAGCTGTACATTTAATACAAATCTAAGTATTTTCAATCCATAAATAATTTTGTGCACTTATTCATCTCTTAGATCAGAATCAAAATGTAAACTTGCCAGCAAAATGAAAATCAGTGCTGCCACTATCAGTTTTATGTGAGCCTCCTGGTATTCTGTGCTTTTTTTTTTTCAAGTACTGATGATTCTGAACTCTGACTTTTAAAAGAAGACATGAGTACAGAGCAAAGCTTGCTAATATAAATGCTGGTGGCTCAGAAAAGAAAAAAAAAACATTATGGTTTATAATCCAAATCTCTGAAGCTCTGTAGAGGATGATAACAAACAACATATCAATGATCTAGAGAAGTGTCAAGACTCCACTTCTGATAATTTTCTAGAAGAGAATTCAATACTGATTTTCTTTGCTCTCCTCAATGTCTTTTCAAACAAAAGCCGTTACAGATGTGAATATCCACCATGATTATTTTTCAAAAAGAGCCCTTAGAAAGACACAGTATAAAGACACATTATCTTCCTTTGTTTTATTTAGCTTTGTAATCAGTGAGCATTGTAAATTCCAGTGTTGTTTATCCTTGAGCCACACTATGCATATTTGTTAGAATGAAAGCAGATCTAGAAGGGGGTTTTGTTTGCTCATTACACAGTGTTTTGAGGTTTTTGTTTTTGGGGGGTTTTTTGCTTCTTTTTTTTTTTTCAAAAGGGAAGACTAACTATATTCTTAAATACAGCAAGATTTGCAATGAAATCTGAGTTGAAACTTAAAGGTGACAAAGAACAATTACCAATTCTTCTTACATTAATGAAGTAATTGAAAGTATTTCATTAGTTGCCAGGTGAACATATTGTTAGTGCTGCATTTACTACAGAACATTGTTCTGGCTACCAAGTCAGCAGCATTAGACATTCTGCCTTGTTAGCTGCCTGCCAAATCTCCCTGCTACAGCACAACTCAACATCCTGAGAATATTAATTATGCATGTGTGTATTTGTCAAAGAATAGCTTTTCAGTTTTTCTTTTGATCTTCCAATAAAGTGGATCCATCACATCTCTAATGCAAAACAATCTCAGGAACAGCAAAATGGGGATCACTGCCCTGCTGGTGACTGCTCTGCTAGCAGAACACAGATGACAGGAAATGGCATCCAGTAGCTCTAGTTTACTGGGTAATTTGAATCACAGAATAATTCCAGCTGGAATGGATCTGAGGAGATCTGTAGTCTAGCATCCTATTTAAAAAAGAGGTCAGACCAGGTTGGTCAGGGTTTTGTCTAGTTGGCTTTTGCAAACCTTGAAGGAGATTGCAAGACCTCCAGGCAGCTATATCTGTTGCTTGACTGTCCTCAGGGTGAGAAAGTTTTCCTTATATGCTGAATAAAGCTGATGTTTCAAGTTATGTTTTTGGAAACTTTTCCTTATATGCTGAATAAAGCTGATGTTTCAAGTTATGTTTTTGGCTCTTTTTCCCACCATACACCTCTGAAAGAGTCTGGTTCATCTTCTTGCTTATTTCTTCTTGGGTAGGGACAAGCTGTACTGCATTTCCCTGAGGCAGTCACTTTCCAGGCTGAACAAGTCCTCTTCTCTCATCTTTTTCTCACAGATCAGGTTGTCCGGTTCTGACTAGTTAGGGCCTCCACTGGTCTTGCTCCAGTTGGTCAGTGTCTTTCCTATACCAGAGGGCCCCAAAACTGAGCAGAGTATCCATATGGGATCTCATGAATGCTGAGCAGAGAGGAATAGTCCCTCTCTTCAATGTCCTGCCTTTGTCCCCATGACTGCTTTGTGGTGTGATGTTGGCTATCTCTACAGCTGGGGCACACAGCTTGCCTGCGATCAACTTCTGTCTGCCAGGGCTTCCAGGTCTTTTCCTGCAGAGGTGCCCCTACTCTGCCAGGCCTCAGTCTGTCCTTGTACTGGTGCTTTTTGTCCAAGGATAGCACTTGATGTTTGTCATTGTTTCATTTCATAGGGCTTTTCTGCCCATTCCTACAGTCTGACTAGGTCCCTCTAGATGCCAGCTTATATTCCCTGCATGTTGACTCATCTTGCTAAAGTACTGTCATCTAAAAAATTGGTAAAACTATCCTCCATTACCTCCTCTAGATCATTGATAAAGCAGTTAAACAGGTCAGGTCTCAGTTTAGATCCCTGCAGCAGACGTCCATCACTTTTCACAGGTCTCTAAGTAGAGTGTAATGCATTTACCACAGGCCTCTGAGCCCAACTATGGAGCTAATGCTTAGCCAGCTAGATGTCTGTCTATTCAGAGATAATAGAAGCCAGTGTCAAGAGTGTTCTGAAGTTGATTTAGGTAACAGCAATTGTTATGTTCTAAAAAACTACTACATACTCTAGATAAACTCATCTAGGCTCCCTTTTGCAAAAAATCTTGGACTAAATGATCTATTCATTCTTTGAACAAGCTGCAGTCCACTTGTCTAATGTTCCAGGTGCTTATTCTGCTACTTTTTCAGTATCTCCAGCTTCACAATCACTTCATTTTCATGGTCGTTACAGAAAAAGCTGTGAATTGTTGCCCCATCCAAATAGCTTTTGCCTTGCCAGTGAATCGCAGACCTAGATGTTACCTCTGTTTGTCCTCTTCACTACCTGCATTAGTAAATTATGCCCAGAACCCTCCAGAACTATACACTGTGTTGCCTTTCTAGCAGATGTCAGAGAGATTCAAGCCCTCCAAGAGCAAAAATTTGTAATCCCAGGACCTCCTTATGTCATTTAAATAAGTATTTGCACACTTTCACTCTGATATGGTGGTATGAAACAGTTCCATCATGTTATCACCCTCATTGGCCTCTCCTTGGTTCCTGAAGAGTTTCACATAAGAGTTCATACATCCAAGTTGCTCTATACCATAAAGGGCAACCTTCCCTATCATCTTCCTTGCTTTTCCTGAAAAGCTTGTTTCCACTTACTAAAGTGTTCCATTAATGCAAGCTGTCCTTAGAAATCTCAGTTACTACAACAACATTGTAGTTTTGTAAGTGCTCATAGAGCTTTTACTCCTTCTGCTTGTTTCTCAGGCTGTATTCATTTTCTGTGTATGCACAGTTAAGGCTGGTGTCTTATCAACCTCTCTTTCCTTATGGGTCTCTCCTTGCCACTCCATTAATTGACACCCCATGTTTGTTGTATTCACCTTTTGGCATCAGTCTTTGTTTAAAGCTCTCCTCAGCAGGTTGGCCATCCTACTGACAAAAATAGTCCCACGCCACTTTAACAGGTGAATCCTGTCTATCCCCAGCACTAATGGATCCCCACAAAGACAGCAATGCCTGTAAAAAGGTCATGACTTATGTGACGTTGGAGGAAGGGGAATAAGGAAAGGGAAGCTGCACATCTGCTGCCTACCTTTGCCACGGTAGGTTGAAATCCAGAAAGCTTTGCTGTGGACATCGCACTGCACGCAAAGCTGTGCTACTTCTGCATTTGAGCCAGGAAGCCTGGAGAAAATGTCTACACGGTAGAATTCTGCCAAGGTTCAAGGGATTGTGTGCCAATTATGAGACATTGAGGGGAGTGGACAGGTTCAAGCCTGTCCTCCGGAACCAGGGATCACAGAGATAGGGATCTTTTCAGTCCGGGAGACAAGTGGCAAAAATGTGTTTATTGTGAAATCGCATGGCTTATATAGGGTCCCAAGGGGAAGGTGCTTGAACTGGGACTTGATAGGATAAGGGCTTGGGTGGAAGGGAGGGATTTAGGTGCTGACCAGCCAATAGGAAAATGGAGGAATCAGAACCAATAGAAAAACAGGGGTTGGGGATAGATGAATGCGATAACCATTAGGGTTAGGACAGGGGTGGAAACTGGCAGGAGCGGCTGGCTGCAGCAGTGACACGAGGCAGGGACATTCCGGCATGGAGTCAACCTGGCTTCATCCCACCTGGCACAGCCTCGGCTCATCCCGGATAGGCAGAGGCATGCCCAGGCAAGTTCCAGCGGCTGCTGCCATGACAGTTCGACGTGGGGGGACACCCTCCGGCCTGTGCCTAATCACTGTGATGACTCATCAGTGACAAAGCCTCTGGGGAACACAGAAGAAGGGATGAATACAATGCAGGGAGGGAAATAGAAACTTTCTGAACTAAAACCCCATACAGAGAAAATGCATAACTTTTAAACTTCACCAAGTTTCTCATCTATGTGGCTAGTAAGGTTCAAGGTGCTTCCCAGCGCTGTCCTCCCCCAAGGTCCACATCAGAGTTAGTCTTTACATATCTCATAGTCTGGTCTGTTTCCCACAGTGACTTCCCAAACTGACAGGAGGCACTACCAGTTCCTAATGTTCCTTTCTACAACTTCCCACATCTGAATGCCTTGCAAGAAACAAACCACCTTTGAGGAAGTCAGCACACTAAATATGGATTTCTGTCCCTTGCAAGAGGTTTCCCCACTTCTATCTCCTGCTGCTTCCTCTTGTTGCAGACCCATGCTTCAAGCCCATAGTTGGCTCTGATACATCCCAAGACATGACTTTCTGTCCTTTCCCTGCTACCAGCACACTGTATACATACCCTGCACTTTCAAATCTGCAAGGAAGGAGATGCCTTTGGTGTCACAGTCAAAGGCCCCAGATTTACCACTTGCAATTCAGTTGAGCAGAAACATTGTGTAATGTACAAGATAACCCAAAAATATGCTTCTCCATTGTCTTTGCCTCTCAATATATCCTGCTAACATCGCTGTGTCAGCTCCGTGTAAAACTTTCTCAAGGAAATACTTCCTGCCAAAAGATCCTGCCTTTATCATTGGTTTCCGAACATCTGGACTTGACTACGTGCCAAAAATCAGGTGCAGAAATCGAGAAGCATTATAAAAACCTGAAGATGAATTCAGAAGGCAGAGGAACAAGAGAAAAGGAGAAACTAGGGAATTT
>JAWWLZ010000082.1:71476361-71488666 GCA_035041345.1 Poliocrania exsul
CTAGCAATCAATTAATAAAAATCAGTTTTTGGTATTTACAGATAACTTGTTTGAGTTTTAATTTTGCTCAAGAGAATTTATCGAACTTATAGTTCAATCTGCACCAAAATTAAGCAGATTTGAACGTCACACATTGTCTGCAACCTCCGGTGTATCTAGGATTTCAGTCTTCTCTATGTAGTGCCTCAGTGAGCACTCTGTCAGTCTTTCACCTTCTCTTATGCTGCACAGTCTGATCACCTCCACAGACAGCCCCTTCACCAGATAGCAGCCCCTCATCCAGCACTCACATTCTGCAGGAAAGGATAGCCTTGCTGCCTCCTCTGGCCATGGAGAGGGATCCTAAGCACTCTTTAGAGTCCCATATCTGGGGATTTTCATCTTCCCTCTAGACTTGTTCTGTTCAGGCCTTTACTGTGACAGGTTAGTTGCTCCAGTATCCTGTGGTGTGGCATCACCACCGCTGAGCAGTTCCACCTTCAGTGGAATTTATTCTTCCCTTTTTGTTTAGTTCAGTTATTTGCACTGAGCTGTGGTCCAAGGTCTGGCAGTTATAGAGCAGTCTTCCTGGCATGGTTTGAAGAGGATCTTGATGCTCCCTGGCCCTTAATCTGAAGTGAGTTAGAGGCAAACAGCATGATTTCACTGAAGTAAAGGATACTACAGGCCTTGAGAGATTAGTATCAATATTCCCGGAAAGTAGATCAGGTAAAATAGCAGATAACCATGCCTATCCTACTCTTTTGCTGCTTACAAGCATTCAGCTGCCTAGTCTGAAATAAGTATGCATGCTAGACTATCATCTTTTATAATTGATTAAACTGCCTCGTACCATTGCTTTTTATATAAAGGATGTAGGATAAAGGCCTTTATTCAGCTCAAAGACAATTAAAATATGTATCATTTTATATTTATATTAGAATCTTTTGTACATTTTGCCTGAGAAGGACAGCTAACTCTATAGAAGAAGGGTGAAATTACAAGGGATGCATCTCTATAGGCCTACTATGATGAAATTGTAAAGTTATTCATAGGAAAGAATAAATTACTATGTGGTGTGGCAATGTCAAAATATTAAAGAGAGTTAGAGAAATAAAGCATGAAGTTCTGAAGATGAAAGATAAAAATGAATAAAGGAATTTACAACAGATAAAACACAACCGGCCAGAAAAATAATGACTTGTAGTTACTGTGAATAAAATGGGAAGTGCAGGAAAAGTGTGAAACTGACAGCTAGACACTGAAGTGCTGAGGATATCAGCAATAGATTTTTCTCAATAGATTAGTAACTCCCACACACAATTTTTCATGGGATAACAATTCAAAAAGGACAGTCAAGCTGTTTCCTTTTCAAAAGGTTAACCTCTAAGAAGAGTCAGAATTTGCTAAGCTAAATTATCCGCCTTCTTACAATAGGACCTCAGTAAAGTATAAAATGAAGTCTTAAGTTTAAAAGGAAAGTTTAAATGAAAGAAAAGATACTATAATGCAAAACATAATGCCTTTGCTTTCTTTCAAGAAGTCTATCTTTATTGATGTTTAAGGTGAATATAGAGATAATACAAATTACCATTCTTTATTCATATTGTACATTTGTGTCTTACAGCTAGGAGCAGTCCTCAGCTTGTAGACCCCACTTCTGTTCCTATCAGCAGCTAAGAGACTGTAAGGATTCAAATAGGTTTTACACTATGAAAACACTCATCTAACTCTACTACACACTTTTCAGCATCTCACATTTGCCACCAACAAATTGAGGAAAGTGGCCCTGTAGAAGGGGAGCTGGATTTTAAAAAAGAAAACTGATTCCCTTCACACTCACTTGCTTAGGCTCACAGGCACCAATTTACCCACCTTCAAGACATCTGGCTAGAACTCCCAATGAAGTCATATTTGTGAACCACCATAGTTCAACTCACATTTTGTAGTTTCTTCTTAGGTTACTTATCCTGCTGCATTCAGATATGCCTTTGAGGAACTCATAGTAATCACCATCTTCTTTTCACCCAGTGTTACTTTTCAGAATCATTTGAATTTCTCTTTTTTTTTCCTTGCTAGGGACAGAGAACATAGTCCAGGCTCCAGCTGCATCCTTTCCCTTTTCATCAAGATCTTAGGATAGCCCTTGTCTGAAAGTCTGACCTTGATTTTCATCAACTGGAGGCAGTCTTATGCTTTTCCATGAATATTTCAGTGTTATGTGCAAACTTGTGATTTTGATGACCTGCTGCTTTAGGCACCATCTTCCCCTGCCATTCTTAAGAATTAAAACCTGCAAGAAAGCAGCACCTCCAGTGTTCCAAATCTCCTTCCCCTTTTTTTAGAGGGGTTGATTTGGATACAATATTCAGATAGATGATAAATACAAAGGAAGTTAATAATATATGAAATTTGAACATATAATGAAATTATATAGATTTACAGTGCTTTGAAATATTGAAAGACAATCTTGCCAAATATTATGAGTGACAATGCGTGCTTGTGAGGATGCAAGCAGACCACCATTTCCACCTGTCAGTGTTGAAATGTGAAGTACATACATAAGAAACCTGGTAAATGTCATCATAAAGGAAAGCACTTATCAGTACAATGAGGAATTATTAAACATTCTTTGTTCATGTAACATTACCAGAGAAAGAATTTCTATATTAATCGCCAAAACTACGATACAGTTCAACATTCAAGGCTGTGATAAAACAGAATGACAAATGGTTGATTTGCTAGGCAATATCAGCCATTAGACACCTTTAATTTTATACCAGGCCAAATTTATTTCGAATTGTATCTCAAGGCTGAAACCAATATTCAATAAAAATATAAAATTTCTTGAAGAACTTGGTGCAAAAACTAAATTTTGATGGGCATTGGCTGTAACAATCTGAAATTTCTTAGCCACTCTATTTTTATCACCCCATTCTAAACCACCAGACCTTTCTTAGGATGATGGACTTGAACTTGAGGATAGGTGATGTCTTTGAATGTAACTACTTATTTCTTTGGCTGTATTACTTTTTAGCACTAAAAGAGTCTTATAGTTTTTGTTTGTTTGTTTTCTAAAAGTAAAACAAAAGATGTATCTTACATGTAGGAAAGTCTGTGATCACTGTCAAAAAGGAAACATGGAATTGAAAATTGACCTATGAAACAGATATTGTACCTCTCAGTGATATGAAGGTGGTTCTGTTCCGCATGCAGCCATATGATTCACCTTTTGCTGCTGCTTACTGTGCACTGCTCAATTTTTATGTGCAACATCATAAGGCTGTAGCATCTGGTATTTGCCTCTTGTACATAGCCAAAGCCAAGAACAAACTGTTGCTTATAAATATGTACCTTATAACCTTGAACAGGTTCTGTTGCCATGAATTGGAAATGCATGGTCAGAAGATGCATTTCACAGCTAGAAGTTTCTGAGAACATAGTGAAGAAGTTCCACCTGACATCTGTTTTCTGGCTACTGACTGTCACAAAAATTGCTGTCACTTGGCTGTTTCCTTCATCTTGAAGAGGATTCCAGTGAGACATTAGAAATGACAGAAGGAATCAGCTGGAGTCTAGCTAAGTTAAAACAGAATCAGCAGCATCTGTTAGAATACCTTTGGAACAAAGGTTTGATTTCTAGCTCAAACTTCCCAAAACTTCACAAGCTAAATTGCTTACAGATATGCTTGTGAGAAAATGTAACATTTAAATTTAAGTTCAGACTGAGGAGAAAGGAGAAAGTCAGACTATCAGAGACCAACTCCTAATACTTCTTTAAATACAACCAACATAAGGGTTAGATAAAGTCCATTTTCAGAAATTCAAAAGAGCATTACAGAATTAGATTGGGATTGTATGTTTACTATATGCAAAACCAAACTTCTTTCTAAAAGAAGCAGCAGAATTATATTGAGAACATAGACTCTTTTTCGAAATGTATCAGTAACCAACTATAAGACTTTGGTCTAAAGACTGGTCAATGTTCTGAATAGAGTATCAAAACTCTGTATAATAACTGGGAAGAATTAGATAGATTAAAGGTATTAAACAGTTTGAGAATATGGTGCTATTAAATTAAGAAAGAGTATAGAAGGAAAAAAATGTCTCCAAAACTACCTCTTTGCAAAATCAGTAGTTCAATTCTCCTTGAGATTAATATACCAAAATCTGATCCCATAATTAGATTCTGATAGGTTTTTCCAAACACTATTTCCTTATTTAAAGCTTAGAAAAAGTTTGCTGAATTTCCTCAAATACAGAAAACACCCAGGCTCAGCCCCGTGTCTTAACCTGTGGGGATTCCTAACTTCATCTTCCCCCTCACTGAACAGCATCTTGTTTAACATATGGCTATAGACTACAAACTCTTTTCTCCCTTTCACTTATACTCTTTGCACGCTGATTGCAGTGGCTTGTTTAATAAAATAAATAATTAAATAATAATTAAAAAATTAAAATAGGAAGCGAACTGATTCCCACTGCCAAGATCTTGCACTTTTGAATGGCAAAGGAGGCTAATTGGGCATACGGAATGCTTTTCTCCTAAAAGCTTGGGAAATTAAATGCTTATGGGATGATACAAAGACTTTAAAGGAGTTTTTCAGATTCAGGCAGAATTCAGAAAAATCAGGTTACTTACCTTTATCTTCCCAAATTTATTTTCCCAAATTTAAAATGAAATTGTCAGTACTTTCAAGCTCATATTAATTTTTCCAAAATATATACATTAAAGCTAATGAGAGAGCATGAATAGAAAAGAGGGGGAGTCATTTGACTTAACACCTTGTATACTAATCATTCAGTCTGTGTACACCTAATTGATCATCCACGTACTCAATGAGATCAAGATTTAAAATGACTGTATTGTCAACCTACTTTTCCTTAGTCCTTACAACCCCAGCAACAGGAGCTGATTTTTTTTTTTTTGTTTACTCCTCTTTCCTGCAATTTTATTTGAATATTTTTTCTTTTCACTATATTCTATAATCCTTCATTCAATAAAGTGTGTTATAACCACCCTTTCTCCTTTAACTCTATTATTTCTACATATAGGAAAAGTATCTTATCTGTCAGAGGCTAAAATTATAGGAAATGCATTATCTTTTAGGTGCTATTGTGTATGAGCTTATAGAGAGGAAAGGCTTTGAAGTGTGTCAGCCAATGAAAATCTAAGCAATAAGGTATTCTAACTCACTACAGTTTTGTGCAACCTTATCTATGAACTAACAATGAGTTCATAAAATGTCAACCCAGAGGGTAACTCCTTCAAAGTTATAAGTATTTGAAATTTACAGCCAATGTGCCCGTTCTCAACCTCAGCTGTCATGACAGTAAATACATCGATCAATTCCTATTGCATCTCACAATCAGAAACATGGAGAAAAGCTGTGGATTAGTTGCTAAAATAATAAGCTGCAACTTAACTTTAACATTTGTTTATGGTACATTTCAGCTGTCAATTATACCTGACCACCTGACAGCAATACTGACTCTATGTTGTGTATGTACAATATGTTCAGCAAACCAAAACATGACTTGTATAGAGTGAAAAAAAATTCAGAAAACATGAAGAAAATGATATGTCAGGTACCACTTTTGCCCTTTTCCTGTAGCAATATGTTTTAACTTACTATAGCTGTTAAGTTACCAGTAATGGATAAAAATGACAGCCTAAGAAAGATAAATCATAGATGGAGGGGTTTTATAGCATTGTCAGTAAAGTTTAGAGGAGACTCATATAAAAAGCAGCAATGCCACAGAAATATTATAAATACACCTAGAAAGTGCATTTTCTTTATGGGACAAGTAAAAATTACATTTTGTTCTATATTAATTTATTAACTCTTAAAGTCATGTTTTATATTATAAATGACAGTCATCAGGTTCTTTATTTTGGTGAATAGAGATGGTCAGTTTTAGTAATAACTAAATTGTTTGGCATGCTATTTATAGCTGCAGTGATACAAAGCAGAAGGAGACTTAAATGACCATCATAACTCCAAAACACAGTCCTGAACTATTTTTTTTAAAATGCATCAACGAAGATCAAAAGTATATTTCTCTCTAAATGTCTGGTTACATTTGAACATGGATTTCCTTCTCCCTGTGGATTTGCTACAAAGATTGCTTTGGCAGAAAAATCACAGTATTTTTTGGCAAACAATAATATAGAAATCATATTAGTGCATGCAAGAGAAGATATATGGAGGGGTTTGACAACAGAGAAAGCAAGCATTTGTTTAAATAATTTATTGTATTTTGTTTAAGGTGCAAGGCTTTGATAGCAGGAGGTTGAGAGAGACTGTAGGGGCAGCTTCTGTAAGAACATATCAGAAGCTTTCCCTGTGTTGAACATTCTCATATTGGAGTTCCATCAGAGTCCAAGAGGGACCTGCCACTGTCCAAAGCTGAGCCAACCAAGGACAGTGGTAGTACCTCAGTGACAGCATATTTAAGAAAGGGTAAAAAAATGCTGTGCAACAGCAGCTGGGAGAAAGGACTGAGATGAGAATAAGAAAAACATCTCTGCAGAACCAAGACCACGGTGAGACAGAATGTCACCTTGCAGCCCATGGAGCACCACAGTGGTGCAAGTGTCCACTCTGCAGACCATTGGGAACCCATTGATGAAGCAGGTAGGTATGCCCTGAAGAAAGCTGCAGCCTGTGGAGAACCCATGCAGGAGCAGAATCCTGGCAGGATCAATGACCCCATGGAGGACCCACATTGGAGTAGTCTGTCTTGAAGGACTTCACCATATGGAAAATACCCATGTTAGAGCAGTTCTTGAAGAATTGGAGCCTGTAAGGTAAGGTAAAAATTGGAGCTGTTCATGGAAGATTGTATCCAATGTCTATGAATCCATGCCAGAACTGAACAGTGTGGGAAGAGGAAGGAGCAGGAAAGACAAAGCCTCATTAACTGACCAAAAATCCTATTCCCTGTGCACCTGTGTGAGGAGAAAGAGGTAGAAGAGTTAGATGAGATGTTCAACCTGGAAAGAACGAAGGGGCTGGGCAAAGATGTTTTTAGTTTTATTTTATATCTCACTATCTCACTCTGTTGTGATTAATTTGCAATAAATTAAGTTAATTTCCCCAAGATGAGTCTGTTTTGCCTGTGATGGTAATTGGCAAGTGATTTCCCTGTCCATTTCTTGACCCATGACTTTTCATTGAATTTTCTCCCATGTCCTGTTGATGGAATAGTACAGTGCCTTAGTGGACACCTGACCACCACAAAGACCAATCCAGTACCTCTATCTAGAACAAAATATTTTAAATAAACTGTACAAATTAATTCCTCATATGTTTGTGTATTTGTAGAGTATTTGCTCTCCACTAGCATCTCTCTCAAATGAAGATAAATATTTCTTTCAAGACCAGCTTCATCATTGAATCACTGAGAACTCATAGATGATGGTAAGGATTAGTCCTTTTTATTTCAATTTCACACTGTTTTTCAGCTCTCCCCCTGATTTGGTATTTCAGATATTAATATTATGGGATCCTCAAGCCAAGTTCATAACTACTATCATAATGATATAGTAATTGTTTGTACTTCATTGTATTTCAAGGAAGCAAACTATGTCAATATGTCCTTCTCATTTTGTCATTCTATGCCAACTCTTTCCCTTTAGAGATCCATAATGATATGAAGAAAAATACAAATACTCAAAATGCATAGCTAAAAATAAAATCACTTTGTATTAAAATAAAAAAGTCAATATTCACAATATTCACACTTTTTATTTTCTAGTACAACTATTAACCATTGTTCAGTATGGGTAGTTTTTTTCTGATTAGGGGTTTTGATAATTTGTTTGTGTTTTCCTTGTTCTTGATAACTTCAGCAACTCCAAATGGTCAGTTTTCCCTCTCTTTGCCAATTTTTGGGGAGATTTAAATAATTTTCTGATCCAGGAATCAATTATTTTTAAATTCAAACAGAATTTTTGCTTTGTTCATATATATATATATATATATATATATATATATTTAAAAAATACGTTATATGAAAAAAAACCCTGTTTCATCTGTCACAAAGACCCAGAATTCCTGATACCTAAAAACATTCTGGGTAGACCACGATATTTGCTGATAGCTCACTAGACTATGAAATATCAAAGGCAGAAAGTAAATGGACAAATTTCTTAGAAAAAAAATTTTGGTCCTATCTGTCATTTGAATGACAGTCACAATTTTAAAGTCTGTGTTACCAGAAACCTGGAACAGAGTCATCAGGTGACATTTGTCAAAGAATTTGCAGACTGGTTTGTCTTATTAGCTTCATCAAGGGACCTTCAAGCTCATGAAGAACAAAACCTTGGTTTTCCATACTTACTTTATGATAATGCAAGTGTATTGTAGTAAAGACTCAGAAACCATACAATCAGTACTAATCATCAGAGAAAATATGGAGAAATATAAAAATTTTCAAAACAAACATACTTTTGTGAATGTTATTTACAATACAGATAAATTTAATAAAATCCAGAAACGAGAATATGTGGGCAAAACACAATCCTTTCTTCTCTGCTGAAATTACTCATAACTCACAATTTGAAATGTCAGTTCTTCTTTTATAAGACCTAATTTTGTAAAAAGAGCAGTTCAGAGACTGATTTTGTCTTATTTCCATGACAAGAAATTGCTTTCCAAAGAAAAATTGGGGTATGTCCAAATTTTTTCTATCTGCTGCTTTTTGCTGAAAATTCAGCATTTGTTGCTATTCACACCCTCTCCAGACTCATTCACAGCAACTTTGCCCCATGGAAAGCATTTTTTTCATCGGAACCATGAACAGAAATTAAGGAAAATCATGAAAAATGCAAACTAAGAAAATGCATGAAATAAAACATTCAAATATCATGTGCTGCTGCTTCACTTCCCATTTTAAATACATATGAGATTATGTCCTCCAGATTGTATTTTCCAATTATGTGAAGGCAGTTAAGATCTACAGTGCACAAATGGTCAGCAACAGAAAGGAACAGTTTATGACAGGAAGCAACTCCATCAATTCAGCTGCTAAGAAAAAAAGTGGGGCACAAGATGAACCCTGCAAGTGACTAGAGAAGTATTTCTTATCATAATATATATATCTTGACATTTTTTTTTTAAGTGAAAAGTCTTCAACAGATGCTGAAGAGTTATATTTCTCAGTTTCATTACTGTTTAATGAGTCTCACTTTATGTCCAAGACTAAAGCTAGGTTCATCTCATTTTGTGAGGTCTGGTATACACAGGAGATTTTTCTTGGAAATTGCCATGGAACAAAATCCTTATAGGCACCTTAGTTATATGAATGTAACAAATATGCTATCCTGATTTTACATGCAGTCACTGTTGCTGTGACCCTACTGGCTCTGTCAGCAATTGGGAAAAATATCATCTTGAATTAAGCCTTCTCAAACACAATGCAAACTTGATTTTGATTAAAAAAAAATAAATTGAAGTTTCATTATTATGTCATTAAGCTATAGAAAAAGCAAAGGATGCAAATATCTTAGACAGAACTCAACAGTTCCTTCTTTGTAGGACTAAAATTAGTTTTTGCTGTTCATAGTCCTTAAAAGCAACCTGTTATTCAAATAGACACACAAATTGAATCATCAAGTAAAGTTTTAATGTATGAGATTGCTGGCTGAAGTGTACTTAAGATTTTTCTAGAAGACAATTACTGGTAAGGGAAGTAAGAATCAATAACATCCTAAGAATAAAGCCTGCTTTTACAGCTCAAAATTTTATCTTTTAACAAAATCTCTTTGGAGGGGTTATTTTTTTGTGAGGAAGAAGCTCAAAGGGATTGTACAGGTGTTCAGTGTAAGAGAATTTACTAGAAAGGTATTTGATTAGGTTGTTTATCATGTGCTAGCGATTTTTATTTTTGTAATGCAAAGTTGCTGTTCCTATATTATATATGCATATTGTGCACACAACACTATTTCTAGATTGCAAAATCAGCTAAAGAAATTAAATAAAACCTGCTTTTTCTTTAGCCAAAAATTTACAATATTGAGATATTCCCACAAAATGAAGAAGATAAACTTCATAATAGCTAGCAGTGAAGGTAAGGTAGGTTATTTTTAGTATGAAAGAATACAATGTGACACAATTTCTAGCTCCACTGTGCATCACTAAGTGTTATGCTTTACTCCTGTAGAGAAAAACTACCCATGATAAGAAAAAATGTTAGAATTTCTTATTGATTCGAACATCATAAGTGAAATATCTCATAGTAATTAAATGAGAAAAGTATTTTAGTAAAACATTTTGTTTAGTATGGCTGAGGTTTTCTTTATTTACCAGAGACCTATGAAAATTTCAAGCTTTAAGATATATCAAAATACTTCTGTAAAGATAATATTCATCCTATAAACTGGAAACATACCTCAAAAAGTTACTAGAATTAAGGTGAGGAACAACAGTTTTCAGCAGCAAATAGTAAGAAGTTTATTTTTCTTTTTCAGTTTTAAATTAAATCTGTACATTGTAAATGACTCAATAAAAACGTATCACAGTATTTTCCTTGGGGATATTATATATGCTAGTTTTTAGGTATTTGAATTATTCTTTTCTCAACATTAATGTCAGTTTAAAAAATTAATTTAGCAACGTTATTTCTTTATCCTATTGCTGATAAATATAAGCATTTTTAAATTTTAACTGTCACTTAACCCACATAAATTAAACATAAATTAATCATACCTATTGAAGGGAAAAAGCCTCAAATGAGATCTTTCTCATACAGAGCTCACAACATGCTCTTAAATCATTCTTCTCACTAATATGAATATTTTCACTGCTGTTTTCATGTTTCAAGGCAGAGCAATGCATTGCTTTAGCCAATCAGTTCTTAATTTATTTTCCATGGACAACTGAAAAACAAGGTTTGCAATTCTTGGTATGTAATTGTGCTCTGTGGTGAAGTAAAAGTGGTGTTAATTGATTCTGATTGACAGAAAAGCAAAAATTATTCATATGTGACACTTTGGATCTTCTCTGAGGCCTCAGAAACAAGGACCAAGAATTTTCTTAAGTGAGCTGCTGTAGCCCTGTGAATAAGAATGTCTCATGCTAGTATTTGCACTTTCAGAACTGTGAAATGTACATCAGAAATACCAAATTAATTTTAGGTGTAACTAAGAATTGGATAAATAGGTTTTGTCAGAGGTGACACCTGATCCTGTCAGATCTCGGAAGCTAAGCAGGGTCAGCCCCAGTTAGTACTTGGAAGGGAGACCTCCTGGGAATACCTGGTGCTATAGGTTCTAGTCCCGAGGACTTCACTGTCACCGTCCAAGCTCCCTCAGCCGTGGCAGATGAACCTTAGAGTTAAAGGGTGGGGCCAGTTTCGTGCACGCTGTGCCTCATCTAAAAAAATCCACTACGCAGGCTTGAAGGGCACCCCCAAGTGGGTAGAGCCCTTCCCAAATCTTCATTCACAAAGCCAAGCCATACATACATACATACATACATACATGGCAGTTGACAACACTAGTTCTCCCAATCTACCACCACTTTGTACCCTTTTAGCTATCTCACCTATTCTCAGGTATTTTTGTATCTTTAGGACTTCACCTGCATTATCAGTTAATTTGGCATGAAAGGAGAAGATTGGTAGATCAAAGCAGTAGATAGTGAGGCACCTCATACCTTAACTAAATGAGCCTTAGGAAAGAACAGGTGTAGTCCCTCAACAAAACAACTCCGATTTTCATGCATTCAATGTTGTTTAAAAAAAACCAGTCCTGCTGGGAGGACATCTTTTCTTTCTCAGTTGATAGACCCATTGCTGAGAAACATCATACTCTTCTTTCACCTCTTTTCCTGGATGAAGGTAGGAATTATTGTCCCTACCATCACTGCTCTTGTCAAAATCTCACATACTAAATGCTTCTACTATCATTTTTGCTATTTTCTAGGTGAAACCTTAGTGACAGCTGCTCAATCTTCACAGGGATGATTTCCTCAGTTTCAGGAAAACAATCACATTCTGCCCAAACATTCATATTTTACCCAGAGTTTCCATGGCTTGAGGAAATGACAGTATCTTTGTGTTCTCAGCCTCCTATAATCCCTTTTTTCACACAGAAGTCTTCACAAATAAAAGATTTCATTGTTAATCTAGTAGCTAAGTATTTCTTGTTTTCTCAAGAGCTTTGAGAAAATGCACAGCATGCATTATGATAAAATACTGAAGTTCTAGTTACACAGTCCTAATTCCATCCTCTGTGTTTATAAATTCCCTTCCCTTCCCTTCCCTTCCCTTCCCTTCCCTTCCCTTCCCTTCCCTTCCCTTCCCTTCCCTTCCCTTCCCTT
>JAWWLZ010000082.1:71490802-71500969 GCA_035041345.1 Poliocrania exsul
ATAAAACCCTATATCTTTCTCCATTAATTTGTCTTTAGTGTGTCTCTGTTCACAGGGTACGCAATCTAAGGCATCAGGATTAAGGGTTGGACTTGATGATCTTGGAGGTCTCTTCCAACCCAACTGATTCTATGATTCTATGATTGGGAAAATGCCAGAGGTTTTTGAAGATCTTCTAGGGAAGGTGCCAGATCTGGGACTGGATGGGGTGAAAACTCGGGAAAAGGAAGGGTCTTAGGTACTCTGGCTAGCCAGTAGGAGAAACAGAGGGTAACAACCAATAGAAAAGCAGGGATTGGGGATAGACAGATGTAATAACCAATGGAATTTGGACAGGGGCAGGGCTGGCTGCAGCTCTGGGCATGCTGCTCCAGCCACGAGGCAAAGGAAAATCCTACACGGGGCTGCTCAGCTTGGACTGGCAAGACCAGCTCAGACGTTTTTCCCTTGTCTCCTGATGTGGCTTTGCAGAGAGAGGAGGGGCACTGCAAGCTTTCTGATCCCAGGGGTTTCCTGTGGGTGGAGGCTGCTGTGATGTCCTGGTCCCAGGGGCCCCCAAGGGAGGGGAGGCTGTTTCCCAAACTGGGAAGAAGAAATAACATGCTCAGTGGTCAGGTTGGAGGACTCATTTGGGGAACAAAAAGTCTGCGGGAACAAAAAGCCTTCTGGAGACACAAAGGAGACAGGGAGGGGTAGATACAATACAAGGTGAGGTGTGGTGTAAAGAGCCCCACAGGGGAGCTGAAAGAGGTGATACATAAACTTTGCGACTAAAATATCCATAACAAGTAAGGACACAATTTTAAAACTTCATCAAAGTCTCTTAGTATGCATCTTCTCGGGTTCAAGGTGCTTCTCCAGCGCTGCTCTCCTTGGGATTAATTTCAGCATTTTCCTACATTCCCTAGGCAAGACCTTAAATCAGCTGGGATTTTATAAAGAGCCTATGTGTACTTTTTTTTTCTTTATAGTGAAATCCCCAAAGAATAAATTGTTCTTAAACTCACAAAAGCTGGGGATTTTTAAACTATTAACTAGAGTTCCTGGCTTTTAAAATGCAGACAGATTAGAAATACATAGGATTTATATTCAGTGATGTCTCTCTTAACTCACTACTTCTTTACTTCTAGCCTGTTTAGTGACTAAGACACAGCAAGTCAAAGCCCATTCCCTGTTCTCCCTGTCCATCGCTTCTGAAAATCTTCTGTCTGCTCCCTGTTTCTTCTCAGCAGCTCAGGTTTGCCTCCACCTGCAGTCTTCTACATAATTCAAGTGACTTTCTCACTCTCTTCTGCTCGCTACAGCATACAGTTTCCAGGAGCCCTTCTCTCTGCCAGATACTCTTGCTTCCTGAGAAGAAACATGTCTCATCTGTCTACAGAGAATCTGAGTTAATCCCCCTCTTGAAAGGAGCATAACGTGCAAAATAAGAAGATGCAAAGTTACCATCTGTCCCATTCCTGTAAGTTCTCATCAGAAATAATCTGTTCTCCATTGCAGATAGGGAGAAAAAATAATAATCTTAAATTTCAACAAGAAGGATTCGGGTTAAAGACAGGGCAGTGGAACAGATTATGTGGAAGACTGGAATCTCATCAGAGATACTTCATAAAAGAGTCAACTATTAATCTGTCATCAATATAGTCCACCCACAGAATATAAGCATAGAAAAAAAAATCCTCTGTAACTTTTTTTTAAATTTTATTCAAATATGTTTTGTTTCTGTAAGACTTTATCATGTTGTGATGTGCTGATTTCAGCAGGTGTTAAAACTGGAGTGTAATTTTCCATATTCATGACTACTGGGGACTGGGTGAACCTGGACCTTGGGAGAGGCATGAAAGCTCATGAGCAGAAAGAAGCTACTTGAAAAATATGTTTTGCTTGAGTAAGAACTATTTGAAACCTAATGCTTTCCATGAAGTTGTGCTTTAAAGATTTAAGTCTGTTTGACTCTTATACCTATGGCTATGCCCCAAAATCTTTTAAAATCAATGTGATGTGGAAACAACAGCCTGTATGGGATATTAGACAACATTTAAATTCAGTATTGAATGGGCAGATGGAGGGATTTAATGTCTGCAGTTAGTTTTTTCTTTGTTAGAGGCATTTCTTCACCCAAGTGTGAAAATGCATAAACAACTCAAAAATTGGATAATAATGTAGTGGCTTTTTAAAAAAAAAGACAAAGAAAATATTTAATTTAAAGTTTTCCTGTAATTGTGCAATTTAATTTTCATACCACAAGAAAGCAAAAGCAACTGATGACTTTAGGGTTTTTTGTTGTTGTTGTTGTTTTTTTAAATTTGTCTAGAGAGAGAATCCTTGGGAGTTTTCTTGGAGGTAGATTGGTTTTGTTCTGTCATGTTTATTGATCTTTGGTTATTATTATTCTATCCAGGTTGTTGTTGGGTTTGGGTTTGTTGTTTTTTTTTTTAACTGAGACTAGTAAAGGACGCAAGATGTTGAGCAGCTATTTCAGTATTTCTTCTAAATGATGCTTTTTCTTGTTCCTGAATTTACTTGCTCTTTATCATTTGTAACAGGTTCAATGCTTAAAAAAACTCCTCTAAAATAATATTTTGGCAACTCTGTGTCAATTTTACTGCAACCTTCTCTATGACACACAATCTGTATTTTATACAAAGGGAAAAAATATAATGTCACATTCAACACAGCTTACTGGACTTTTTTTCTTTCCTCCAGAGGCATGTGCATTCGATATGTCTGCAGAAAATATTATAAATGAAACTTTTGTTGCACACATGCAATTATACCCAGAATGACATTTGTGACACTTACTAGAAAGGGCAAAAAAATCCCCCAAACAAAAACCAAAAGAACAACAACAACAAAACCAGAAAAACAAAAAAAACCCCCAAACCTCACAGATTAAAAAGTAATGAGATACTTGTACAGCATACAGCTAAACCAATCTTAGGGTCTCGTTTAAACCAGACTTGTATGCTGTTCAAACAGCAAATTTGAAAGCACTGGTTTAGCAATAGCTTCAACAAGTTGGTTGGTGCACATATCTGTGGTAGTTTTTTATACTGTTGGGCACACCTGAATGGTCTAGCTGCAAGGAGACTTCACTCGCCTTGAATGAGAACTAGAGATGAATGGGATGAAATTGGATCCTATCATATTTACATCTGCTTCATAACCTAATCCCTTAGTGCATCAGCAAAATAGCCTGGAATTCTATCTCTGGTAATGAACAGCAAGCAAGTCCCTTATACTATCTCTGTGTGTTTTCCAGTTTTATCCAGAAAGAAGTTGCTATGATGGACTCCCCTTTGCTTAGGTGGGCTGGTTGAGCCCTGCTATTGTTTCGCTAATTAAGACTGGTGTCTTAAACAAAATGTTTTTATGACAGAAAAGGGTGATAAGAAGCTGATAAGAAGCTGATCCATCCGAGGTGGAGTAATGCTTTTTATCATGCCAATTTCCTCTCTCAGGATAAGAGAAACTCCCCCTCAGAGGAGGTATCAGAGCTTACAAGTAAGCCTGAAGGTATTCCTCCCTTCTGTCATGTCATTAGAAGCGGCCATAAAACCATTAACGACCCCCGAAATGCTGTCCTCTCCTCTGACTTTATTTCCATAGAGTTGTATCAGACAACGTAAAACCCCTCCCCAAGGAAGGAATCCAGATATTACCACATAAGCCTGAAAGTATATAACACGTAGAACTGCTGCTCATGCCCTCATCTCCACTCCAAATGGGACCATCACTCCAACCTTGGACCCCAAAATTATGATGATTGTCTTGTCAGTGGATCATTTCGCTGTAATCCACCCCAAGAGATCTATTAACAAGAACCTCTCTTACACTGTCTCAGTGTAGTCATAATATTTGCAAAAAGACCATCATTTAGTTACACAAAACATCAATAAGGTCAGCACTCATATTACATTTGCAAGTCTAGTACAGGGAGAGGGTGGGTGTGAAATTGTCACCCATATAGAGCTGACAGGAAGTTTTCTAAGCATTATAAAACTGTATAAAAACTTTTGTAAACTGGATAATAATTTCTTATGTGAATATGGGCCCAGTCGTAGCCTAGAGACATCCCTTTGTGCACAGATGTCACACAAGTAGCATTACAGCAAGAAGAGTGAAATTGTTTACAGCAAATTTGATGATGCACTAAAATGACAATTCCTCAGTTTCTGTCTGCAATTCTTGAGTTCTTTCATTAATGTACAGAGGTGTGATGGAGGCTAAATTTCACTTCTGGATGCTTTTTTTGAAGTAGGGATAATATTATTTCAGGGAATTTAGGAGGGCCATAGGACCACACAAAGTCTCCCTTTAAACAGAGCATAAGTCACAACATAGGGACTGAAAGGGAATGACCAACCTCTGCTTTAGACTTTCACTCTGATGCTTAAGATCTTTAGAGATGAATCTTAACTGACAGTCCAGTTGTCAAATTGCCAGATGACAGGGTTCCTTTCCTCTTAGTGTTTATCACTCAACATCTGTTGTCTTCTAGTATATGATTCCAGCAGAAGATACAGGGTCAGTTCATACATCGTTTGTCTGACCCTTTCTTCCACAGATGCCACTGAGAAGAAGGCAAATTGTTACGAAGAAAGTCCAGGAAATTTTATTTCACAGCAGGGAATGGACAGTATTTGTGTTCTTTAAATCTTTACAAAAGATGTATTAGGACATATTTTTAAACATGTGAGAGAATCAAGGCAGAACTTTAACCTTTTTTTTCCTCGTATTATGCAATTTTAAAAAGTATGTTTCTCTAAATATAGTAAATTTGGAAAGAAAATATATGTCACGAATGCATGCCATTTAACTGAAAAATGCCTATTGTTTCCTCAGCTACTCAGCATGAAAATGATGATTATGAAAAGAAGACACTAATTGTAAGCTGAGTTCTCAGAAGGATTATTTCATACACAGTTTAATGGACTTTACTGGATTTGTAAAGTGTTCAGGTGTCTGTTCTTTTATGAAGTAAATTGTCATGTGGTTTTAGAGACCATATAATGCTTGATAATATTCAGGACAACCCTGGGAAAGAGGAGAGAACACCTTCACCACTATTCTGTGTATAACACACTAGAACAATTCACACAACCTGTGAGTCAGTCCTTCCTGCCTCCTGAGCAAGAGCCTTCCATATAGAGACGTTTTTTGGCTATGTAGGTTATTCTGGGGGATGGTGTACTGATCCCTCTATCCTTCTCTCTTAATTGAAAAGCCTTTGTATGCATGAAAAATAGGTGTGCTGAGGTGTCCTGAGCCACAGGAAGAATTGCATTTCAGATGTGCAATATGTGCAGAGCTGTTCAGTGACTTCAGTTAGACCTTGGAACTGTCAGGCTTTGCTTATATACCCAACAGCATTTCCTCTGTTCTACCATCTTAGCACAGTAAAAATTCTGTATCATTATTTTTAATGAAGAGAGGGGAATTAGGATTCACAGCTAGATAATTGGTTTTCAGTTAAGGTCATCGGCAAGAAAAATGCAATTTTGCGATACAGTGCAGCAAGTAGTTTTTTGTAACTTTATGAAAAAAACACAGCAGACGGGCATGGCCACAGAGAAAACTGAGTCAAAGTTGTGTGCACTTCTTAGAAGCATCCGCCAATGTGGAGAAAAAAATCAGTTCTTACAGAAGCCTTTCTCTCTGTCTGAAGAGAAGACCTGTAGGAAAAGCATAGGAGGAATTCTTTCCTTCCCATTTACACTGTAGTACTAGTGTCTAGGATCATCCAAACTTTCACAAAGTTAGTAAAAGTCTAATATCAGTCATAACACTAATTTTTTGCTTTCATGAGAAATTTTTCACAACTTAATGCATACCAGAATTTTAGAAGAATTTAAAGAGAATTCTGAGAAGGTACCAGAAGTTATTTTTTCATTATTTATAATATTTTAATATTTAAATTGGGGGGGGGGAGCAATCTTTTTTATTCAGATGTTAGCACAGTTCAAGGGGCCACATATTGAGACAGAAAATATATTTTTATGAATTCATCCCAACATGATTTTCAATCAGAAACTCTTGTTACATAGTTAAGCTTGCCATTCTTCACTTTTTCTGCTGATAATATGCATTAAGGCATTACTTGTATGCATCTTATATAAGACCTAGTTGCTTTAAATTACTTTCAAAGCAATTAGTTTGTGAACCTGGAAGCCTCCCAAGATGCTTTATCTTGACTAATGGCCCAGATGAAACTGTGTTTGAACTTTGAATGACTACACAGGCTGCTTCTTGGTGTACTTTAAGGGTCCAGTTATGTAGTGCTTATGCACAGTTTCCATCAGTCTTAAAGGAATGACATAGATATAAGTAACTTAGAATTTTTCTTTTTTTTCCTTTGAAATACCATTTCTTCTACATTACACAGCTTACCTTTGAAAAAAGCAGTGTATTTGCAAGAGTTTGAAAGAAATCTTTGCAAAATAATTTTGTTGTTTCAGATTGGAACAATCCCTCTTTCTCCACACTGCAGCAGAAAGCAGAAGTGATGAAGCACAACAAATGATTGAAAAAATGTTTTAATAGAACCTTTGTGATTTTTAATTGAACATTTGCAGAATCTAACAATACAGAACTGCCATGGTTAAAGCAAAGGTTGGACATCTGATAAAAAAAAAAAATTAGAGTAGTGGATTTCCCTTTTTGGTTTGTTTGGTGGTTTGGGGTTTTTTTTGTGTTTTTTTTTTTTTTTGCAAATATTTGAGATTCTTGTGCTCATCTCTACTAACTAGCCACTAGCCCAGAGCTAGTAAGTCCAACTTTCTCAGCAATCAACAGACATGTAGTTTCAGTCATGGCTCTCTGTTGAAAATATAAACAGATCACCTAAAGACTTTTTCAACTGGGGCCATAAAGCAGAATATTATAGGAAAGGATAAAACTGAAAATAGCAAACTTTCAATGAATATTGAAGTTTATGCCGAACACAAAAGAGAAAGCTTATGTAGAACACAAAATATTATAAAACAGATTTATAAAATGTATTAACATTGTAACACAGGAAGCTATTACCCAGTCTTCAATTCTTTTACTCCTCTCTGTTTCACACATGAGTTGACAGAAGTTTTTGATTGAGAGAAATGACTAGAGAAGTGAATAAATACGTAAGTAATGCTGTTCCATTTATATGAAAATGTCTCTGAAGACCAAATCAGCGTTAATGTATGGTATATATAAATCAAGAATAACAATATCCAAACTGTTCAGATGGGGACTAGTAATCTTAACAGCACTGGACATGTCCTTGAGGCAACATAAAATGCACAAATTTTGACTTTTCATTAGTGAAGGATTATCTCCCAAGGTCATCATAAAAGAAAGTTTATTACAAAGACTGGAAAGATGCAGATAAAGGCTTTTCAGAAATCTAATTTCTTTTTAAAACGCACATGTTAAATGGTAGTTTTTAAATCTTTCAAGCTACCCATCCTCACTGATTTTATTTTCATAAAGAACTTAAATAGGGGTTGAATTTTCCCTGTAGTAATAGCTCCTTGAAGGCCTCTGGAAAGTGAGTAGTGCATTAACCAACCTCCAGAGTGACCTAAATGATGAACAACCTTTAGGACACCTGAGGCAAGTGAACTTTCCCTCACTGCATGCCAGAGCTGATGTACAACAACATCACTCTTCTGAAGTAAAACCTAGCTGCCATTGGCTATCCTATAATTACTTGGGTTCTGAAATATTGCCTACTGCTGCCTGCACAAATCTGGTAAGTTGGCTACTTATTTATTGTCTTCTAATTTGCTCACAGAATTCTTGGCGGTGTAGAAGTTCTGCAAGGGGGGGGGGGAAGACAGAAAAGAGTATTTTAGCTGTGGTTTTGTGGTTCTAATTAGCAGGAATTTTGAGAAGCATTTAAATTTGTAAATATTGGTAAACATCAGTGCTTATTTCTTTTACAGTGTTATTTCAGCCTAAGTGAGCTAACATGAATCTTTCTTCAGTGTTCTCTGAACTAATTACTGGAAAACAGAGAAAGCTATTTTTGCTGACTGAAAATTCTAAGAGCCATTTTCATTTTAGCTTGAACGATCTGAAGAGGGAAAGGCCTTTAAGAAAGTCTGGGTTTTTTTTCTGTGATCCTGAAACTTTTGATGCTTAAACATAGGTGACTGTGATGGCTGTTGTGTGTTCAACTTATTAAGGAAAAGTTAAGCTAAAGCAGATAGAATTCCTAGCTATGAAATTTGCATTATTTGTGTGTTTTCTGTACTTATCCATAAATTCACAAAGATACAATGCAACTTCCCTATCAGTTTGTATCTGATATAAATGGTTCTTTGTTTTCATTGTTACTAATCTGTGCTTAAAGTCATGGGGAGTCCTAACTATTATCTAATCACATTAGACATTCTGGCTGGGTTGTGTTGCATTTTGTGTTGCAATCCGTTCCTGAGTTCGCACTGGTGTAAGTATGGGATACTGCTGTGCAGAGTGGTCTTGAACCGAGGTAGCTGTTGTGTGTGTTGAAGCAGGCATGCACATGTGACAATCCAAATCAGGAAGCAAAGTTATTCCATAATTTGAGAGGCTGCACAACACACTGGTGTTTAGACATAGGATTGCAATAAATACTGGGCTAGAGCGTGGAGGCAGAAGGAAGGACTGTCTTTTTCCACAAATGCTTAAATTTAAGTTATAATTAAATAGAAGTTCTTAGTAAAATTACAGCTTAAGTTACTAAAGGGACACATTCCAAGACTGACCAGAACTCCTCATGTTACTCTATATTTATATCTGCTTGTCTCAAAATTTCAAATTTCAATGCCTGTTGATATTTTAATTTTTTTCTGTGCATATAGTTTATCATGTTAAATAGGGAATGTCAGCTTTATCTGTATAAAGTTCATGTCTTTTGTGAGATATATGCTACCTAAATGTCTTTATTGTCACATCTGTATTTATGTATGTGTCTGTTCCATACAAATGTAAACATAATTTTTGTAGCTATACTGACTATACTACTGTGGCATTTGCTGATCATTCCATGCAAAGCCTTTAAGAGAGACTTGGTTTACAGTGTTCCCTATTACCACAGCTCTACTAAACATAAGATCTGTCTCTTTAGGGAACATAGCCATTAAATACACAGTCCTCACATCAACATCTTACCTTCCAGGGGAAAAAAACAACAACAACAACAGCAACAAAAAACAAAACAAAACAAAAAACACCACCACATAACAACACAAAACATTGAAAAGGCATCTCATCACCATTTAGTTACAGTGTTGCTTAGAAAAATCCAACATTGATACAGTATGCACTTTCAAATACTTAAAACTAATCCAATAAAAAAACTAATGATTTTCAATTAATCCTAGAGGTGCCCCATGCTGTTAATTGGACCAGTTAATTTACCACAGGGCTGTCAGACAAGTACCACTTATACATACCATTTCACATACTGAAGAAATTTTCTTATTTATGTCACTCTTTTAGAAATCCAAAAGCCATTTCCTGAAATATTTTAATTAAAAAGGCTTAAGATAACTGTTATCTCTTACAAAAATAGGTAAAAGTATGCTTTGAATCCTTAGGGGTTTTTTTGTTTTTCTCTTCGATTTTTAAATTTAGGTTTGTGGTTATTGTTCTTTGAATAAGTATTGATAATAAAATAATTTACTGTTTTAAAGCCTCATTTTAATGTTTTGTTGTGGAATGTTTCTGTTTGATATTGTAAGTTTTCAATTTTCCACTTAAATTGTTCAATCAAAATTCTCTTTTATTTTTCAGGAAAAAAGCGTTAATGAGAGGGGTTGAGGTCAGCTGTCCTGGCTGTGTTCACTCACAGCCTACTCACTGGTGGAGCCATTTGAGAAGTGGAAAAGCTCTTTATGCCATGTAAGCACTACTCAGCAATGGTTAAAACAAGATCAGAGCATAAAGAAATATTAGAAAAAATGTGTCTTGAAGCTGCTGGTATTCAGGAAGGTTGTATGAAAATTTCCTTGAATCCTCTGGATCAGTAGATCCTTTTCAGTTATCTGGCTGCAAACCAATGAAAACCTTCAGAACCGTCCAGGCTCTGAAATTTGCATGGCTACTTGTTGTTGTAGTTTGGATTTATCATGTAAATTCTCTCCCCTGCCACTAACTGCTGATGCAAGTAGTTAACAAAGAAAGTAGTTAACTGTTGATCGC
>JAWWLZ010000082.1:71502950-71520596 GCA_035041345.1 Poliocrania exsul
GTTGTCCTATGTAGGGCCAGGAGTTGTCCCAATTATCCCTGTGGGTCCCTTCCAACTCAGAATATTCTATGGTTTATGATTCTAAGATCTTTATGCCTGCTTACAGTAGCTTGGAAGTTTATTTACCCTGAAGTTATTTCCAGAAAAGAAAAGCCTTACCCCTTTTTCTGACCATGTACCCTGGTCTTCAACTGGTAAATGTATTTGCTATTTCACTTCCTGTTTTTGTAAATACTGGAAAAATATCTGTACATATGTACTTAAATTGATTGCAAAGTTTTCCTCGTCTCTAAGATACGAGTCTTTGAGATGATAGAAGAACTTTCACTTATAAACAATATTATATCATTTTCTGAGATAAAAAATGGTCAAATGTCTCCAATTCATGTTGATTAATCCTCTAGGAAAAAAATTAGGACACAATTCATAGAAATATAAATGTGAGTCATAACTGCATCTATTTACTGAATGGGTGAAAGGCTGAAAATAAAATAGAAGGCTTTATAAACCACCAGGGAAGTACAGGACAGATAATATGAAAACAAAATAATAAAAATATTTTGAATTTACTAAGTTCTTCCATAAAAATAATTTGGAGGATATGCACTTGAACTTTTTCAAGGGGAATAATGCAGATGAAAAGGCAGATCAAACTTTTGAAAATGCAAAGCTTGCAAAAAGATGTCTGTAGCATGGTACAAGTAGAGAAAACAGAAAGAATTATACCTGCATAGTACAAAGATAATCTATAGTAAGATAAGGAGGAGCTTCAAAATGGCTGAATACTTTGATTAAAATCAGAAATTTGGCAAAGGAGGACATTAAATTAGATTAAGCTAGTATTAAAAACCAATAAATATGTTTTAAAAACGAACTAATTATGGCAATAGCCCAAACAGGAATAAATGTTGCCCATTTCCTGGGATTTATTGTCTGTAGCACGGGAATTCAAGATGCACATTCAATTACATTTAAAATTGACCAAGGACAAAGATATTTTGTTGTGTTTTTTGTTTGTTTGGTTGTTTTTTTTGTTTGTTTGTTGTTTGTTTTTTATTTCCTATCAGGACTTGGAAGAGCTGAGTCCAATACTGATTTAAAACTTTTCTTCAGCAATGTCGTGTCTTTAAAAATAGTGATGATGCTGTTGACCTATCTGATAGGAATGTACTAAGCATTTGCACAGTGCTTTAGAAATTCCAAATATTTGATTAATGGTAAAAATTACTTTGAATAAAACCAAATAATGCTGAATAGAAACAAATCTATGTATGAAAACAGCAGGTCTTTTCTTCAGTGGGAAAAAAACACCATAGCAGCAATTCACCAGGAAGCAAGTGTAGTCTTCACATTAGTGTGAATGGTAAGTTATATTTAAATCCTACAATAGAAAGCTTTTAACTTTCAAATAGGTTGCTTTATCAGTAATAGACTGAAGAACATCAGGTTTAAAGACAGCAGCACAATCCAGTGTTTCTATTCTTCCTGAAGTTTAAAGCTTTGTTATACAGAGACTCAAATCTTTGAGATTATTTTATGATAATGAAATCACATAGCTAATTTCTAAATTATATAACGGATAAAGTAATGTATAAATAGCATTTTTCATTATCTAATTCCTTGGTCTTCAATCACAAATGACAAATATTCTATCTTAAGTCTTTTTACCCATTATCAATTCTCTCTACTTGTAATATAAATAAAGCTGCGAAGAACTGAGATGACACAAGGGAATACCGATAAAAGCTAAATGAGTGAGGAAAACTGTATTGCTTTTTAAGCATAACTGAGGAAAGTCTTGGGTGTTTCCATGGTTATCCTCTGTTCTGCCATTGCTTATGTAAATTCAGTAGAGGAGTTACATTTATGTTAATAAGACACTAGCATAAGCAACTGTTAAAATTATATATTATATCAATGTGGTCTACAAGGAAAGAAAATATAAAAGATAAAAAGTAGTTCTAAGACATCTGAAGACTCCAAAGCAAAAGAAGTTTTTTTTTCCTATGGTCTACTATTTTGCTTGCATAGAGGTTAATCCTAGTAATTGATTATATCTTATTGTCTCAAAAATATGGACACCCCCACCACCACTCCCCCCTCAAAACAGACACTCAGCAGACACTGAGATTAGGAAATTTGCAAGATTTAATAACCAGTAACTATAAGCGCATTATTTGCATGAATAACAGGACAGTAACTCACCGAGAAATAACAAGATAATTAAAATAATTTTTTGTGTTCTCTTTCATTAAACAGCTGTCAGAATTTGTGCTTCGAAATGTAATTAATTTCACTTTAAGGACATGGGGAGAGGTAAGAGGGGGAAAATAATCTTTTCTCAAGAATAAAATTAACTTGTCAGAAATTTCAGAATGGACAGGTAGTAAAATGTCAGAAGGAGAGTGAAGCAGCCCCTAAAACATGGGGTCTGAGAGTTTTTGAGTCAAGATCAGAGAATAAGTAGCAGTGCAGTGTTGTGGTGAGGACCCATCACAAGCCTTCACAAGAGGAAGGAATTGATGCAGCTTTTTGTACAGAGATATCAGAGTTCTCATGATCTCATGACCTGGTTCTTATTGTGTTTGTCAAACATTGAGTCATCTCATGGGAAGAAAACACAGTACTGTGCAAGCAATTCAAGAGGTTCCTAGAATATCCTCCTGATTATCTCCCAAGGCTAGAGGAGTCATCTACTCCTAATGCTCTACTTGTCCTGGTGCTCACAAATTGGAACTTCACAACTATGGACTGATTGAAGTCAGAATACAGAAAGGAGATGGTAAAACAAGCAGTGTAATTTAGACTCTAGACTTATTCCACTGACAAACCTTCAGTTTATTTAAGGAATCACAGGGCAGAATACACTGAGGAATCACCATGAATTAGAAAAGTGCCTGTGAGAGATGGCTTATTTTATTTAAAGAGAGAGAGAGATAATAAGCAAACTACCTTGCTATATAGAGACCTTCAAAAGAACTGAAGTGCACCAAAGAATTGGAAACAACTACAGGCAACAAAGAAGGAGCACAAAATTATTGCTTGGATATTTTTGCATGAAATTAGAGCAGCCAAAGACTTACTGACATTAAAATGAGAGAATGTCATGAAGTGTAATGAGAAGGAAATGTTCAAGATAGGCATAGGAAAATAAAATTCAAGGAAGAGGCAGATCTGTTGCTAAACAGGGGAGAGAAGTTAGTGGTGGACAATGTTGAAAAGGCTGAACTACCCCATGGCTTTTTTTCTTCTGTTTTTAGAGATGAAGTCTGTTCACAGAAGTGAGAAAAAAGTAGTTTGGGATGGGTTCATGTCCATGGGACAACACAGAATTCAACTGAAATTACTGAAAATATATTTTGATGTGATTGTGAGACCTCTTAACACCCACTAAAAAATAACTATAGCAAATGGAAAGGGTCCCACATGATTAGAAAGAGGATGATATTGGACTCACCTATCCTTAAGTAACACAGGAGGGATAATCCAGGGACCTCTCAACCAGTCAGCTTCACTTCCGTCCTTGGAGGAATCACAGAGCAGCTTCTCCTGGAGCTTGTTTCCAGTTTATGAATTAAAAGAAGGCAATTAGGAAGATTTTTGTGGATTCAACAGAGAAAATGGATGAGCAACTTTATTGCATTTTATGGTGTAATAACTCTCTATGCAGATGTGAAGGATTTTGCAGCCTCTGCTCCAGAAAGGCTTTTGTCCCCTACAGTGTAATTTATCCCAAGCTTCAGTGAAAATGAAGTAAATTTATTTTATCATCTATGATTATTTTTTCCTTTTGGTTTGCTTTTCCATATAACATCTAAATAATTCAAAGCATTTGTGACTTTATCTTTTTTTGTCAGTTATTTCAACATCATTTCCTTACTTTCTGGTAAAATGTTTTCATTGCAGAAACAAATATTTGCAAATATAATTAAATTTACAATTTGATATGTTCATATCTATCCACACATCACTTGTAAAATTGAGAACATTGTTATATATGTCTAAATGCTTGAAAATTATTTGCTAATTTGTATAATACTGCAGAAATTCATATTAACACTCTAAGTACTCCAACTAAATTAAGTTACACTGCTACTGTAAATAAAGTTATTCTTTTCTGTGTGAGGGTCAAAGTTTCAATCAATGCAGAAAAAATTATTAGACTGAAATAAATTAATGTGCTGAAGACTGAAGGTACACTAAGATTCAAATGAGCAAATAAAACCTCAAATGGCATCATCAAAATAAATCACTTTTCTGTTTATTTAGAAATTAATATGTTTACTTTTCATTCTCTGAGAGTACATGCATATGCTCTTAGTGTTTAAAATTTATAGGAATTCATAAATATATAATTAGTTTAATTATTATTTTTTTTTAATCTTAGAAATGCAATTTTCTTAAGAAGTTTCCTGAATGTGTATGGAATTTTTTTTATCCCTGGAACTGAACATGTACATTTGATTGACCAATATGAAAGACTTAGAAGTAAGGAAATAATCAGTAATGGTGCAATTAAGATTGCACTCAAGATTTGATAAAACAGTAGAGAGACATGATATTAATATAAAACATTCTTACATATCCTTACCTGAGTGTATTGACTCAGAACTGCTTACTAATTTCAGGAGCAAAAGTACATCTGCACAATGTTTAGTCCTTTTTGTTCCAAGCTTTTTTTGACACAGCTAAAAGAGACCAACTTCAGTTGTGTATTTCCTCCTTCACCAAAAGACCTGTCAAGGAAGTTCTAATCAGCTCTTGTGAAGTCTGTTGAAGGTAGTAGGTTTGCAGGAATATTCCTGATAACATACTTCAGAAGAAATGTACAAGACAGCATTTCCATTGACATAAAATAAGGACCCTAACCATATTTGAATTCTCTGTAAATTGTTAACTGTTAGTAAATGAATAAGAACATTTTAATCTAGAAGTCACTGAGTTTTTATTGCTGACTTAATTCCATGGTTTCATTTTAGTAGGGTTTTTTTACAAGTAGAGTAGAAAGATGGACTTCTGCATTATAGACTTAGTTTTCTTCAGTGCATTTTTTTTAATTCTTTGCATAATTTTCCTATACACATCTAGATTAATAACTGAACTAAAGACTTAAAGGGCCGTATTCTCTGCATAATTAACAGAATAAACAGAAAATATTTTTCTCTGAGTGTTAAGCTCTGAGTCATGTAATATCTGTCTCTATAGAATTTTTAGTACTTTGAATGTGATAGCAGTAGATGTAATAAAGGGCATTATCCTTCCTTAGTCTAAGGAGAAAAACAAGCAAAACAGTCCCAAGACATGAAGATATAACTATAGTATGTGTTGGACTAAGAGAATCAGAAAGGACAGGAGTCTTAATACAAACTAGCAATCAAAGGTGACCAAAAGAATTATTCACAATTGCTACAAGTTAGCTAAACTCATGCATGGCCCAGTTCTCTGTTCCTGTTTTCCTGTTATCCCATTAAACAGTTGTGGTAGTTTGGGCTTTAGTTTTAGCTAGGCCTCAATTTAGGAGGCTCAGAGAATCTACATAGATTAGGAGAGACAGATATCACCTGACTTAAGTAACCAAAGAAATATTTCATACCAGAGGACACAACCCTGAGATAGGTAGGGGGAGTTTCTCAGTTGCCATCATGTCTGCAGTGGAGGCCGGATACACTGCAGCTGTCCTGCTGTGCTGGGCCTTGCTGCCACCGCCGCTACTTTGATTTTCTTTGAGTTCAGGGAAGTAGAAACACTTTGTTGTTATTATTTCTGTTCTTTGCCAGGTGTCTTTTGAGGTACTTTATTAATCTAGAGTAATGGAATCTGTTTTTGGTGGGAGGTAGAAAATTGTTATTATATCTAACTTGTGTAAGTGTGTATTATATTGTAGTTTTCTTTTAATTTTCTCTTTTCTGTATAAATATATATAGTTTGTTTAAGTTTAAATCTTAGAGTCTCCAGGGTTTTTTTTCCTTTCTCCTTTTTCTCGGCAGCGAGGGGAGGGAGGCTTTGACTCTGTATTGGGCAGTTGGCATTTTGCCAGCTCAAACTAACACAGCAGTTCAACAGAAACAGCTGGATATTTCTTTATACATCCTGCCCCTCTGTTCATCTCTGAGGTCGCTAAAGCCGTGACTCATTGCAACAGGTTTACCTCATCCATCGTTCTGCCATTGCAAATTCTAAGCTAAACATGAAGGAAATTCCCAGAGGGAAGTTGATGACTGGCAGCAAAGACCAGCTAGGGCTAGTTATCCCATATGTACTACAAGTTGATGAAGTTTCTATTCCTTGAACTGGCATCTTAAAAGGTATATTGCTATAACCGGTGTATTGCCTCCAAGTTACTGCCACAACTGCCATGAAAAAGTAATAAATTAGTGCAATATATCACCACTCTGTCAAATAGTTAATGCAACAAGTAGGATCAGACTCAGTATGTCTACAATTCAACCTACAGCTAAACTAGCTCAGGAATATGGTATAAAAACTGTTTGATCCTTACCTGTGCAGGCTCACAGCTATGCTCTCAGCAAGAAAAACAAAAGGTGTACGACTATGATATTTTCCTCTCCCAGCGGGTGTTTATGAATATTACTCTGTCTATATGGCACCAATCACTTGTACTCCTGGTAGATGTTGAGGGCAGCACAGACCAGGTGGGCCCCAGTGGGCATACTGCTACTGTACACCAACAAGCTGATCAAAGCCAAGGACCAGAGCTCCTGAGGTGGCTTCCAAGAACAGAAGGAAGTATAGCACAGAGGACACTGCTGAGGCCTCTCCTGACTACCTCTCACCTGGGTTCTGCTCTACAGCTGCAGCTGTGGTCCTGCTGTGGTGTCTGGCCACGATGGAGTGAGCAAGGCTGAGTAGGAGCATTGGACCTCTTAGTTCACCGTGGATACTGTTAATAACATGGTACATGTGATGTTTTATAATCACTAGCAGAAGCCCCCAGCAATATGGTGCCCCAGAGTGCAGGGTCTGGGACCTGCAGGACCTCATCCTGGGCCTGATCTGAAAGGTCACCCTGTCTGGCTGGAGATGGGCAACTCTCACCTCTGTGGGATAAGCTGGAGTTGTGTGGTGCCATCTGTAGTGAAGATGTGAGCAGTCATGGCCCTTGTTGTGTGACAAACTCCAGCCTTCGGTGTCCCAAGGACTAAAAATGGCCGGTGAATGCCAGACACACTGCCCTGCCTGCCCAGAGAAGGATGCAGGGTGACGTAAACACATCTATAAACAGTTCTTCGTGTACACCAGAGGTGATGTAGAACAGGCTCCCACCAAGAACATCACATTTCCCCTGTAAAGGCTTCAAGATGCTTATGACTTCAAAATTTCCTCCCCACTCATTGCTTGTGCTTAACACTCATTGTTTGGAGGACCTGAGAAAGTAGGTCTGGCAAGACACTACTTGTATGCTTGGATCCTGTATACATATTTGACTTTCCTGAACCTCTCAAGCAGAGATTTAAACTAAACCTCAATGCTGTGATGGACATCTGCAGCCAGCTCTGAGACAGATTTGTCCCCAGATGTCAAATATCAGCTCTAACACCTCTCAAGTTGTTCAACTGCAAGAGGGGGCAACTGGCTTTTCAGCACTCTGACAGCCTGTCAGTCAACTGCAGATGTTAGGGGATCTTGAATTATGAAGGCAATTGACTTATTCTCTAGGGGAATGAGAGTTCCCCACAGAACAACATGGCCTACTGCAGCCCCAAACCAGACTGCGACTACACATTTTCAATTTACTAGGAAGAATTCCCCACAGTTGTATTTCTATGATCTATGTCTTTTACCTGGACCCTGACATGTAATCAAGGAGTTCAGGACTTGTTTTCTCCCCTTTTTCCTCAGTTCTTTTCCTCCCACTCTTCTGCCCCAATCCATCCCAAGAGAACTCATTACTTCTCTGATAGGAGTGAAAAAAAAGTCTGCAAAATCCCTTCATATTTTCCTGATCCAAAATATTAAATTACAGCTGTTCCTGCATAGGTGTTTTTTTGAGCCAGTTCCATCATCATTTATACTACTGTCAAAGCTAGCATGACAATAGCCAGACTGAGTACCCTGCTTCAACTGCTGTGCAGTTTTTACATTAAAAATATCTTGGCTTTTGAATTTTCTTAATCATAGAAAGATTTGGTTTGGAAAGCACCAAGACCATCTAGTTCCAAGCCCCACCCTGCCATGGTCAGGGAAACCTTCCTCTAGACCAGATTGCTCAGAGTCCCATGCAGCCTGACCTTGAACACTTTCAGGGATCCACAACTGCTATGGGCAACTTGTGCCAGTGACTTACTGGCCTCACAGATATTTACATCTATCTCTTTCTTACTTCTTCCTTATATCTAATCTAAACCTACACTCTTTCAGCTTAAGGCCATTACCCTTCTGCTATTACGACATGCTCTTGTCTGTTTAGACCCTTCCTAGCTTTCTTGTAGGCCCCCTTTAGATACTGGAAGGTTCTATAAGGTCCCCTCAGAGCCTTCTCTTCTCCAGGTTGTACAATCCCAACTCTCTCATCTTGTCCTCATAAGAGAGGTTCTCCAGCCCTCTGATAATCTTTGTAGTCCTCCTCTGGACTTGCTCCAGCAAGTCCATGTCCTTCTTATATTGGGCACTCCAGAGCTGGACACAGTCCTCCAGGTGGGGTCTTAATACAGAGAGAGAATACAGGAGAATCACCTCCCTTGACCTGCTCGTCATGCTCCTTTTGATATGGCCTAGGTTACAGCTGGCTTTCTGAGCATCTCATCCATCAATATCCCAAGTCCGTCTCAAGGTTACGTTGAATCCATTCTCTGCTTGGCCTGTATTTGTCTTAGGATTGTACCAGCCCTGGTGTAGGACCTTGCGCATGGCCTTCTTGAGTTTCATGAGTTTTGCACAGGCTCACCTCTTGAGTTCCCTCTAGATGGTATCCCTTTCCTTCAGCCTGGTGTCAGTAATTTTAGTTTGAAGCCCTCTTCACCAGCGTGGCAAGTCTATTGCTGAAGATGCTATTGTACTTTCTGACAGATGGACCCCATCAGTCCCAGTAGATCCTATTTCTTGAAGTGAGTCCCGTGGTCTAACTAGCCTAACCCCTCGCTGTGGTACCAGTCCTGTAACAACCTGTTGACTTTCCAAATTTGACTGGCCTTTTCAAACCCCTTAATCATAGAGAAAAAAGTGAGTATTTCAATCTATACATACTGGTTGCACATTCCTCATACCACTGTATTTCAGATTATGATGTATGCAATAAACAAAAATAATAACTGCATTCTGAGTTCTGGAAAGAAAAAAAATATTCTGCAATTTTTGAGCAGGTGCAATGGTATTCTGAGGTGTTAGATGAATACAGTTTTGTTTTTTTCTTTCCCCAGAGAGAAAACTCTTGTATGCAGTCCACAGATATAATGCCTCACTTTATAGCAACTCCTCAGAAATCACTAAGGATACTTTGATGCACTTGGTAGATTAGCGAAACAGTTTGGGGGAAGGGTTTGGAAGTGTTTATGGGTTAATGCAGAGCTATTACCTACTCTTGAGGTCATCTGGAGCTGGGAGTTTAAAATGCAGAATAAGAAACAGACATATATTTTCATTATTTGAGTATTACAAAACTAATGCATGAAACATGGTACTGCTGTCATGATACTAAAGAAACTGAGTGTAATTGGGTTTTACTGTTTACATTTTCTCTTCTCTTTGGAGTTTCTGCCAAGAGGAGTGGAACTGACAGCCCTCACAGGGTAATAATTTGGGTTTAGATGGAACATGGCTGGTTTTCTGAAAACTTTGTGTTTGCAAGGGTGTGTCACACTCTGAACAAAGGAGAAGGGAATTGTACTTTCTTTCACATCTCCATCTTTTGCTGGTGATTCAAACTGTTCTAAGGTTTTTGAGCTGCCAAGTTGTTTCAGTAAAAATCTGTCATGCTGAAAAGTCTTAAAGCCAGACTTTAAATGATCGAGTTAAGAAAGAATACACAGCTTTTTCTTCCTAACAGTGTATCTGAGTATCACTGCCTCAGGGTTGTAGAAGTGTAATTCCTGAGGCATTCATATTTCATGGTAAGTTCCCATTACCATGAGCTTTGTGATTCTACTTAGAAACAATTCCATTTATTTACAATGGCTATGCTACTCTTCAGGAAGATGAGAAGAAAATCAGTTTGCAGGCAAATGCATTAACAGCAGTGATATAAACTTTAAAAAAACTTTTTATAATAATATGCATTCTTTTATAGTGAATATTAATTCATTGATACATATTTTAGCATTTTTATATTAAAAGGGTATTTGGAAAACATTTGTACTAAAAAGATTTATGTTGGGAAAGAAAAACCTTTAAGTCTAGAAATGTATGTCATCATTATATTAACTGATAGGAAATTAACATACTGCTTGACTTCATGATATCAATCTTTTCAATGCCAATTTGCAATTAGATAATTGATGGCATACAAGCAACTTTATGAAGGTGTTAATGATGCACAGCAGACCAAATAAGCTACTCACATATGTCAGGAAACAGTTCTAATAACTTCCTTATACACATATTTGCTCCCTATGAATAATCCTTTCAGATGTTTTCTGCAAGGAAAGGGGAAGTGGATACATGTTGGTATGAAAACAATGCTTCCACCACTACTCACAAGGACTTATGATTATGATCCAAAATCATGACTTTGTGTCTTGGGCTTTATGCTTGACTTCTGCTGCATTCATCCTGGTGCCACATAGAGTCATGTGCCTAAGCATCATCATTCCGCCTTTGGAAGAAGTATTAACATCTCTCATGACATTCATAAAAACTGCACTTAGCAACCCGTGGTGCTTCAACAAATTTTAGAGATCTATACTGATTCAGGGCTGAGATTATTGAACACACGGTGCAATATGGTATTACTGCGTATAAAAGCAGATTTATGTGCTTATCAATTAGCTCCAATCTATTTTCTTAAGTTAGACAAAATAAATAATTTAGAAATTTCTGTGATCTATGAGGCTCAAAGATTTCCCTTACAGTTTTGCTTCTCTTTGAATGAATGGGAAGCACTCTAGTACTATGTACGTAGACTTTGTTATAATAACTTGAGTGTATTACATATTTATACAGAATATGATTGTTTGCAGAATTAACAGGCCCTGTCTGACTTTTATCTACAAAGATGAAAGCTTGCATGTAAAGTGGTCACTGTAGAATAAGGCTTCTGGAAGTAAGCACGAAATCCTAATTTGGGACTACTCAATTTGATACATTATATCAAAAACACTTAAAACCTGGTACTGTATTCACTAAATCTGGTATCATAATGAGATAATTCTTCCTTTTAAAATATGTAGACTCACCATGCAGGTAGGGAATAAAGAATAATGGAGGAAATGGTGCTTAACATGCAAAGGAAAAGAAACACCTTTCTCACGCAGACTGATTCACTAGGATACTCACCTGAGGCTCAGTAAACCCCATTCCACAGCTGTGGAAAACTACCATCAAAGAACATAGTATGCAACAGTTTGAATTATCACTATTTCAAGGTGTATGTCACTTTAGTCTTTTGATTATATGCTGCCTTGCGAAGGAGGAATTCGACAGAGTGCTATTCCTTCCTTATACTTGACTTCTTTCTAATATCTTTTTAACTGTAATCTCCTGTCTGTGGTCTAAAATACTATCTAGCCTCTGTAGAGGAGCTTTGGAGAAAAAGAGAATATAACAAATTAGTATGAGGAATGATACCAAGGGAAATGTTACTGTAGTCTTGACTGCTCTTGTACTTTTCTGCTTAGTTTCTGACCTTACTCACTGTCAGGTAGTAGTCAGGAAATGAGATGGAACTTTGGTCTGCCCCAGACCCAACATAGTTTTGGTCTTACACTAAATTTCTAAATATTAGAGTCAAACCTAGATTTATATATAACTTGATATTTAGAACAAAAAAAAGAATATTTAAAGTTGGATGAATTTCCTTGAAATGTGCAATTAGTTCAAAATTAGTATGTTGCAGTGACCTGCAGATCAGAATCATAGAATCATGATGGTTGGAAGGGAGCTCTGGCAATCATCTAATCAAACTCCCTTGATTAAAGTAGCGCCAGCTTTATCAGGTTGACCAGGACCATGAACAGTCACTTTTTCAGTATTTCCAAGAATGGAGACTCTACAGACTCTCCGGGTAACTTGTTTCAGATGTTTGACTGTCCTCACAGTAACTGTTAATGCTTCTATTTAAATAGAATATCCTGTATTTAGGTTTTTGCCTATTGCTTCTTTTCCCCCTCAGGACACCACAGAGTAAAGACTGTCTCTGTCTTTTTTGCTCATTATTTTTCAGAGATTGGTTAGGAAAGGCAGTTTTTCCACCCTACACTATGCTGGTGTAGCCCAAACCTTAGCACTCTGTGCAGTTTCAGGTCCTTCATTAATAAAACCATATAAAACTATGAGAATGTGTCCAGAGGAAGGAGACCAAGATGGTGAAAGGTCTTGAGACCAAGACTTAAGGATGTGGTTGAAGTCACTTGTGTTATTCAGCCTGGAAAAGAGAAGGCTGAGGTGTGACCTCATCACAGCCTACAACTTCTTCAAGGGTGTCAGTGGAGGGTGAGTTGCTCACTGGTGATCAGCAATAAGGCATGAGTAAATGGAAATAATTTGCATCAGGGAAAGTTCAGATTGGACATCAGGGAAAGATTCTTCATAGAGCAAATGATCAGTCACCAAAATATTTCTTCAGCCTGCTGAGGTTCCTCTGGATGATAACACATAGATATGTGGTGCATCACCCACTCCTCCTAGTTTTGTATCATTTGCTGAATGTGCATTCTGCCCCATCGTCCAGTTCAGTAGTGAAGGTGTTGAACAGTATTAGACCCATCCCATTAGACCTATGGGATACTATACTAATGAGTGACTCCACTGGGCTGAACTCCAACAGGGCTGAAGATGTGTACTGAACAAAAATATTTGAACCTGGCAATTCAGCCAGTTTCCAGTCCACCTCTATGACCATTCCTGTTTGTCTGTGAAGGCTTCATTGAAAACGACATTAAAAAGCTTTCAAAATTCAAGATAAACAACATTTACTGCTCTTCCTCTGTTCACTGAGCTGGTAATTTCATTGTATGAAGATACCTGTCTGTTTAAGCATGATTTTCCTTTCATAAATCCATAGTCACTACTCCCAATAATCTCTTTGTTCTTCACTTGTTTGCAAGCGGCTTTGAAGAGGATTTGCTCCATAACCTTCCCAGAGGTTATTGTCAGGCTCACTGTCCTGTAGTGTCCTAAATCTAAATATTTGCACAAAATACAATCATTTTATTTGGAACAAAAACATTCAGGCATTTCCTGCTCTCCCAGAGTAGACAGTCATAAAGAGAAGATAAATGCAAAGAACATTTGAGAAACAAGACACAAAACTGACAAATATGAGTTAAATATGGTAAATTGCCCCCATGATTCTAAAACTGTTGGAAGAGGAAAGATGTCTCATTGTTTGAGTTGTTAAATATCAACACTTTCTCAGGAGAAAAAGGCTTGGTTTTAAGTCTCATTGGTATTTTGACAGAAAGAATGGTATGGAGCTCTGTGGCTATACAATTGGAGTTTGGTCTGCAGAAGCAGACCACAACACCTCTCCAGATTCAAACAGAAGCTTGGGTGAGATCTGTTTTGGACTAAAATGTACGTAAGTAAGTTGAAGCATGTACTTTAGCTGACTGGGTTTTTATTGAGGTGCAGCTTGAATAAATATTAGAGATTGACTTAGCATTCTTGGTATTTTCCAAAATTCTTAGTTGTGAGGGCTGAAATTAAAGAGATTAGAGGTTCATTTCCAAAACCAAAGCTTTTGACTTTCCTACTTTACTGTACAGTAGCAAATCAGTCTTCTGATACAATTAGGACATTTTTTTTCCTCTCAGACACAGAAGTCATTGTTTAATGATTTTTGATCCAGAAAGAATAGAACTGCCTAATGTCTGGCCTGTTAGCTAATGGAGTTTCTGTATTTGAGATAGGAATGTTCATATAATCAATGTTCATTATCTGTGTGGAGTCTCTGGTGTTTAATAGCAAAGCTCAGCAACAGAAGCTTCTTTAAATCCAGTCTGTCTTTCACATTTTCTCTCTTGTGTCATACCGCTTTACATATTCTTTTTCTCCTGTTTCATTAACAGCATACATGTGAATTCATATTGTCCATATAGGCCCCAGAAAGATGCTTTAAAATTAATTATATATTTTAGCTTGATAATTTTGTGAATTTCAAAATGTGTATATTGATACTTAAGCTTTTGTTCATATAACATTGTAACTGCACAAGCACTCAATTTCTCTTAAATCTTTTAACATCAAATTAGTCTTAGATGTGTTCAAATATGAGTGTAGGACTGTCATTTACTTACTTATTCTTCAAGTAAATATATTAGAAAAGAAAATTCTATTTCATATCCTCTTGAATTAAATATAGCAAGCCATACTTCAAGTCAAAGGTAAATGATGGGACATTTATACTAACAAATCCATACTAATAAACCCGAGTCTGTTCCTTTTTAATACTCTTGAATACTTTTGCCAAACAAGGTAAAGGTTTTGAAAGCAATGCTGTGGTCTCTTAAAGAAACGAAATAGGAAGATACTAAATTAACTTTTTCAATTACTAATTATCCAGATAGTTCCAGCTGGAGAAATGGCAGTGTCACCTGCCAGGTAGACAAAATACAAGAGTTATCACAAGAAATGATTTGATTTAATGCTTAGAAAAAAATATGTAATGTGAACATATGATGAAGATTGGCAGGAGGAAGGCATGCTAAGACTTTTTTTTTTTAATGCATCGTTAAATCAGAATTTGCCAGTTTCAACAAATTCTGGATACTCTTGTGTTTGCATAGTAAAAACTCTTCAGCATGGTAATTGTATGTGTTTATAATCAGCAAGTTGTTATTTGATTTGAGCATCATACGGGTGTACTGAAAGAGCTATTTTGTGGGAAAGAGAGCATATTTCACTTTACTGCAATACCCCACTATCAAGAAAACTCACAATGCAGCTTTGTGCAGCAGTAACATGTACAAAACAGTGGGATCTTACAGTCTGTCAAATTGTTGTTAATTACAGAATGTTGTTAAAGGAAAACATACTATGCAGAGCAAAATAAGCATAACAAAGGGACATTTATAGGCCAATACAGCTGTCATTGAAATAAACAGGAATTTTGCTGTTAACTTCAATACGAGTAGAATCAGCTTTTTGAATTTAACTGTGAACATAAAATGGCAAGTCTTTTGCAAGCCATCTCTCTGACTGTCAACTGAAATATTGTGATTCCATATTAAAGCATAGAAATTTTCTAGACATGTGCTTATGATGAATGCATGCCTTTTATTGAATGCATGCGTATATTCGAGACAGTCTTTTCTGGCCACCTAAAGGCATTGTTCTCCAAACTTATGGCTACTAGTTCCCAAACTGGTCCTGTCATAGTCCATAGTACTAGAACACCTAGCCATTCATGATCATTGGTGAGTATACTACTTGATGTGAAAATACTGTTCTCAGAAAAGCAGTGTCCAGCACCTGCTCACTTATACAGAGATTTCACATATAGAGCAGATTTAGGAATACAAATAGTAAAAAAAAAAAAAAAAAAAAAACATAAGCACCTCATTGCAGCATTTTTATAGTATCACAAAAAAGTTCAAAAGACTTAATTTATACCTGAAAACTCCATTCCATTCTCAGGTATCACCCAGCAATTTCTCCCTCAAGTTGTTTACTCTCCAGCTGAAACTGTTGTGCATGTTGCATTCTTTTCAACAAAAGCAAGCTTCAAAGAACGACTCCTTGCTTTTGTCACAATAGTTATCTAGGCTCATGTTTTATTGACTGTATTATATAATGCAAATGGAATATCGATAGTTACCATTCAAGACACCATAACTGTCCTTGAAGTTTCAAAAAGGAAATTAAGACATGCTTTCTCTTTTATTTACCTACTAACTTATTCAATGACTTTATATGCTGACCTTCATCATAGTGGAGGCTGCCAACAAAATACTCTTAATCATCTTTTGGAATAGATATCCCAGAAGATTAAGGAGAGGCCCTGGAATGCCGATTATTCTTCCTTTGTTTCTGTCTTCTCTCACAAAAGTAACTCAACAGTCATAAATTTATGCTACAAGGTTTTACAAACGACACATACTTTAGAAGCTTTTCGTAATCCTGCACTAATTATTTATATTTTTTCCTTTCTTCTTCTGTAGCATGAATTATAATATAAACCATCTCATGGTTCTGTGATTCATTGGTAGTTTTAAAACAGTATATAGAACACCATTTCTGATAGTCTGCATTTCAGTGTATTTTGATTTTTATAGGGACCCCACATTACATATTAATGGAACAAGTAACTCCTTAAATATATGTGATAAAAATTTTCCCTTTGTTGATTTTTTTTAAATAGAACTGATTATCAATGAGTAAGATTGATTACAGTCAATTAATTTTAATAATGACTTTAATTAATAGAAAATAAGTTTAAAAGGATTTTTTTACTAATAGAATTTTGTTTAAAATGTACCTTAAGGAGATAACTTAAACCTGTTGCCAAGATCATGATTATATAAATAAGTATTAATGTAAGCTACAAAATCATCCTGAGTAACTTGCTTCTTTGGATCATAATGAAATTAAAAGACAAACATTCTCTAATTTTTACTGGAGAGCACAACTTCCTCTGTAACTCTTACATCAGATTAAAAAGAATCATTTTCATGACAGAGAATATGCCCAAAAGAATTCTTCCTCTTATTTTGATGCACATATTTTAATATCAGACAGGGAAGGATTGCATAAGGTTAAGTGTATTGAGCAAGACTGGAATAAGTTGCCATAATTAGATACCAAATTTCAGAGTTTACTTATTTAAAAATTCCATTAAGATATGAAGGTGAGCTAAGTTTATGGATATTAAGAAAACTGACTGTTTTCTGCAACCTAGAGTGACATGCTCTTAGATAATGACCACTGTGATTCTTGGTCTTTTGTTTGCTCAGTTTTCTTATCCTAAATATGCTATGAAGATGAAACATATACTTTTTTTTTTCTTTTTGAAATGTTACTCTTCCTTTCAAAGTGCTAACATCCTTCATGACCTTGGAAACCACCTTAATTTCTAACTTAATTTTTAATTTTGCAATTGTTTCTACTAGCAATGGAGACAAGGCACCTTTCTCCAGTCATCACCAATCACTCCATGAATCCAACATGTGGGTTTCCAGAAACCTCTGATATAAGTCTGGTTGAAGTTACTACATGAAATATTACTGCCTATTTTGCAGCAGTACCTCTGAAAATATCAAATGAGATTCTGCAAGCAGAAGGACAGAAATAATAGAAAAATGGCTAAATGTCAAAAATACAACCAGATCATTGTAAGCACTGAGAACATTAAATGTACAGTGGTGTCTTGGTTTGAGCTGGCAAACTGCCAGCCCTCCAAGACAGGGAGTCAGAGTCTCCCCCCGCTCCACCCCCCCACACCCCCGCCCCGCCCTTCCCTCCCCAACCCCGAGGAAAGCGAGGAAAAGAGAGGGGAAGGAAGAAAAAAACCTCCAAAACTGCATTGTATGCTAAAAC
>JAWWLZ010000082.1:71520618-71540782 GCA_035041345.1 Poliocrania exsul
AAGCGCTGCAGAGCTGCTTCTGTGTGAGCAACGAGGGCGGCATCATCAGCAAAAAGCAGCTCACGGACAAGGTGATTTAGGGTCTTAGTGTGGGCCTTCAGTCGCCTTAGGTTGAATAGGCTTCCATCGGTGCGATACCGGATGTAGATGCCATTTTCTTAATCGAGGTCTGCTGTGGCTCTTTGGAACATCATGCTGAAGAAGATTGTGAATAGAGTTGGTGCAAGAACGCAGCCTTGTTTCACACCATTGGTTATAAGCCATTTTTCTACTTGATAACAAAATACATTTCACTCTCTTTAGTTCTTTTTGGACCTAAATGAAATTAGAACACATACCCTCCAGTACAGCAAATCTTCTCAGTATGTTTCAATTGCAGTTCTCTTCATCATGTTTGGTTACATTTTTCTTTAGCAAAATAGTTTTACAAATATTGATATCGATATAACTCAAAGTAAAGTGTGACAACTAAATCTTCAGTTTTATCATAGTACTATGGATAAGAAGTGAAACATTATGAAGATAGTAAGTGTCTTAATATCTATTGTGTTTAAGTCAGACATGTCTTGCTGGAAAGACATCTAAAATTTAAAGCATGATTGAGGTCATCAGTTTCATTTTTTGAATGAAATAGCTGTCCGGAAAACAAGAAATGGGTTCAGTCAATAGCAAACAAGTAAATAATTGTTCTTTTATTCTGGACTAAAAGGTTTGTCAGGAAGCAGCTGTGATATACCTGGTAGTTGAAACTAATAAAATCATAGAGTATTAAAAATCCATATAGATGAATGACTAATTTACAGGATTTATTCTGAGAAATGTATTTTCTGCTGATTTAAAAAATCATGAAACTACATTCTAGAGAAGCTCCTGTTTTTTTCTAATCTAGCTCATCCTGGCATATCATTATAACATCACTAGTATTAAAGAGTAGCAACCAATTGTAGGTCTAAGAGTTCTCAAGTGATAGGTAGGGATAGATGGAAAAGTTAAGTCTAAGGAAGTTGTCTCAATGGAAGGAAAGTGGGATAGGAAGACAGAACTGAATTTTTTTTAAAATATGAGATTTACCATTAATTCTGATCTCCTTTGGAAGTTAACATAAAAACATTGTGGGTTTTGTTTCATGAAACTAAATGTTCCCTTGTTCTCCAATTCAACGAAGTGCTGAGCTTGTGAAATCATTCGTCTGTGGGCATCCTTCCATGACTTAGCATGCATTTAAGTCTAATAAGAGTTAAGCCACACTGAGCATATGTTCAGACTGTGGAATGAGAGGCTGGAAAGCAGTGCCATGGAAAGGGCCCTGGGGGTGCTGGTTGATGGCAAGTTGAATATGAGTCAACAGTGCCCTGGCAGCCAGGAGGGCCAGCTGTGTCCTGAGGGCATTAGGAAAAGCATCGCCAGCCAGTCAAGGGAGGGGATTGTCCCACTCTGCTCTGCCCTGGGGCAGCCTCACTTTGAATATTGTGTGCAGTTTTGGGCACTACAATATAAGAAAGATATTAATTTATTAGAAAGTGTCTAAAGAAGGTCAAGGCAGATGGTGAAGGGCCTTGAGGGAAAATCATATGATGAGTGGCTGAGTTCACTTGGTCTGTTCAGCCCTCAGGAAACTGAGGGGAAGACCTCATCACAGTCTGGAGTCTTCCTCGTGAGGAAGAGGGGGAGCATGCACTGATCACTTCTCTGTGGTGACCAGTGACAGGACTCAAGGAAATGGCCTGAAGTTGTGTCAGAGGAGGTTTAAGTTGGATATTAGATGTTCTTTCCTGAGAGAGTGGTTGGGCACTGGAACAGGCTTCCCAGGCAAGTGATCACTACACCAAGCCTGCCAGAGTTCAATAAGCATTTAGATGATACTTTCAGGCATATGGTGTGACTCTTGGGGATGATTCTGTTAAGGACTATGGGTTGGACTTGATGATGCTTGTGGGTCCCTTCCAACTTCTGTGATTCTGTGAAAATGAAAAGGTTTTTACTGTGTAAGAACAAGTTTTACAATGCATAAAAAACTGAAAAGTCAACATGGATTCACATAAAGAAAATCATGCATAAACAAGCTGGTTGCCTTTTACTACGGGACAACCAGTTGAATAGATGAAGGGAGAGCAGTGGATGCTGTATACCTGGACCTCAGCAAGGCTTTTGACACTGTCTCCCATGATACCCTCATAGGTTAACTCAGAAAGCGTGGGCTGGAGTAGTGGACAGTGAGGTGGATTGAGAATGGGCTGAATGGCCATGTCTCAGAGGGCTGTGATCAGTGACAGTCTAGTTGTTGAATTGTCATTAGTGATATCCCTCAGGGATTAATCCTGAGCCCAGTATTGTTTAACATGTTCATCAATGACTTGGATGAAGGGACGGATGCCTCCTCAGCAAGTTCTCTGATGACACAAAGCTGGGAGGAGTGGTCGATAGTCCAGAGTGCTGTGCAACCCTGCAGAAGGACCTCGACAGGTTGGAAATGGGCAGAGAAGAACTTCTTGAAATTAAACAGAGACAAATACAGGGTCCTCCACCTGGAGAGGAATAACCCCATGCACTAGGACAAGTTGTCAGCTGACCTGCTGGAAAGAAACTCTGAGGAGAAGGACCTGGGAGTCCTGTTGGAAAACAAGCTGTCCATGAACCAGTAATGTGTCATTGTGGCCAAGAAGGTCAATGGTATCCTGGGCTGCATTAGGACAAGCATTATCAGCAGGGCAAGGGAGGTGATCCTGCCCTTCTATTCTGTCGTGGTGAGGCTTCATCTGGCAGACTTTGTCCAGTTCTGGGATCCTCAGTGCAAGACAGATGTTTAGCTCCTGGAGCAGGTCCACCAGAGGATGAAAAAGATGGTTAAGGTGCTGGGGTATCTCTTATGAAAAAAGGCTGAGGGAACCAGACCTCTTTAGCCTAGAGGAGAAGTTATGGAGATAACACCCAGTTGTCCCTTTCACACTTAATCATTCTATGATTCTGTGAAAATGAAAAAAACTCATGTATTCATTTAAAAGCAGATTATGTCTTATTTATTTAGTAAAAGTTAGACAAACACAGTTCTCTCAGCCTTTCCTAATGTGGCAGGCTGCCCAGTCCTTTGCTCCTCTTTGTGGTCCTCGGACCTTCAGCCTTCAGCAACCTGTGTTATGTTCCGATTAATGAGAGATGCCTCTGGTTGAATTAAGGTGCAAACAAGACCACATGACCAAGTCAATAATACAGATTTTATTTAACAGTAAATGTGAGACAGAGAAATAGAAATAAATGGGAAAGGGACAAGGGGGAGGGAGAGAGAGAGAGAGAGAGAGAGAGAAAGATCAAGCAGAAAATAGCCACCACCCATGGAACTAGCAACATCTCATTGATCCTTCTTCACCCTAGGCTTCTCTGTGGTGGAGGTCTCAGAGTCTTCTCAGAGCACCACCTGTTTACAATCCAAGTTCCAGGTATCCACAGGGTGGTTGCAGATGTTCTCATAACTCGGGTAGGCTTGCATATGAGTAGTTGCTTCCTTTCCCATAGTTTGACGCTGTGGGAATTTTTGTCCTGATGCATTAACCAGGATGTGTTAACCAGACCTTACCTCCATCAGGCTTGTAAGTAGTGTCTTCTTCTTGCACATTCCTACTTTCTGTGCTTATCTCTAGTTCCCTCTCTGGTGATTTATCTTATGACAAGTTGATTCCATGGCCATGACAGAGCTTTGAGAGAGGCAACTATATTTTTTAAGTCCTTACAGCATGTCCACATTTTCTTTGCATGGGGGGACCAAACTCAAACACAGCGTTCCAGCTGTGGCCTGACAAGTACTTAGCCAAATGGGATAATGGCTTCTTTATCTCTGCTTCTGATGCCTTTGTTGAGGCAACCCATCATCCCATTGGATTTCTTTACTGCAGCAGCACACTGTTCACTCATATTGAACTTGTTGTCCACCAGGACACTCAGGTCCCTTTCCACAGAGCTGCTCCCCAGCTGGGTAGATCCCAGCCTGTGCTACACTCCTGCAAGACCTTACACATCTCTTTGTTGAACTTCATAAGGTTCTTGTTATACCACTCTTCTAGCCTATCCAAGTCTTCCTGCAGGCTGTCTCTTCTTTCCAATGTGTTACTTTCTTCACTCAATTTGGTATCATTGACAGGCTTCATTAAGATACACTTGATTCTACCCTCCACATCAGTTATGAAGATATTAAACTGTGTTGGACCCAATATCAATCTCTGGGATCCCACTTGTGACAGATTACCTGTTAGAAAAGATGTTTACCAGACCCCTCCAGGTATGTCTGGTCAGTCAGTTCCCTATCCACTCCAAAGATCATTGGTCTAGACTGCAATGCATCCATTCCTGTAGAAGTAGACTATGGGAAAAGTCTTGGAGAAATAGAGGTAGACAATATCCAACATCAACTGAGCAGGTTACTTTGTTACAGAAGATGTTTTGGTTTTTCAATCACAATTCACCCTTGGGGAATATTCTTGGCTTTTCCTAATCTCATGCATCATCTGACTTGTGATAGCCCCCAGGAAGATTTGTTCCATAACTTTCCCAGGAACAGAAGTAAGACTTATGGGCTCATAATGTCTTGGATCCTCATTTAAGCTAGATGGGGGTGACATTAGCTTTATTCCAGTCTTCTGGGACATCCTCTGGTCCCCACAGTGTCTCAAATATTATGGAGAGCAGCCTCACAAGAATATCAGCCAGCTCTTCTAATACCTCTGGGTAGGCAGTTTTAGGGCCCAATGATTTGTAGGGGTCAGTCTCCTGTGACAGTTCACATACCAACACTTCCTTCACTGATGGTGGTTTTGTGTTTGCAGCAACATGGATTTTTGTTCCCATCAGTGCTGGTAAAGATGGAGGTGAAGAAAAGTGTTGGGAACCTCTGCCTTTTCAGTGATGTTGTGACTAATTCACCTCTTCTGTTTAACAGATAGGTTCTACCAATATTTGATACAATATTTTTCTTACTGTGTATTGTGTTCTCTGTTTATTTTGTCACTATAGTGGAAGACTCATCACATAAGTCAGTCTACTGAGAGAAATAACTCATTTGTCAGAATTACAATGGTTCGATGGCTAGAGTGAGGACAGAAATCTCTATGAGAATTGCAGGTATTGAAACAATAAAAATCACAGTTCTGTAGTGAACCAATTACAGTAAAGACTATTGAGGTATTACCTGAGCTCAGAAAGTACACACTGAAGAAGTATTTAAAATATTCAGTACAAATATCAATTCCCTTAGGTACACAAAAACAATTTTCTAAATTTAATCTGATAGTTCACACTCTGTATAGCAACAGTCATTTACTGGAACATATATAGACATAAGGCCAGCCTCTGCTCTCCAGCGTAAAAGAGGAGACTTCAAAAACCTGAAATTTATCTGGCAGGGACTGTGATGGTGAGATACAAGAAAGCTGATGGTAAAAATATTAGGAACTCTTATTTAAATCTTTCTGACTTTTGTGAAATTACATCAAAGCAACCTCACTGGTGTTTAATTTTGCAGCTGCACTTTACCATTCTCAAAGAAGTGTGTGAGGGTTTTGTCCCACTTTCTACACAACAAACAAATCACACTTTGTCAGACTCTACTGTGTATATTCCTTCAGAAAGAGCCATTTACAGAAATATTGAGAGTGACCTCTTCTTTGTATGTAGGTCCTGAATCATATAAACCATATATTGCTGAAGTCTGAGAGCAGTGTAATTTCATTCTGCTCCCTACACTGTGAAATATAGAACCATTGGTGTCATGAAATCGAAGAAGTATAAAAATGAAAGTTCTTACTGATAGAAGCATGTGCAGCCTATATTAAATTAAGAGGGATGGAAACAGATCTGTGACTTCTGAAGTACATGAAAAACTACAGCACCACCAAAGACACCAGCAGGTCAGGGGTGTAAATGGAAATAACTACTTTAGGGACAGGCTATTTGGGACCCATATTGAAAACCTATGTGTTGCATATTTTCCCAAATTCAATTTATTTCCAGCAACTTGTGAGCTTTAGGGTTTATGAAATATAGCTATCGCCCAACTGTCAGCAAAGAACAAGTTTTCTAAAAGTAGAAAAGGTACTGAAGGCTGTGCCCCTTCAAGAAAAACAAAGAAACAAATAAACAAAATTCAAAACTACTTCCTTCCATATGAATCTAATGGCTGCTTTGTGATATTTACCTCCTGCAAGGGAATGGTTATATTTTTTTTTGTGTGTGTGTGTGTGTGTGTAGGTGTGTGTGTAGGTGTGTGTGTGTGTAGGTGTGTTTGTGGATGGGAGCATAGGCACTATAGAATGCGCACACACTTCTCTGGTCATATAGGGTAAAATATTGGTATGGTTTAATGAATGGTATTTTATTTATTTCTCACAAGTGATGTTTTTTAGAGAGTAATCTAACACATTTTATAATATTTTGCAGAAGCCTAGAGGTAGCTAATACATTTTGATATTTAACATTTATTTCAAATTAAATATTAATAAATTCAGATTTATTTGAAAATAGTTTAAAATTAAAAAATATTTAAATGAAATTGTTTTCAAGAAGGGAATGTTAAATGATACAGCATTGGCATTGCATATAAATTAGGTAAACTGTATTGTACAATATATAGTGTCATGGTGTAGCCACAATCATCAACTAAGCACTACCCACTCTCTCACTTACTAAACAAGTGTGATGGGGAAGAGAATCAGAAGTGCAAAAGTGAGAAAACTTATAGTTTGTGATAAAGACAGTAGGGAAAGGAAAAGCCACTCAGGCAAGTAAGTCAAAATTCATTTGCCACTTCCCATGGGCAGGCAGATGTTCAGCCATCTCCAGGAAAGCAGGGCTCCATCATTTGTAACATGCACTTGGGAAGACAAGTGCCATCACTTCAAATGTCCACTCTTCCTTCTTCTTGCCCCAGATTTGTATGCTGATCAAGATGCCATATGGTCTTCATTATTCCTTTGGTCAGTTGGGGTCAGTTGTCCCAGCTATGTCCCCTCCCAGCTTCTTGTGAGCCCCCAGTTGCCGCACTGCTGCGTCAATGTGAGGGGCAGAAAAGACCTTGATGCTGTGTAAGCCCTGCTCAGTGATGATGGCACCATCTCAATATTAACAACATTGTTTTCAGCACAAATTCAAAATACATCCCCATACCAGCTACTGTAAAGAAAATTAATTACACCTCAGTCAAAATGCACACATAAATGTAGGTATAGACATAACCCCTAACAGTTGTGGGAGAAAGTATGGTTTTAGTCATTCTGTTTGTGAATTTTACTAACAATACTAAAGAGAACAGTTTCATTATTTCATTGAAAAGATGCAAAGATATATTAATGATTACAGTAAAGAGGTCTCTTACTATTTTTAACACCTGCTATGATTCAAAAGACTGAATCAATTGGGAAATATTGGGTATGCTTTGCACAGGTTTTATTTTACTACACTGACCAATCTCCCTAAGTAGCATTTTTAAATTCACATGTCAAAATGCAATCTAAAATTTGTACCTTAAGACAAAACTCACTGCCCAAATCAGTGCAATTTGTGCCCCCAAAAACTCGCTGCCCAAATTAGTGCATAAATCATGAAAAAAATTGGGAGTACGCTCACTCTTACTCCCCCAGTAATCCAGTTAGAATGCTGTCTGACACTTGACCACATACATCTACTCTCTTGCAGTATTTTTTTTTTTTTTTAATAGGGAAAGATCAAGGGATAGTCTTGCTGCAGCCTGGTAACGCAAAGGTCTCTATAATTAGGACCTTCAGAAAGAAGTTGCCAAACAACCCTTTGCTTTTGATGGTCTCTTAGGGCTGTCTACAGAAAATGGAAATAGCTTTTAGCTGCAACATTTGGGGCACAGTACAGCAGCTGAATTGAAGGTCTTAAAAATAGCTTATAAAGCCCTCTTTATGCCTGCTCCTTGTCTGCCTTGCTTGCTTCCCTTTAACTGTTCAAAGCATTTATCAGTTAAAGAAGGCAGTCAATAAGAGCAGACATAAAGACTCAGAGGCGGTAGAAGTGTTCCATTTACTGGCAGAGACTGGGATGGATTTACTTACCCTTGAATGGTGCTTCACATCAGGCAAATGAGAGAATCTAAAGACAGTTTCATTCCAGACTGATATATTTTATATGGTCATTATATTGTTAAGCAAAACTGTAAGAGAACCCTATTTACTGTCACTTATAGCATAGTAGATACTCAGTTTCTGTTGTTGCCCAGAGTGGGACAGGATGCTGACCACTGGGCCAAGAAATGTCTTGCAGCAACACTATGCTTCTGCAGGTTCAATGAAAGAAGATACATTGCCTGGTTCTGCAGTATATATCCACATTCCTGTCTTAAATAGCCTTCTTCAACCCTTAATCTTACCTGAATCACATAAAATATGTATTTCCGTAGCTGTTGTGCTTGGGAAGTCCATTTTGTAATGAATATTTGTAGGTATACAACTATGTGCATGCATGCACACACGTGTACTTACATGTGTGCTAATGCTTTTAAAACCTTTTCCTGCACATGCACTTTTTATAATTTTGACTTGAATATTAATTCATAAATATGATTCATTTAATCTTATCTACTACCCAAATAATGTAAAGAGCATTCCCACCTGCAATTAATTCCAAGGAGTTCACAGCAGTTCACAGCAGTTCACAGCAGTTCACAGCAGTTGCAGAATAAAACAGATCATGATGCTTATGCCTAAAGGCATGTTTTCAGAAAGGTAAGAGTGTTCGCTACTTCTTGCATCTACTTGGTAACATTTTGATCTTTATGTAATCAATACAGTTTTCTTTGTCAAGGGTCACTGTTTCTAATACTCTACTGAAGAAAAAGATATAAAATGCAAATATTTATGTGTAATATTGTTCTGCAGAAATCTCCAACAAAATTAATGAACATACTTCCCTATAAACTAGAGAGAAAAGTAAGAACTATATTGACACTGAGACAGGATAGCTAAAGGTGTATTCTAAATGTAAATTTTATTAATTTTTTTTTGTTTCTTTCATAATTACAAAATTAATATTTTATCCAATTTAAATGTTTTGAAAACATTTTCTCAATGAAAAAGCTTCTTTCTATCTTGTTAATTGTGCACTCTTATTAAAATAATTCCAAGGGAATTTTCTTAACTACATACATTTCTGTAAATAGGAAAAAAATAACCTCTTGAAAACCAAAATTCTCGTTAAATATAAGAAAATGGAATACTGATAGCTTTTAAAGAGCTGAAGATCAGCAGAAGTCAAGACTCACTACTGACCAGTTATGGGAAATACACTTTGTTACACTAAGTTTCACCTTCCTTTGGAAGTGTTAGGGAGCACAAGCAAGAAAGAGTTTTTTATTTAAAAAGATAAGAGAAAATAAAAGGAAAGCATGAAAATGTGGCATACAGTAATTCGAGGTATCAGTTGTATAAAAAGCCTTTAACAATATGTATTTATTCAAATACCAGTTAAAAGAATTAGAGCTGTAAAAAAGCAAAACTTTCAAATAATTCCCCATTTGAAAGAAAATGCCTGTAGCTTTCTATTCTAAGACAAAATATAAAACTCAAGCCCCAAATCTCTATGTAATATTTGTTTTCTTTGTGAAATGCATATTGCTTTCTCTCACTTTTGTTTGTCTTTGTGTTTTGCAATTGCATCTTGGATTTCTACTTATTATTATGGGGAGAAATGAATCACACAGTTATGGTCCTAATGTTTACAGCAACAACTGATCATTCTTTTCGAGAAAATAGCACTACTAAGGTTCCTGGCTGTGCAATTTGCATTCAGTTTCTGGCTAGCAGATTTATATGGTTTTTTATGACAAAGAAACTACACGTCCCATAAGGCAGTGGAAAATAAAACAGAAAATAGAGTCTCGTATTTTGATTAAATTATGGAAAAAACAAAGTCTTGGTTCCATTCAAAGACAGTGTATGCTTGGACTGATGTACTATAATATAGTTATTTTTTCATTATACCCAAAAATCTTATCATAATTAAAACAAAACAGAACAAATCCCTGAATTATTTGTTTGTTTGTTTTGTTTTGTTTTGTTTTGCTTTGTTTTGTTTAAACCAGAGAACAGAAAAATCAAATCAGTTCTACTCAGATAAATGTTTTTTGGCATATAAATTTTGGACTACAGTGGGGTTTGAAATATGCTTAAGAAAGCATTCAGAATTTACAAAGTCTGATCAGGCCTTATTTGAGGCATAACAAGAATCTGAAATATCATATTAGGTGTCCCTTAACCCTGGTAACCTTAAAGAGTAAATTAAGAATGAAAGTAATAACAGTACCAACCCAATGTTTTTTATCCATAATCACTGAAAAGAGCAAAAAAATAGCATTTTGTGACTGGCTGATGCAATAGTTGCCACAGATCATAGAGCTGACTTTATAAACATAAAAAAAAGTCAGAGGATATTAGATTATCCATTGTCATATAAACACACAATCATTTATTTTTGATAAACTGCCTAGCCCTTTGCAAAGAATTTGTGGCCACAAACTCATAGAAACATACTTAGGGGTTACTATTTCTTTTGAAATGAAGATTGACCACAACAATATTGTGATCCCTTCTGATGTTGATGTATTTTCTACAATGACTGCTGCTTACTTATTTCCACAGTTCCACAAGCTCTACATGGGTAAAGATGGTGGGAGCAGTGGTTTTCTTTAGTAATGCAGTAGTTAGTGTCATGATCTGATGGCACAATACCTACTTAATGTAAGCAAGCTGTTGTTTCTTTTGATCCCAAGTTTGTCTTACTAGCTTCAAACACCTTCTTTTGAAATTACTTCTGAGAAATGCAAGAGAATTTTGATAGCCAGCATCACTTTAATTCATCACATTTTTCATGTCTTCTAGTCAAAGGCAGAGAGAACCTAGTTTAGATACACTCTTGAGAACTCCATTGACATTCAGCTAATAAGTAAGTTGATGGCTTTAATTCAGGCTTTAAAGGAAAATCAGTTTTCCATTGACACGGGACACAGTCTGAGTATATATTTTGCTGATCTGATCACAGAGTTGACCCAAAGCCTCGGTATATGTACTTGGTCTTCCTGCAATAAATTTCTTCACAGTAGATAGTATGGGGTTATGCTTTGGATTTGAATTGAAAACAGTGTTGATAACACAGGTATGCTTTCTTTACTATTGAGCAGTGCTTATACAGAGTCAAGACCCTTTCTATGCCTCATAGTACCCCTCTAGTGAGGAACCTTGGAGTATACAAGAAGTTGGGAGGGAACACAGCCATGATATCTTATACCAGCTAACCAAAGGGATATTCCAGAGCTTATGACGTCATGCTCAGCATATAAAACTGAGGTTTATTTATTTAAAACCACAAAGTTTTTTTCTCACATTTGCCTTTCCAGTTCTCCACTCAATGCCACAAAATGGGGAGTGAATGAGTGGCTTCGTGATGCTTATTTGCTGATCTGGGTTAAAGCACAAGAGAATGAAGAACTGTATTGACTCTGGCCAGAATGAGGTTAACTTTCTTCACAGCAGTCTGTATTGCGCTATGTTTTGAGTTTGTAATTAAACCAGTGTTGACAGCACACTAGTGTTTTACTGCTGAGCAGGACTTGCACAGAGTCCAGGCTTTCTCTATCTCTCACTCTTGTCTTGTGAGTGGGCTACAGGTGGGCAAGAGATCAAGACAGAGCTGAGAAAGCTGACCTGAATTTAACAGAGGAATATTTCATGGCATATATCACCATGCCCAGCAATAAAGGCCAGGGGGTATTCTTTCCAAAATAACTTGCTTTCTGGGTGGCTGAGCATGAGTCTGCTTTTTGGACAGGGTGAATGATTGCCTTTGCATCACTTGTTATTGAGAAATTCCCCCTTCCCCCACCCACCTCTCCCCATCTTTCCTTACTTATTAAACTGTTTTTGTCTTGGCCCACACATTTTTCTCACTTTTTCACTTCTGATTCCTCTCAGGGTGATGGGGAATAAGAAGCTGAGTGGGTGCTTAATTACTGGCTGGGGTCAACCTACCACAGGAACATAACCTTTCTAGCCACTTCTCATTTTGCATAAATTTCCAGTAAAGTAAATTCTATTTCACAATAGAATTGTGAAATTACATGTTAACATTATCACATTCCAGACAAATGGAGAATATCTTACTCTGAAATTCTAGTCTAAGATATAAGTAAGAGTTGTAATAGAATACTACTGGGACAAGAAAGAACTGTATCACAGTTTGAAACACAGTAGACCTACAATTATCCATTCCTTCCTCATCGCTTTCAAAATTGTTTTTTTCTCCTGTTATTTAAAATTATATTTCCTTCATTTTCCCCATCCCCTCTGACTCAATACTACTTTCAGTGTTGTACTTGTATACACAAACAGGGAAATTGCATCACTGAAATAGAAGGCAAGAATGAAATGTCAATATTCTCTTTGTAACTGGTGTTTTATTCCTACCATGTGTTTCAGTGGGAAGAAAAAATGTCAAATATTGGCAATTACACAATGAGTACATGACATTTTATACATTTGGTGACTAAAGAAGAAAAAAAATCACTGAAGTTGTATTTTCATTTAAATTCATGTACAAGTAAGAACATAATTAGTCTCAGTTCAAGTAAAATTTCACATAACACAATACTTCGAGTATCCCTAGTACAGACTTAAATACATTGTGTGACATTTAAGAAAGCATGAGCACTATGACTGAAAGGCAAGAAAATGGGGCAGAAATTTTAATTTTTCTCATGGATTTTTAGTGTTGGAGGAACTTGATTGTCATTCATATACTTAGTATCAGAAATTCTCTGTCTCTATCTTATTTTCCTGTTCAGGTAATCAAATTATTTTCATTTTGAGATAAGCATATTGCTTGTAAACCACAAATGATCACCTTTGACTTATTCATCAAGTATACTGCCATTTCTCAGAAACATTAAGCAGCTGCTTCAGTTAATAATCTTGAAAAAAAACAAAAACCCAAAACCAAAACAACACCCCCCTCCTGCCAGATTAAATAGATGTACTTTTTCTACTTTTCAAGTCTGCCATAATCTTCTTCCTATTTGCAATTAAATAGTTCCATAACTGTAGTAAGCAGTGTTCACATTTGTAGCAACAACAGGTTTAAGTTGCAGTATTTTTCCTGAATGAAGTTGTAAACAAGTGTTTGCACATTAGATAAGGGTGCATTCCATCTACCCAGCACAATGCACACAGCATTATTATAGTGCCCTGGAGAGCCTGTAGTTACCGTGTTTCAAATCCATTATGTTTGTTATGTAAGACCATATCTTGTTTTTTCTTGTCATTATTTTGTTGATAACAAAGGTTGAATTAATGGTACTAATATCTTGGGGTTTTGTTTGGTTTTTTTGTGGGGTTTTTTTTTGTTTGTTTGTTTGTTGTTTGTTTGGGTTTTTTTTAAAGCCAATAAAACCTCTTGTAGCGTAATCGAGTTTCAGGGATTATGTCTTTATAGGTGGAAAGTCAAAGAATTTTTTATCAATATTGTCCTTTATAAAGATTTTCTTAAATTTAGCTGAAAATTTCTCATATTAAAACATATGATGTTTTATGGCTCCATATGAGTAATACTGGCTGTCTTGGTAAGAGTTGTATAATTTACATGAGATTACTGTCTTTCAATAGGAAAATCAAGCTTAACTCATGGTAGGAAATTTTCATTATACACATGCCACTGTAATGTATTTTCCATCTATTCAGCAGAAAAGCCATATTCAACTTCAACTTTCCACACATCTACAACTTTGGAACTTGTAATCTGATGCTTCATACCCTCCATATTATAAAAAATAAGTATCCTTTTCACAATAAAGTGGGTATCTCTGCATGACGAGTGAAAAGTGGTTTAAGATTCCTTTAAAAATATTGCTAGATTTAATTGTTTCTTTAGTCATATTCTTTGATGGCAGCATTTTGACCATTTAATTTAAATTTAATTCCTTGAAGAATTAAGACATCATGCAGACTTTAATCTTTAAAACTCCTTTGATATATTTTATTTATAGAGCATACGTGAAATAAATACTTGAAATATGATCAAAGATGTAATTCCACATTGTAATTTTCATCTGCTGAAAAAATATAGTATTTACCACCAAGCAATTGGATAACTGGAGTAAAAAGATGATTCATGACTTCATATGTCTTTCATTCCATCCTAAAAATACTTGTACAACATACACAAAATTTTAGACAGGAGATGGTCTGGACCAGCATTCCACAATTTAACTTCATGACTCAACAACATGCTCATGAAAACCTGCTATAGCATTCTAATTATGGTTTTATAAAAGTGATGGAGACAAATGGAACTGTCAGATAATGCTAAGCACTGAGGTTTCATCAGAGATTTTATAAAGATGAATGGCACTGTTATTTAAGTGGAAAGATTTTATTTAAGTGGAAAAATTTGATTTGTGTGTTGAACCACAGAATAGTTTGGAAGTCCCAAACCCCCTGCTGTGGGCAGCAATACCTTCCACATGACCACGTTGCACTAAGCCTCATCCAACCTGGCCATTAACACTTACAGAGGTGGGGAATCCACAACTTTTCTGGGCAACCTGTTCCAGTGCCTCACCGCCCTCACAGTAAAAAATTTCTTCCTAACATCTAACCTAAGCCTCTTGTCTTTTGGTTTGATGCCACTCCCCTTGTTACTACTACATCCTTTCTCTCCATCTGTCTTATAGGCTGCCTTCAGGTACTGAAAGGCATAGTAAGGTCACCCCGAAGCCTTCTCTTTTCCAGACTGAACAATCTTAATTCTTTCAACCTTTCCTCACAGGGGAGGTACTTCATCCCTCTGTTTGACCTGACAGCTTTCCTCTGGACTCACTCCAAGGTCCTTGTCTTTCCTTCACTGAGGGCCCCAGAGCTGGATGCAGTACTCCAGGTGGATTGTGAGAAGAGCAGAGTAGAGGGGTGGAATCACCTGCCTCAACTTACTGGTCATGCTGGTTTTGATACAGTTCAGGTTAGGGTTGGCTTTTGGGGCTTCAAGTGTGCACTGTCAGCCCATGTCCAGCCCCTTACCTAAAGCACCCCCATGTCCTTCTTGGCAGGGCTGCTCTCCATATCACTGACATATATATGTGCACCATTGACACAAGACAGACTGGTTAGTGTCATAGCTGTAAGGAATTTCAGAATAAGAGTATCCAATATAAGGCATTTACATAAAAGCATCAAACTACATACTTGATGGGCCTTAAACTTCTGTTATAAAGTAGTTGTGATCTACACCTACTCCCTCAAATCTATTTCAGTGTGAACTCAGTCTTCCCATTCAAAGTTGACATCAGTAAAAAATAACAAATGCTCTTTGGTCCAATCTATTCAATTCCAGTAGACTTCTTACTGTTACAGTCACAATATAGATGAAAACACAATTCGCTTCGCTGCATCTGGTTCCTGATTTTTGTTCTGAATCTTTCTCAAATCCCAGTTGTTTTCCTACTTATACATGCATAATTTTATTTAATATAGTAAGTCCTGCTTCTCAAAATATTGAAAACCATGTTTTACAAAACATTTATATCTCCTCTGACTGGCACTCTATGCTACAGGACTGTAAATGCTACAATTTTCATGGGATGAACAAATTATTTATGGAACATTAGATGCACATCTTCAACTTAAACCAGCAGGATTCTCTATTGTATTGTATACTTGGGAAGAGAAGGAAGAGGCTATATACAATAAATGGGTAGTCAGGAATAACAGAGACTGGGATAGTGGGGAAATGTGATCTGATACAAATAATATTATTCTACAAAGTTTGAGAAGACATGTCTATTAAAGTGTTGTTGGATTTCTTTCCAACTTTGTGAACAGTTGCATGCAGAGCTTTCCAAAAGAAAATATCATTTATAGTGCTGTTTGGAAGACAAATCTTTCAATTCCTATCAACAAATTAATTAACTGCATATTTGTGAATTTCAAAACCAAGGTAAATGTTCAAAAGTATTTTTTTTCTAGAAAAATTGTACACATTCTAGCATGTTAAATTCTTATCATGTTTTACTTATGTCAAAATATTTTCTTCTATAAAGAAAAGTTTGCTTAGTGGACTCCTAACATATTTGCACTAATTGTGGGATATTTTCTGAAAGCACTGCCAATCAGCAAATTTGGGACTATTAGCTATATAGGCTGTTGGTTTTGGTTTGGGTTTTTTTGTTTGTTTTGTGTTTTGGTTTGGTTTGTTTTTTTCTTTTTTTAGTTTGTTTTGTTTTGTTTTTGTCATAGATATGGACACATCTTTTTTCACTAATTAATATTTTAACAGATCATACAAGTGAGATCATATATTATACTGGCTAGAATTGCATGGTCTGTTCATGCCAGAAAAAAAACATAAATGCAATTAAAAAAAAAAAGATGTCAAAATAACTAGTTATTGATGAATACATAGGTTTTTATAAATATTGTGTAAAGCAACTAACCTGCTTGTATATCTTCACAGCCCTTTGTTCATCATTTAAACAAAATGGCCCTTCTTTTATTTTTATTTACATTTGATCCAGATTACTTCTTAAATTTATCTCATCACCCTACAGCTGTTTCCTACACTCAGCACTCAGTTCTGTTCTGTTCAAAAGACTGACAATAATCTGTTATGTAAACCAAGATTTTGTTTATTGCTATCTAGAAAATATTGTGACATGTTTCTACTGCAGATGAATTCCTAATGTTTTCTAGTTGTGGCAAAGATGAAATGTATACTACTCAGGTACCTGTTGGTTTACTTTGTTTTTCTCTCCCTTCCAACATGCTTCATTAGTATTTGTTGCTCACTGTTAAAAACCTCATGTAATCATGAAAACACATTTGACATAGTAGCCAAATTTTATGCATTTTTTGCTAGCCTATAATGGAGATTTCTGTGTTCCCATTCCTACCCAATAAAAAAATAAATAAATCCCCCCTCCCAACAACAACTTATACATTATTAAGAGTGAAACAAAATGAAGTAATAAAATAATTTTTGTTACTTTCATTCTTTCTTATCACATCCTTCAGCCTCCAAAACCTCCCCTTGAGTAAGCTTCATGCTTCTTCAGAGTAAAACCAAGCTTTTCCACTTTCCAGAGAGATAAACATAGAAAAAGAAGACAAAATTAAATAATGTAAATAAATGCAACAAATGTCCATTGCAAGTGTTCTTTTTATTTCAAAAAATCAATTGCTTTCACATACACTTTTTTTCCTGTATGATTAGATGGTTTGCTCTGAGCATTCATCCTACATCTCCTATCCTCTAAAATATATATATCACAGTTTTCAGGAGCTGAATGACTTGGAGCTTTTATTTGTCATTTACAGAACAGTGTCTTCACACAGTTTATTAGCTTGTGGGTTTTTCTGAGCATTATAGTATGTTCTGAGCACAAGATTACTTCCACAAGTAAACTATCCCTTTCATTCATGACAGTATCAGCCTGTTAGCAATACATACAGTAGTAAAAAATACCCTAGGATGTCTATTAGCCCTCAGACTGAAGACATAAAGTTGACATGTGTTAATTTTGCCTGCCAGTTTGCATCAGTTTGTAGTGAATGGATGTGATACATTGCAGTGACATGAAGACAAGTCTTGGAGTTTTCTATCAATAGACACTTAATCCACTTTCTTAACAGTTTAACTGAACAGATCAGACTTCCCTGTCCCCATCTAGAACATGGTAACGAGTGTTAACATCACTTATTAAAGAAAGTGCCATCAAAGCACAGGCAGTATGGGATACAGGAGAACATTTTTTTCTATTAGTAGGGGCTATTCTATCTGGGTGCTTACTAGAAAACACAACAGTGCAAAACATGACTTCTTTATCATCTCTTCCATATTTTGGATCATGGTTGAGCTGTATAAATGTGTCCTTGCTTCTAAAGATATACACTGTCTTGAAATGTACTTTTTAAAATGCAGCCCCACCCAGCAAGTTACAAGTACAGATCCTGGTATCTATTTTATTTGATACCTTTGCAACATTAATAGATGTATATAAATATCATTAAATTTATAAGGCCTTTTTTAGATTTTTCCTTACTGCAATATTTTGACAAAGAGTAGAATGAGCATCTGAGATCTATTTCTTTGTTTTCCACTGAATGGTTTTTCTAGCCCAAAATCCACTAAAACCTAGCATCATTTTGCCTTGAGCACAACATTTGATGAACTCCAGCCAAATCCACTATGTCATTGTCTTAGGCCTCTACCAGTTTAGGACATTGTCTTTAGCCTTTTATTCTCCTTGATGCAGTTGTAAGAACTCATTATATTACTGTTGCCTGAAAAGACTGCGGAGAAAAAGACTGCAGGCTAATTTAGTAGGAGATGAGATAAGGGAGCAGAAGCTTCAATAAGCACCCAAGCTCCACCAGGAATACACATTCACGTGTGTGTCCCAAACACTGGTTTTGTAGGTTTTATAATAATATCCATCCAATCCTTGTTTACCCATCCCTCAGTCCTGCCTCGTTACACCCCTGGCACACCCCGTCTGGAATTGAGTCTGGGCAAGTTCTAGGACCACTCTTTTATCATCTTCATCTTCCTCATATCACATTGGGTTCTTGGAGGTCTTACAGCATTCTTATCTTCTGGGTCACTGCCTAAGGTTAAGTCTCATGGTGCAGGCCTTGAGGTGTTTTTCAGCCATTCTATCTTGAAAAGAAGGCTAAACAGATAATGGAATTTTGAGGGGTTGATATGGGAGGGGATTGGTATGTATAAACATTGAACTACTGCAGTTACTTTTACTGGTACATTAAAATCTCCATCTACTTATAAAGTCTATGTTTTTAATGGACTGTATACTCTTATTTTCTTTTCTTAATTTTCATTTCCAGATGCATTTTTTTTCTGGCATCTACTTTCTTCAAAGCCTTCATTTTCTAGGTACTCCTTTCATTCTTCTGCAGACTATTCCTTCCATTTTGTTTTGTACTAAGGTGTTTTTTAAATTATAACTACATGAATTTGGGAGATTTTATGCACATAATCCAGAAAACAGAGGCTAGGTTTTTTTCAGCTACGTAATTTTCATGCCTCAGTTTCTTTACAGTAAAGAATTCAGGATTTGGTGATGAAAAGTTCTCACCCACTGCCAGTTGTTCAGTTAAAGCTGGACTAAGATTAATTCTATCAGTAATAATAATGTAATAAAAATTTCTTCACTGTCCAAAAAGTGATTCCAAGAATTCTGATGATCTACAGTTCTACATATGTATTTAACAACAGAGATATTTGAGCTATGTGACACATACTGAAATATTCAGTGAAATATAAATTGACTTGTGTATTTTCTCAAACAGACAATGTATTTATAATCCTGTATTACCATCTGTGTAGTATTAACCATACTAAATACTACATAATTCTGAAAATTAGGCTATATTTAATGCAAGTGATTATAAAGGAAATCTCTATAAAACAGAGTATACATACTTCACTTTGACTATCTTCAAAAAACTAGTACATGTTTTCTAAATTCTTTAGGTCCCCTGAGCTAAGTCCAACATAATGGACAAGAAATTCTCTGGTTCTGGATCCATCTTCCATATTAGATACATATGGAAAGTGCTCCACTGCAGCTGAAATATTTCTTTCCAAGTCATAAAGGTGGCCTTTGTGGTATTATCAGACATACTCATGCAGGAATATGACAGTTTACCTCTTTTAGTTGCCAGACAAATTTGAGATTCTTCCAGGAAGGATCGGTCCTAGGAGTTGGTCACTGGTATTCTTTTCTCAGTACTTAGTAGGCTTTTTAGGGTGATGGTTATATTGTAAAACAGTATAACTGATGAAAACACAAACCAATAATGCAATATGACTGCAAAAATCAAGAGAGTATGGAAGAATTGGTGGAGTGTTATTCATAATTCCTTAGTAATTTCAGACAAGTATTTTCAAATTGATTTCTTATAATATTTGTAAACTATCCAAATTTTCCAAAAATTTTAGGCATGAATGGCAGTTTCATAGAATCCTCTCCTCTCCTCTCCTCTCCTCTCCTCTCCTCTCCTCTCCTCTGCTCTCCTCTCCTCTGCTCTCCTCGAATCTCCTCTCCTCGAATCTCCTCTCCTCGAATCTCCTCTCCTCGAATCTCCTCTCCTCTCCTCGAATC
>JAWWLZ010000082.1:71549617-71561900 GCA_035041345.1 Poliocrania exsul
AAAAACTGAGGCAAAGTAGGTGTTAAGTACCTCAGCCTTCTCCTCATCTTCCTTAACTATATTTCCCTCCAAGTCCAGCAGAGAATGGGGGTTTTCCTTGCCCCTCCATTTGTTATTAATGTATTTATAGAAGGACTTTTTGTTATCCCTAACGGAATTGGCCAAATTAACTTCAAATTGCACTTTTCTTTCCCTGACTTTTTTCTGCATGAGCTAGATACCTTCAAAAATTCTTCATAAGTAGCCAGCCCTTTTTTTCCTTTTAGGAGCCCTCAAATTTATCACAAACTTTATTTTATGATCACTGAATCTAACATTTCAGTGGTCCCAGTGGGGATTCATTATTATATTTCTTAATCTTGACCAATTGCAGATGTATTTATATTTTATATTTAATTTCAAAAAGACAGGGCACCATTCTTTTCTACCTTCTCAATAATCGAGTGTGTTTTCAAAATATTGAATTACTGACAATGATGGCTAGATCAGTTTTTTAATAATTAAAGAACATTTCATGGCAGTTGCTTTCTTTCATATTTAAATTTTATCAAATGTATCCTTTCTAGCTCTCCCTTCTGTCAAAGACAGGGTTTCTGTATCTGGTTTGCTCCATTTCTTTTTTCTGAATTCCATATTTAGAGGGGAAAAAAAAAAGGGAAAAAAAGGGAAAAGATTATGTAAACAGTACTGCAAAAACCATTTTTTGTTTGTTTAAATGCATTTACTATTCTGCAAATCATCTCTGTACCCATGTAGTGTTTTTTTTTTTCCTCCCTAGAATCAAGCATTAGGAAGATAGTTTTGGTTTGTTCACAGTTTTATTTGAACTTAGCATACTGCTACAGATTTCAAGAACAATACCTTGTGAGTTCAGGGCCTTTTAGTTGCAGCAATTTTTATAGCAAAAGCTGACCTAGTAATTTCACAACTCACACTTACTTTTGATGTGAAAAAGATGAAAAATAAATTGCTTTTATCTGTAATGACAATGGATAGTTTTATGATACACAAATAATCTTGTTGTTAAGATCAGCCTGAGAAATATGACTTTTTTTAACATTGTATTTTCCAAGAGGTTTATGCTTGAAACTTACCCACATCATCCCTGACAAGAATGATTTAAAAAAAAATCCAAAAACCATTTTGCCAGAAATATTTCACCATGGTTATCTATTCCCACTCGAAATTTCTCCTGTATTTTCAGTAGAAAAAAAAAATACTTACTCATACAAGTATATACATGTTTCCAAGAGACTTTATATCTAGCTCCATTTTAGTGCTGTGAAAAGTGATAGTCTGTGTAATGTAAAATAAAGATAAGTTTTCAATCACTTTTATTATTATACTTATATTTAAAAAGGTGAAGTAAGCTACATTTATATGCAATAATCAGAGTTTTACCCACTATCTAAAATAGACATAAAAAAGCAATCAAATCAAGTTTTTTCATAACAATGTTTCCATATCCTTTAGGATGGAGAACATATGAAAAATTTCAAGTTACACAAAAACAATATATAATGTTGTTTCTTTTTTTAAAGGTATCATATTATTCATTGATTGTGTTCTTAATTCCTACATGTATAAAATGTGTCAGTTTTTAAAATGAAAGCAAAGATAATAGCTAATAAGGCATCACTCCAATCTTACAGAATACCATCATCTCTGTTAAAAGTGCTTAATCCTTTAAAACATCTTTATCTAGACCTGGTTATCACTCTATGATTTGATCACAGAGGTAGTACCTTCATTGTATTAGTATATATGTGATCAAAGTAGTAGTTCTATATATAGAGAGTTCTTTTTAAGTAAATCAAAGGGCTTGAAAAAAGTCACTATATAAATGTGACAATATGAAATATAAATAAGTAACAAAGTAAGGCAGTAAGGAAAATAGTGAAAGTAAACTTGAAACTATTTGGAAAGCTTTATAAAATAGGAAAAAGAAGTGACACAGTAGCATATGTAAGCTAAACTTTGGTAGGCTAATATTTTTTTTTTCTTTACTCAATCCTGTGTCCTACTTTTGTTTGATCATTTAACTAAGTACAGTGAACTACAGCTCTCAGCTTGATTTGGTCCATTTAACTATGTCAACATGTGTTAGACCAAGATTTGCGGATTGATACAAGGGAGACTTTGTTTCCTAACAAGTGGGTCAGAATTCCAAAAGGTGAGAGCTCCAGCATGTTCTGTTTTCAAGTTAAAGGAACATACCATTCATCAGTTCTGTTAAAATCTTGATCTGAATACTTTTATAAGCATATGCTTTTTATAAAATCCTTTATTTAGGCATGGCCAGTATCCCTGTAGAAGTCAAATACATTTCTTAATCAAGCAATAACTTATATTCATCATTTTTGAAAGATATATTGAAAAGGTGTAGCAAGATAAAATATTATTTCTTTTTTCTTTCTCTTTAAACTATAAAACAATTTACAGGGAGACAGACAAATAGACAAGAAGATGCAAAAGATTGCCTATTTCTATGACTGAAAGCACTGCATTTTCAAAAGGTATTACAGAGAGGAAATGGATGTGCAATTTATGAGAATTTGAGCAGAACTTGTATATGTATCTTAACATGTTATTTGTCTCACTTAATGTATAAAGTAATATAGATTACACTTAGTGAGCCAGAGGTTTGAAAGAAAATTGACAAGTAATAAAAATCAACGAAAGCGCTGGGGTTCCATTAAAACCAGTGTTAGTTAAAGACAGATCTTGGAGGACAGCAAGTACCTTTTTAGAACAATGAACATTAACATGACATATAAAGATGCACACATACATAGACTACTATATTCCTGTGCTTACTGGTGTTGAAAAGCAGAAGATCCTCAGAATCCTGCTGGAGTGCAGCCCTGATAGCAGTTTTATAGCTGTCAAATGCAAGACAGTTAGATGACTCCTGCTATTCTGTGGCAAATGCCATCACGTGCCACAACAGTATGCGCCAACATTTACAACTCCTGGAAACAAAGAAAAAAAAGGAACTTAAAAAAAACAAACAAGGCAAAAAATTAGCTCAGTACTAATAAAAAAAATAGTAGCTTTACCCTCAGAATCTCATTAGAACAGATTCATTTTTCCCTTCCCTGCAAACAAGTTTCACCAGCCACTACTCATTAAGTGTGCAAATGAACTTCTAGAACTAGATTTTTTTATTTTATTTTATTTTTTTTAATATTCCATCAGCATAAAGCAAATGTAATTCTGCTACAGTGATGGAGTCTCACCAAAAAAGCAAAAAGTGTGCATTTCTCTCATTTGTCTCATTTGATACTGTGCTGTTGGGCTATCATCAAAGCTTTTCACTCAGAGTCCACCAGGACCACAGAATTATAGAATGGCCTGGGTTGGAAGGGACCTTACAGATTATTTAGTTCCAACCTCCTTGTCATGGGCAGAGGGACACCTTTCACTAGACCAGGTTGCTCAGATCTTCATCCACCTGGATATGGGAGGGAGAGAAATTAACAAGGTAGTGATCTGTAAGAGTGGAAACATCTGAAAAAAGTGATAACTTGGAATAGAAAAATGGATAAGCCATGATCCCCAATGCTGATGGAATCCAAAAGCTCATGATAATGTGCAAGCAAAATTAAATTAATAGCATCTAAAGAAAAAGACCAGAAGAAAAGACTAAGAATAATTGTATCCTGAGTATTTAGGAAATCAGAGATGAAACCACCAATTCAGATTTCTGGTGATTATTCAAAAATGTGGGAGAAGAAACAAGAGATGTCAAATATTCTGATAAAATGATGGATGTCTGGGAGAAGAAGGATTTCAGTGCTGACGAAATAAATCAACAGAAAGGCTCCAGCTCATGAGCTAAAATACAGACTAGAATATCTAGCCAGAAATAAATGTTAGAATGCTGCATAAAGGCAATTTTAGATGGGGTGGATGGAGTGGAAAATGAAGCACTATAATCTGAGTACAAACAGAAAAAAAAAAAGTAATTTATTTAATCCATCCATTTAGAAATGGAAGGAAAACTCGTTGTTTGTGGAAAAAAGAGGTTGAGTAATCAAATGTGAGACAGGAGAAATGTCTTGAAATTATTGACTGTGGATGCCTTTCTGTTTATAATATTAGTTGCCTGTGCTTATATGAAGTCATTCAGTCATAGTCTGAAGTTTTAACCAACTTCCTACATTTTTAACACATTGTAATGGTTTTAGTTGGGCCAGATTCTGGTTTCTCAAAGTAGGCTCTTGAGTGCTGTGTTGTTGTACCAGTAGATATAGAAGGGGACATAGGCTAAGTCAGCTGACTTAAACTAACTAAGGAGATATTTCATACCATATGATGTCAACCCAGATATAAGAAAGAGGGGAGGAGGTACTTCCTCTGTCTCGTGGTGGCCGCCCTTGGGACAGTTGTTGCTGGGAGACATCCCTCATTGATGCTTTGTGGGAAAGTAGAAATTTATTGTTAAATTTTACTTTTTTGTGTGTGTGTATTACTTTTCATTTTTTTCTCTTTTTCTGCGTAATTATAACCTGCCTTGCTATAAATTGTAGTTTGTAGGGCTTTTTTCCCCTTTCCTCTTCCCTCTAGGAAAGGGGGGAGCTGCATTGATTAGGTGGACACTTGGCATTTAGACAAGGTGAAACCACCTCATACATTATTATCAATATTACATATGAATATAATGCAACTGTAGTGCATTCCAGAATTTTAAAATCAAGTAGTAATGGTGATATATATTGTAGTTTATTTTCAGTCAATTTCATACTTTTTTCTCTTTAGCTTGAGTATTCCTAGAGGCTTCTTTTAGACTAGAATGACAATATTGTATACAACTTCTTGATCATCCTAGCAAGGTGCTGTTTGATTTAGTTGAATTAATCAGTTCTCAACCTTCCCTCAAAGAAGTAAAAATGTCTTGTTTGATCTCCAAATAATTGACTCAATGAGTTGATGAAACTTTACTGGTGATTTTCTTACACATTATCTTTCAAGTGTGATTATTTAACAAAGCTTCAGAAAGTATATAATAGTAGTAAAGATTTTAAAGGCAAAAATTGCAAGAATAGCTACCAAATACTTCCATAATAAATGTGTAGCATTCTACAGAGAATGTGTAGTGAAGTTATTTCATGGTTGTTTTACTCACCCCCTTGAGAAAAGCACAAGATGGGGTGTAAATGGTCTCATGGGATGAAAGTGAACACACAAGCTTGGCACTGGAGATCCCACAATTGCCAACAACTCTCCAATGGCCAGTTACAGAAATGCAGACACAAGACTGAGAACCACCCATCTGAAATTCACTTTAGGCAGAAGAAAGTAATTGAAATAAACAAACAAAACAGAAACACAAAATAACCCCAAACAAACAAGCAAAAAAGAGAGGAAGAAAAGAAGACACCATCATTATAAACATCATAGTGCTTCCAACAAAAGAACTCCAGATACTGTCCACTCAGAATAGCAAACTCTACCACTAATACTAGTGTGAAATCACTCATTTCAAGACCTAGATGATAAATGAAAAGTGCTAGAAACTAGAAAGTGAGTTATAATTGTAATTGTATTATTGCTATTCTGAATGTAAGTACTTTACCTGTAATATTATACTTCCTTTTTTATTCCCTGTAATAATTCTATCTAGATTATTAAGAGTTTGCTAATAGCAAATTGTTGGTCTTAATTATATATCTATAAACTGTGCCTTATTTTGGCCCTGAAACACTATTTTGAATGCAATAACAATACCTTTGCATTGAAGTTTTTAAATTTCATATGGGAAAAAATCTCTGATATTCAGTATGCTTACTGAAGGCCTATAAAATCCTATAATATTCTGACTGGAATATTGGCAGTGTTGACATTGCTTGCATTAAAATTATAGGATTCAACAAAGTATGTAAAGTTTTAATAAATCTACCTTATACATAAAAGAGACTCCCAGGAGAATTTGAAGTGTTGAGATGTGCACTTGCGGCTACTCACATTTTGCCTGTGTTGTTTGTTTTGTTTTGTTTTGTTTTGTTTTGTTTTTCCTTACAACAAGGTGCAGCTCTAGATTATTATATGCTATTGACATCGTCATCTACATGTCTGTTCCAATGGAGTTTCTGGCTATGTTTTATTTCACATGTGGCTGCCAAAACAACTTCTGTAATACATTCAAAATACAAAAGCAAAAACTAGCAAAATTCTAAATAAAGGTATGGTTAATTAATATTTCCCTCTGCTGTAGTTACACTTATTTTTATCCCAATTTTCAAATTATCAGGCTCACGTATTGAATACATATCCCTTATCATGTATTTTAAGTGCTATGCTTCTTATGGTCAAGAGCTTCTGTAAACAACTTCATATATTTTTATGAAACACCACTGTACTATTAGTATTTTTCAGATTTCATCATTTAGATAATTAGGATGTTAGTCAATCTGTTTAACACCTTTGTGAAACGTGTTCTAAGCTAAATCAAACAGCATAACTGAATTTTCCAAAGAAGGATAGAGAAATGGTGTGAAATAATATTTGCATTCCAAAGTTTCTTGATCTTGCCAGATGAATAGCATCCCACACAGAAAAAAGAAAATGAGCACAACAGTTTTACAATTTGCCATGAAAGTTATTTTTTCCAGTGTAGAAGAAGGTCAAAGAAGGGGGGGGGAAAGAGAAAAAAAAAAAAGCAGCAGAAATGCAGAATTCTGTTAATATTAGTATATAAACACACACAGAAAAGGGAGGAGATAAATTGAGGTCAATCCCATTGTAAATGTAGCATTTCTTAGTGTATGACCATTGCTTTCAGAAGAGGAATTTTGGATGTTTTTCAAATTCTTCAGAAACTAAAAACAGAAAAATGGAATAAGCAATCCATTTTTACCTTATTTTTATTATATCAGTAGGATATGAATTAGCATAAATCTTTAATAAGCAAGCTACCAGAGTAAAAGTTATAGGTGGTAGTACAGGGACTTGCTAGACCAGGGAGAGAATGAGCAATGTATTGTGTCTGGGAAACAGTATGGGATTAGTCTCTAGTGGAACACTCTCATTTTTCTTCACCATTTAGGAGCCAGGGCAGCACATCTTGCATCCTGAACCTGTACACATTTTGCATCCTGAACCTGTAGGTATTAGAGTGCACTTCTACATATGTATAAATTTTCATGTATATGGGTTATTCCAGGATAAAAGTTCCTCTTCCTCCAAGACAGCTCCAAGCGGAGCTTTCATCCAGGGACTGAATCTTCATGGGTATTTAATATAGCAGGTTAACACATTCTCCTCTAATGGACAAATAAAAGATTAAAAAACCAAACCAAAACAAAACAAAAAAACAAACCCTTACAGAACTGCAAACAATATTCAAGAATCCTTCTTAAGGAAAATGTACATTCCCTTGGGGTCTTCTGCCTCCTATATTTCAAGTGTCTGGAACAATTTATAAATATTTTGTCTTCAGAAAAAAATTAAAAGGAAAAAAAAGGTCATTCACAGTGATTAGTGTTAGCCACACAAAACAAGAGCAGTCAGCTTGCCATTTTACATAACACAAAATTCTATCTCAAAAAAGCACCACAGCTGTTGTGTAGGTTAGTTAAGGCTGATTTAAATATGCAGTTAAGCAGTAATCTCTAATTCCTCTCAAATATTTATATTTAATCCCTGCTAACATACGGATATTTTTTCAAAATACATTTTTGCAGTCTTAAACAGAGGTCTTTTTTGTTGTTGTTTGTTTGTTTGTTTTGCTTTGAGCTGATATGTTCAGGTGCTACAGTTGCAACTGCTAGAAAACACACAAATAAGCATCGATGTCTCTGATTGTCACTTTTTTTTTCCCCCTGTGCTTAATAGTTTGCTTGTAATTAATTTTTTTTTTTTTTTGATGTGTTACAAATATCCCACCTAGGCTTAGACAGGTCAGCAAAGAAATCAAAGTCAGAAAGAAGTGTTCAGGGCACTGAAGAAACATGAATGTCACCACAAGCAAATGACAAGAGTGTTGGAATTACATCCTTCTGGAAAATTATCTCAAAAGAAACTCTATTCTCATCTCCATGACAAAAACATATAGAACTACTCCTAATTTACTGTTTTTATGTTGGAAGGTGACAAGTGACATGTGAATGTTATTTTTATCATGCTTTGGATACATACAGCATTGTTCTTCTGTGTCGTACGTGAAGGTTCTATGAAAATGGAAAAATGAACTGTTTCACCACATGATACCAAGTAGAAAAGAATTTACTTTAGATTTCTGATTTGTTGATTTTTACAGTTTACAATCACGTAGCCTGATTTTTTTTTTTTTTTTTTAGTTTTTTATGAGTGTATGTTGATGTTTCATATATATGTCATATAAATTAGCAGGTACCTCTCTTGATATGTATTGCTACTATAATGTCATCATAAAGACAGTAATTCTGTAAGACATTGAAGTAGAGATAATAATTTGAATATTTAATTAAATGCTAGCAGAAAGAAGTATCAGTCCTGACCCCAAAGCAGAAAATATAAAGTAGTGATGTTGATAACCTTCTTATATTGTGCTAAATGTTCTTGACTAAATATTTGAATTTAAGAAATATGAAATATAAAGACAACACCTTTTTTTGGCTAATTTTGTCATGGAGTTGTGACTCCTGAAGTTTGTATCTTATTAACCCCATAGTGGCTACTATTACCTATCAATGCTGTAAAAGGGGAATAATACTGAGAAACATAATATTAAGATAGGAAGGACATGAACCTGTTGGAGCAAGTCCGAGGGAGGGTCACAAAGATGACCAGAGTGCTGGAGCACCTCTCCAATGAAGATAGGCTAAGAGGGCTGGAGTCGTTCAGCCAGGAGAAAAGAAGGCTCTGGGGAGACCTTAGAGAAGCCTTCTAGTAACTAAAGGTGGCCGACAAGAAAGATGAAAGAAACATTTTATAAAGGCTTGTAGTGATAGGACAAGGGAAAATGGCTTCAAACTAAGGGAGGATTAGGTTATATTGTGTATTTGGAAGAAATGCTTTACTGTGAGGGTGGTAAGACACCAGAACAGCTGCCTAGTGAAGCTGTTGGGTGACCCATCCCTGGCAGTGTTCAAGTCCAGGTTGAATGGGGCTTTCAGCACCTGGTCAAGCAGGAGGTGTCTGTCCATGGCAGAGGCACTGCAACTAGACAGTCTTTCAGATCCCTCCCAACTCAAACTAATCTATCACTCTGTGTTTCTATGATTCTGCAATTTGTCAAAGTTTTTTTATTGTGGGTTGTTTTTATTTTTTGTTTTTTTTCCCCAATAAAATTTTCATTGATATCAAGCAGGGCTTGGAGTTATCTGCAAACTGATCTCCTTGATGTGTACAAACTCTAGGTATTAAAACACACAGCTGATATCAAAGATCACAGGACTTCTAAAGTTATTGCTATTGAGTCAGATATTCAGATCACAATGCATAAACAAAATTATGTTACCTTTCATGAAGAATTTCAAAATTACACTAGTTTAGTCTGTATGGGAACAAACCCAAGTTTTGAAATATCAAAACCTTCCATTCAACAAATTTATTTTGTACTTTTTGGCTCTAATTGGGTCTTCTTCCCATGAGGTAAAAAACAGTGTATTTGACCACAACCCATGCTGTACTTTGTAATTCAGTATTTTGTTGCACAAATCATTGATGCTTTTGAAATCTTTTACTGTCCTTTACTAGTTGCTCTTCTAATTGCTAACATAATTTTGATGAATTGTCGGACTCAGCCCGCAGGGCTCACAACCCCCCATGTTCCTTCCCTCTCTCTGTGTATTTTTTTTCCCTGAGGTTTTTCCATGCTGTGAAGGTACCTTGATGGTTTCCCTGCAACTGAGAGAGTTCTACACCCCTTCCCTACCCTGCTGCAGCTACCTGAGCCTCTCCCATCCCTGGCTTCCTAACCCTGCCTCCAGATGTGCTGTCCAATCCCCTCCAAACCCTGCTGCTATCGAGACCCTTATAAGCCAGACCCCAGCCGGAAATAAAGCACTTCTGACATGTTCTCCAATTCTGTGTTTGTCAGAATTATCTTGGGAGCTATTCCCATCTCGGTCCCAAGAATGAATGAGTCGAAATCAGATTGTGCTAGAGTTAAAGTAGTTTTCAATTTCTTCATTTTGCATATTACACACAAAATAGCCCATACATGCATCAAGAAAAATATTTTTAAATATATTGTTATATTCAAAAATGTATCCAGAAGTGCACAGGTTGTTTCAGTTTCTTCTTTATTCCACTTATCAAAATAATAATTCACATTCTTTTATTTCTATGTCAACAGATGATCCCCGCTACATATCTATGATAAACTTGGGTGGAAATTTCTGAAACATTTACAAGACTAAAACATGTAAGTAGAAACATATACTGAATCTACATATTTTTCTGTGTTTGGCAGACTTTTAGCTATTACTTGAAAACTTAAACCAAAAATTATACCAAAGAAATTTCTTTACTTCGCCACATTTCATTTTGCTTCACGTTAAAAAAAAAATCATTATAATTATTATTTCTTATTCAATGAAAAAAGTCCAAAGTTCTATGTTCCCAGATTTAAACTAGGCCTATAGAAATTAAATCTAAATCTGTGTGGATCAAAGGTTATTTATACATTTCCAACTAGGCCATGGTGTGCCTCATCAAACTAATATTTTTCCATGAAATGTAAGATATGACACTTCAGTATCTACTGCACAGGCCAATAGCATACTTGGAAAAGGAAGATGCCTGATTGGAATGTTGTCATTAGTGTTTCTATCTAGATTTCTATCTAGATTAGTGTTTCAGATATACATCACATCTTCCTTTACAGATCAGGAACAAAGCAGCTTTATATTTCACTTCATTCCTTAAGTCAAACCCCAAGGTATCTCTACAAAGTAGGTTTCAATTTATTTTATTCAGTTGATTTCACCTGTCTGGGGATTCTTTTTTGGAATTTAAAACAAGCCTAGAGGGCTGTCTTACTGAAAGACAATAACAAGGCAGAAAATTCATACGCTGAGCAACTATCATCATTTACCCTTTCAGCATAAAACAGTATAGTAATGGAATATGATAAAGTGTTTCCAAGTAGCAGCAGAGATTTGGCATAATTTTAGAGAAATGTGATATTACTATTTTATATTTTTAAAGTTGCTGACTTTTTTTATGGCCTAATTCTTTTTGACAAGTGAAAGGCAGAAACTCTCCATTAAACTGGAGAGTAGGTAGAGGTGCTGTTTCAACAGTTAAGAGTTTTCTGAGCTCTCAAGATGTTAAAAGCACGTCCTAAGAGAAATTCTCCTGACTTATCTATCTTTTCTGGTCATTTTACAATCTCACAGAGTCCTCTGGCAATTGTAGTAACTGATGCATGAAAAGCTCATACTCAAAATATCTTTAGTACATTTTGTTCTCTTGATTTATAATTTACCTCAAAGCAAAGAGAGACAGCAAGACTAGGAAGCTCTCTAGCTGTACATAACTGTGTATGTAGAGTAACTAGATTTGCTGGCCCTGCACTTAAAAATATCCAACATACAATGGTCCTAGAATTTCATTTACTCATTCTGCTTTTGAAAGCAATAAAAAATTCTGAAAGGCTTACTATCCTCTCAAAGTACCATGAGAAACATAATACATCATCTTCACGTCAGCACCCATAGCACTGATGTTTCTTCATGTACATACTCCTAGAAAGAATGATAATTGGTGGGGGTGGGGGTGGGGGGATGTGTGTATGCTTGTTTTGTTTATTTGTTTGGGTTTGTTTTGCTTTGTTTTTTTTAAAAGCTGAAGGTAGTACAATTTCTCATTGTAATTCAGTATAAATATAATAAAGAGTTTTGCTATTCTATTTGTTAAACATATTTATCAATGTTAGTGTCATAAACTATCCATACAGGAATAGTTAAACTTGTTTGCTTAATATTCTGACAGCATATTAACAACATATCATTCTTTCTGGAATTTATAATTACAGATGTTTAATTTAGTTTCATAGAATCATAGAATCATAGAATCGATTGGGTTGGAAAAGATGTCTGAGATCATCAAGTCCAACCCTTGCTCCAACTCCAGTCCATTTACTAGATTATGGCACTCAGTGCCATGTCCAATATCAGTTTAAAAATCTCCAGGGATGGTGAATCCACCACCTCGCTGGGCAGGCCATTCCAATGCCTGTTTACTCTCTCTGGAAAGAATGTTTTCCTAATATCCAGCTTAAATTTCTCCTGGCAGAGCTTGAGCCCGTGCCCCCTTGTCCTATTGCTGAGTGCCTGGGAGAAGAGACCAACCC
>JAWWLZ010000082.1:71562000-71575290 GCA_035041345.1 Poliocrania exsul
CTCTAGGCTAAACAACCCCAGCTCCCTCAGCCTCTCCCCACAGGACTTATGCTCCAGTCCCTTCACCAGCCTTGTTGGTCTTCTCTGGACTTGCTCCAGCACCTCAATATCTTTCCTGAACTGAGGGGCCCAGAACTGAACACAATACTCAAGGTGTGGCCTGCTTTTTTTCACAACCAAAGGAAATCCAGTGTTTGAATTGCTAAGCCTATGAAAGGGCAGGAGATGGTAGTGAAGAAAAAGAACAGCAGAAGTTCACAATGTTTTGTCTTTAAAGAGAACTAAACATTCAATACTTAGCCAAAAAAAAAAAAAATCTGCTCAGATGCTCAGACTGAGATTTTCAGCATATTTAGTTCTTAGAAGGATTAGTGCCCAAACAAAATTTAAGGTAATTTATTTTTATAGTATTTTGTGAGTAGAAAAGTGTATTTCAGAGATTGCTAAACACTAGTTAGCTGAAATATTAGGGTAGCATTATCAAATATTAAACATTTAATATTAAACATTTAATAGTTAACTTTTTTCTACTTACTAATTCTAATATACCTGGATTTTTATTCATAATAAAGGAATATAAATTCAATAGATGTAATGTACACTAAGTCATCGGTGTCTTCACATGCAGCCTTTAATGAGCTGATTAATAGAACATGACAGCGAAGTTAAAGTAATGATTTATTGAAACCAAAAAACTGTTTTTCACCCGTGACCATTGTCTCTTCAATAGAATAAATGAAGTTTTACAAATCCAAAAGATGGAAAATAATTCAGAGAGAGATATAAAAATATGTGTCAAAAAGTTAAACAATAAAAATGCTTTTATCTGTGGAACCTCTGTAAGGACTATATTTGCTGTACTGTTTTGCATACAGTATGACATTGATATCAGGTATTCTCAGCAATCTTAAGATGATATTAAGAGATAAAATCTTTTTACACACAAAAAAAACCCCTTAGCCTGGTTTTTGTAGACACAAAATTTTTCATGTTGTTCTCTGTGAGTGAGATGTTTACAAGGGGTTGACACCTGAATATTTTTATCCTTTGAGTGAAATGTCTTGCCTATTGTGTTCTGCTTGTAATGAGACAAAGAAGATACTAGAAATGGGACCAAGGAATAGAGACAGGAAATCAAGCAAGAAAGAAAAAGAAAACATAGAAAAAGAAAAGATAAAAAACAAGCCCAAAGTACAGTATGAAAGAGATAGGGTTTAACAGTGTATTACACTGAAATTATTTTGGATGTATGTGACAAAAGGAAAGAGATTGCTTCCTGTTACTTTAGCCCCTCAGAAGACTGCAATCTCATAGTTGTACTGCCCTAGAAGTGATGAACTCAGAAGGTGTCCAAGGTAAAATGTGATCATACAATAAATAAAGACTTACAGTGTAAACTTATTCTTATTGACTTACAATTCTTGAACAGAGAAGGGAAGATATTTTACACATACCACATATATAAAAATAGGTTAGAGAAGTTAATATTTTTATTTTAGTGGAAAGACTGAGATTGTGTTGTACATAATACTATGGCCTGAGATTCATTGTGATACATTCACCTATGCTTTAAGCATATGTACAAAACTAGGATGCTGCATAGCATTGATATATAGATAGGAATCTATGAATAATATTTATTTTTACTTTATGTAGTGGCTCAACTCCATGAGTGTAACATAAATTAAGAAAATTTATATAAAGACCAGACTGTACTGTTATTCACTTTCTGAGTCCAGCTACATAAAAATCTTTATCTTTCACCCAATATAATTAATATAATTTTCCTCCTGTTTCTATTTCTTTATTTTTTGGTTACAGTACTTTAATGCCAGCTTCAAAATATTGTGCCTGAACTATTACTTCCTGGTATTTCAGTGTGAGACGTGCATTCTGGAAATCATACTTGTTCATACTCTCAGAGATACACTCACAGCAAATGCAATTTCCATCCATTTTCCTAAGCCATTGGCATTTATTCACCAAGTGGGTCTCATCTTAGTAGATGTATAAACTAAACCTTTGTACTTGATGATGGTTTCTCACAAGTAGACAAAAATATTTTCTAAAGACTCAGCCAGGAACAGACCTCAGGAGGCCTCTTGACAAGCCTTCTGCTCAAAGTGGGATCACCTATGAGGTCAGACAACATTCCTTGGAGCTTTGTCCATTGGGTCTTAAAAAATTTGATAAGGATGGAGACTACATGGCATGTACGGAAAACTACTTCCAATGCATCATTGTCCATAGGTGAACATTTTTTCCCCTTATATCAACTTAAAACCAGGTTTGTTCAACTCACACGCGTTACTTTTCATATTTCAGAACACTAACATTTCTAAAGTGATTTTTTTAAAAGAACACAGTCTAAATATGTCATGATGTTATTATTGCCAGCATTTGACTCAACAACATATGCACATTTCTCAGATGAAACTTTTTTGCCAGCTTCTTTGATATCTGAGTATGTTTATAAAGAAATGCTATGATTTTTTTTTAATGGAACAGAAAAATACTTATTTTGAATTTTTGTTCATGCAACTCTTGTTTTAACTCCAAATGTGCTCATATTTCTGGTAAATAGAGAAAAAAATCTGTGTGCAACAAAATGTTTTTTCATTTTTTGAGGTTTTTAAGAACTAAACAGTGAAAAATGCTCTTAGGACCTTGACTATACTAGGAAAGATGTTATTTTGTTTGGTAAGCATTAAAAAAAAATGGGATATTTATGACAGATATTTAAAATTGTTCAGATATATATTGGTGTAGTTATGTGCAGAATGAAAAGTGTCAAACAACATAGCCACTTCTTTACACGGGAGGCTAATCTAAAGGTCACCACTTATGGAAAAGAACTTGTGAAGGTCAAATTCAGTATGAGAGAAGATTCCAAATAAAGTGAACTTTAAGCAAATATAAATACTTCCTTGGACATTTATTACAGAATGTTAATAAAATGAGAAGCCAAATACTGAGTAACCTTTGGGGTTAGACTTTAACTGGCATAAGATTTTCACTACTCTCAAAAAAATTTCGAGGACCTTGTCTTGAAAATAATCTGAGTTTTGCTATTTGATTTAAATTTATAAGGGAATCCAGAATTTACTGAAGTGTCCTAACTGGTGACCTCAACAACTTTCCATTTGGTAGTCCAGTTCACACTCACTCACCAATTAGGTCTTGGGGGAGTCTCTTGCTCTGTAAATTTTTGTGGTTAGAAATATGCCTACAGTTGTACATGTGTAGCACTTAATCTTAGTGGGAGGAAGGAGAGAGATATTAGATATTGCCCAAAAGAAAGAGTGGAGTCCTGAAAGACATGTTTGCTCTCTGCTACTAGGAATATATTATTGCCCATAAAGTAGCTGCTTTTATGGTCACTTCCCATAATGCATTCTCATTTATAGAGAAAATCATGAGACTTGTTTAAATAATAAGTATTGCTGGGATTTTTAAATGACACTAAAGCCAGATGTAATTGCTAATTAAGTATCTTGTAAACACTGAAGTCTCTGGAATGATTCACTCAAGGGGTTGCTATCACAAATTCCAAAACATTTAATGTTTCCTGTATTAACAAATGCAGCTTACTGTGTAGAAGAAATACACAAACTTTATGGTCATCACAGTGAAGATACTTATGGCAACATGCATTTATTTCATAGGACTCTTGTGACTGACATTCTTTACTGGAAAACTCTCCAGTTAATAAGACACTCTGATTACTATTTGCTATTGGTTGCTAAGACTGGCGTTGACAAAATAACAAAGACAATTCTGAGGGCAATCAAAAGAGACTTCAGGGTATGGGATGACTGCTAGAGGGGTCAGGAGCACAGGTAGTGAATTCCTCAATTCTTCTGGTAACCAGGAATAATATTGACACAATCAGAAAAATTTTGGGTTTTTTGACCATGGGATGACCTACTCAACACCTAGTGTACTGACACCAGAGGGGATGCACCTATCTCAGAGTGGGAAAAGAGCTTTGGAAAAAGAGCTAGTGGGGTTTGTTGACAGAGCTTTAAATCAGCTTGGAAGGAAGCAAAACCAGGCTCGCCCAGTGATAAGTGATGGGATGGTTGGAAGTGGCTAAAGCTTAAAGAAATGAGCACTAATGTGATCCCTTAATCTGCCTCAAGAAGTGTTGGCTACAATGTACCACACCTGAAATGTTTCTACACTAATACACACGGCATGAGAGGCAAACAAGAGGAGCTCAAACCTTTGTCCTGATCACAGAGATTTGACGCCATTGGTATAAGTGAAACCTGGTGGGATGAGACCTGTGACTGGAGCACCTTGTTTGATGGTTACCAGCTCTTCAGGAGGGATAGGCAGGGCTGAAGAGGTTTAGGGCTGGTACTGTATGTAATAGAAGGGTTAGAATGTATGGAGCTCACAGCTGGCATGGTAACGGCACAGTTGAGAGCCTCTGGGTAAGAATCATAGGGCAAACAAATGATGTGGATGTCATCATGGGAGTCTACTATAGACCTCCCAGCCAGGACAATGACACCCATGAGTTATTTTTTGAGGAACTAAGGGACACTTCTAAGTCAACTGCCCTTGCCCTTATGGGGGAATTCAACTTGCCAGAAAATAACTGGGAGCATCATACAGCTGGTTCAGTCCAAGCCAGAAGATTCCTAAAAGGATGAGAATTTTATGGAGCAGGTCCTAAGGGATCCCACTTGGAAAGATGCCCTTCTTGATCTGCTACTTGTCAACAGAGTGGATCTTGTGAGCAAAGTGGAGATTAGTGGCCATCTTGGCCACAGCAACCACAAGATGATTGAGTTTAAAATCTCTGCTGACAGAAGGAAAAGTGTCAGAAACATATCAGTGCTGGACATGAGTAGAGCAGAGTTCAGGCTGCTCAGGTAATTAATAAGTAAGATGCCCTGGAAAAATGGTTTTGGAGGTGCTGAGGTCCATCAGTGCTGGTCACTTTTCAAACATCACCTCCTGAGGGCACAGGAGCAGGCAATTCCCAAATGCTGAAAGTCAAGTAGGTAAGGCAAAAGGCCAGCTTGTCTGAGTAGGGATCTTCTCTTGAAAACAAGGCAAAAAAGGAAGGTGCATGCCCAGTGGAAGCAAGCTCAAGTGACATGGGAAGAAAAAAGAGCTTCTGCTTATCACTGTAGGGAGAAAATACGTGTTGCCAAAGCTCAGCTAGAGGTTAAGCTGGCCATAAATGTGGGGGACAACAAAAAGAGGGTTTTTTCAAATACATTAATGGTAACAGGCAGTGTAAAAATAATATTGGCCCATTACAGGATGAGGATGGTCACCTCAAAAATAGGGACAGAGACAAGGCAAAGCTGTTTAATGCTTTCTTTGACTCTGTCCTCAACATGAATGACACACCAAGAGGATATCAGTGCCCTGAACTAGAGGACCATGACTGCAAGAATGATCAACTTCCACCTGACCATGAAGTTTTAAGGGATTTGCTGCTCCAGCTGGATCCTTACAAATTTATAGGTCTGATGGGAATCATCCAAGAATCCTGAAAGAGCTGGTTGATGTTATCACAAAACCTCTCTCGATCATTTTTAAGTGGTCTTGGGAATCCAGGAATGTCCCAGCTGACTGGAAGCTGGTGAACGTTGTCCTGATTTTCAAGAAAGGTAAGAAGGAGGACCCCAGAAACTCCAGTCTCACTACTTCAATCTTACTTCAGTGCCTGGTTAAACTATGGGGAAGATTATTTTGGGAGGTATTGACAAACACTTGAAAGACAACATAGTCATTGTTCAAAACCAGCACGGTTTCAGGAGAGAAAAATCCTGCTTATCAAACCTGATTTCCTTTTATAACAGAGTAATCCACGCAGCTGATCAAGGGAAGAAAGATGATATAATTTATTTTGGATTTCAGTAAAGCTTTCGATACAGTCTCTCACAGGATCCTTCTGAGCAAACTGTCCAGCACACAGCTGGATAAACACAACATGGGGTGGGTGAGCAATTGGCTCATGGGTTGAGCACAGAGGGTAATAGTGAATGGGGGAACATCAAACTGGTTACCTGTCACTTGTGGGGTTCCGCAGGGCTCCATCTTAGACCCTGTGCTCTTCAGCATCTTCATAAATGACTGGAAGGGATATGTGGTAGTTTTTACTTTAGTTTTAGCTAGGCCTCAAATTAGCAGGCTCAGAGAATCCACGTAGATTAGGAAAGACAATTATCACCTGACTCAAGTAACCAAAGAAATATTTCATGCCAGGTGATGCAAACCTGAGATATGAATACAGAAGTAAGAGGTGTTCACTCAGTTCCATCATGGCTGAAGTAGAGGCAAGACACGCAGCTGCTGTCTTGCTGTCTGGGCCCTGCCGCTACTGCCACTACTTGCATTTTGTTTTTGTTTCAGGGAAGTAGAAACATTTTGATGTTATACTTTCTGTTTCTTGCTGGGTGCCTTTTAGGGTGTTTATAGATCTAGAGTGAAGAAATCTGTTTTCAGTAGGAGGTAGAAAATTGTTGTTATATCTAACTTGTGTAAATTTATGTTATATTGTAGTTTTCTTTTTAATTTTTCTCTTTTCTGTATAAATATATATAGTTAGTTTAAGCATAAACCTATTTTGCATTTCCAGAGTTGTTGTTTTGTTGGTTTTTTTTCCCTTTCTCTCTTTTCTTGGGGAGGGGGGAGTGGAGGGAAGCTTTGACTCTCTATTGGGCAGTTGGCATTTCGCTAGCTCAACTCAAGACAGGATACTAGGAAAGTTTACACATGACACAAAACTAGTAGGAGCTGTAAACTACCTTGAAGGCAGGGAGGCCCTGCAGAGAGACCTTGTCAAATTAGAGGATTAGGCAATCTTCAACCATATGAAGTTTAACAAGGGAAAGTGTCAGCTTCTGCACCTGGGATGGGGCAAACCTGGATGTTTGTACAGACTGGGGAATGACATACTGAAAAGCAATGCTGTAGAAAGGCACCTGGGGGTCCTGATCCATGGCAAATTGAATATGAGTCAGCAGTGCCCTGGCAGCCAGGACGGCAAACCGTGTCCTGGGGGGCATAAGGTACAGCATCGCCAGCCAGTCAAAGGAGGTGATTGTCCCGCTCTGCTCTGCACTCTGCACTGGTGCAGCTTCACTTTGCATGTTGTGTGCAGTTTTGGGCAGAAGAATATAGGAAAGTTATTAAGCTATTAGAGAACATCCAAAAGATGGCAACAAAGATGGTGAAGGGCCTTGAGGGAAAGTCATATGAGGAACAGCTGAGGTCACCTGGTCTGTTCAGTGTGGAGAAGAGGAGACTGAGAGGAGACCTCATTGCAATCTACAGTTTTCTTGTGAGGGGAAGAGGAGAGGTAGGTACTGATCTCTTCTCTTTGATGGCTGGTGATGGAACCTAAAAGAATGGCCTAAAGTTGTGTTGGGGATATTTTGGTTTAGACATTTGAAAGGGCTCTTCACCCAGAGGGCGGTTGAGCACTGGAACAGGGTCCCCAGGGAAATGGTCACAGCATCAAGCCTGCCAGAGGTCAAGAAGCCTTTGGGCAATCCTCTTGGGCATATAGTGTGAGGTCTTAGGGATGATCCTGTGCAAGGCCAGGAGTTAGACTCAATGATCTTCTTATGTCCCTTCCAGCTCGGCATATTCTATGATTCCCTGACTCTCTGATTCTGTGAATGTCAATTTTCAAAATAGCTGTCAGTACTTCAGACAGTCACATTAAATTTTAATTCAAGAAAGTACATAGGAGTTTAATTTATCTTGTAAATATTTTTATATGCACACCATGTTGTCACAGTTTATGACTATCATTCTTTTAAAAAATAGGCTTTGCATCCACAGAAAAAGCTCATTTTTCAGAAATTGACTTTTTGGCAATGACCTGTTTCTAGGTTTGACTTAGCCTCCCTCAAAGCAAGGGGGAAAAGATGAAAGAAAACCGAAAGGAAACTGAAAACTTAAAAGAAACTGAATTAAATCAGAATATATATATATTTCAACATTTACAACTACATATACAATTTGTACACACAGTCAGGATCTCCCAGGGGAAAAAGGGAAAAGGGAAGGGGAAACAGGGACAAAGGAGGGGCAAAACATAAACAAAACAGATGAATACAATCAAAACACCTAAAAATTTTGCAACATACAATCTCATTAACAACTCTCAAAAGAAAACCAGCTTCCTCTCTCTCTCCCGATCTCCTGTGTGGCTCTGCTAAGATACTGACGCCTGCGCTGCCTGCTTCCAAGCCTCACCAGAAGAAGAGAGAGAAACGTCCTATATTTCTCTTATGGATACTCCCTTGTTACGTAGAAAAAAAAATGAAGTGTAGAATACCTGGCAAATGACCTTTCCCTAGTTACAAATGGTTACTAATGAAGGCCTGGATCAAAACTATCACAACCTGTTATATACTACTATACCTTCTAGTTAATACTCATTTTTTTGTACTTAGTTTTAGTAACTACTATTGGTGAAGATAAGGTCCCTGAAAGTTTAATCCAAGTCTTACCTGACAGTGACTTGATCTTTGTTTATAAAGTGTTCCTATGGGAGATTTCCTCTTTAGAATGAACTGTTTTATAAAACAGATTTACAATGGTAAATGGAGATCATACCTAATTGTCACTATTTGGAAGTAACATGTACTATAAAGACATCAAAATAATTTAGTAGAAATTGTTCCTAGTAATCAAATCTGTGTTCTTTATCATCAAAAATGGTGAAGTCTTGCACTGTATTACTCTGTTGCCTGTATTGCATTGTAGTGGTAACACTGTAGTAACACAAAGTGCTGAAACTCCCTGCTCTAGCCTTTGTTGTGATTTCAGGGCACCTTGGAAACAAGTGCCAGTACATTCAAGTCACAGTGCCAGATTTCCATAGGCATACAAAAAGGAGCAAGCAGAAATACCATTACACGGTGCTGTTGGGCATAAGTACATTCCTTTTCAACAAATGCTGTCTCCAGGCTGATTTGCCACATACAGAGTTCTGCAAAGATGCAGCTGAGCACAAATTTTCATTTTCAGTAGGAAGAGATATCTACCAGAGGTAGAAATGTCCTCTGTAGGAGGGTGAGACATAGACAGATAGTGTGATATTACCTCTCAGCAAAAATAAAAGTTTAAGTAAATTAAAAATAGGTATAGTGACCACTCAGAGAGATATGAGATGGCAAAGACAGAAATGATAGTGACAAGAAAAGAATTCATTTGAGACCATAGGCTGCTGCTAGAAGGTTAAATGCTGCCTAGTTAAATGATAGTCCAAGGACTGCTTAGTTATAACTAACCATACAGACTCCTGCAGATGAGGTTACTGGTTAGTGATAGTTCGAACTGATTATGCTCACTGCATTTCCCTGCTCTTGAAGCTCAGCAACCCTAGCGGCAACCAGTCACTGAATTTTAGGAATTGTGAATCTTTTCCAAATTGTGTCACTATTTTTTTCACCTTCTTTGGTACAAGATATGGATCTTCAGTACCAGAGCACAAAACTTCTGAATTTGGAGCTAATACAGGGCTAGTGCTATCTGATAGCTGTTTAAAGTTTCCCTGTAAGACAGAGCATGAATGTTTTCTGTTTCCATTTTCTCTGTGCTTTTCTTGTCCATTGGCAACTATGCTTGATATCAAACTGTTTTGCCCTACATAAAAAGAATAAGTCTAACCTTGCTATGATATAACTTTTAAATAAATAGTTTTCTAGGACCATTTGTCAGCAACAGTTTTTATATGTTTAACAGATAGCATTAAATCCAATGTTAGGACTGAAAAATGAATGCTTTTAATTTTAAAATCTACAACAAATTAATGCTATTTGCAGGTGAAACAAAAGACCATAAAAGAATACTCAAAAATTTGATCACCCCATTTTGAATAGATTTATTATTATATTGGAACTTTTCAACCCTAGCCTAAAATAAATTTTTGTTCTTTTCTAATGCTTACATGTACTGTAAAGGGAAGTTCCCTAAGATTTTGAGCTTAATCTTCTTACATAGCATAAAATAGTTTGTTCAAATTCTTTGTGTTGCATAAAGTTAAAACTCCAACAAACATACTAAGAGTTAGAGCAAAAACTTGAATGGTCACAGTGAAAACTGGCTTGTCTTGAGTTCACCTAACACAACTCTCCTTTTGCTTGTCTTTATATTTTTACCTCTGCTTCATTGCCTTTTATCACATTGCCATCATCTTTTCTTTTACCCCATTTTTGTGCCCCTTTAGCCTAAGCTGTGTTTATATTATCCACTCTTCTTTTTCTCTGTCTGTTTTATCCATCACTGCTTTGTTTTGGTTTTCTGCATGTTAGACCTATCACTCTATTTTATAATCCTTTTTCTTCATGCTCTTGGCTTTCTTTTATTTTATCATATTATAATACTGTACTGAACCTTATATTCACCACAACCCACAGATGAAAAACCTTATTCTTCCTTTTCAATACTTTTCTACTTTCTGACACAGAAAATAATTGTGGTGGCATATCGTTTTTCTTATTCCAGGACAGAAACAAGAAGATTGGAAGTGGTGAGGTAATTGGTTGGGGGGAGGTGGTTTTTTTTTTAGTTCTTCTAACATCTCATTAGTGTCAGGTGAAGAAAAAAAACAGAAAATGGCTTGTACAAAGTAGAAAAATGAAATTAATAGCTCATAAGCAATTCCTAGGGAGCTGACAAGCAACCTTTTTGTATATGTTGGCTAGAAGAAGTAATTGCAAGTTATTTGGGCCATAAATTGCTCTTTGACTTTCTTTTGAAGCTTCTTTCAGTTACTGTTGACATTCATCTTACCATTACAAACCTGCAGCTCTTCTTTGAGGTCAGTAGAAGTAATTGAGGAAACTGACGAGTTTTTTACATGATTGTTCTGCTTTTGCTGTAGCTTTGGCAACTAAAGTTGTTCACAGTAGGAAATAGTAGAAGCTATTTATTATTTTCTAAACTTATTAGGAAGTAGAGATTCATCTGAACCTGAAGGTAAGCTTTCCCAATCAATTCATTTGATGTAAAATTTTCCTGAATGCAACTCTAGGCACATTTTAGCTATTCACTGATAGCTATACTTTACTCACATAAACCATATAACTATATATTCTTTAGGGAGGAAAAAACAGAGGTTTTTATGATGTAAAAATTTACTATAGGTTTGACGTAAAAGCTGGCGGCTTTGTTTATATGAAGTCTGGAACAAACAAAAGAAATAAATTCTATTATCACATTGCTTGACAGGGTCATGAATTGCACATTGGCTGATTTTCCTCAAAGCATTAATGTATTTGGCAGTATGTAAAACCAACCCTGTAGGGTACCTCTATCAATAATTACGCACCTTGCCTTAAATGATTGATTGATTGATTGATTGACTGATTGATTATTACCCAGTCATTTGGATTTTAAAGAAACCTGGTATTTTCCTTTGCATTTTAGCTGCCATGTAGTATATATTAAAGTCTATTAAAAGCAAGATTATTTGAGTATTTTGAATGAGTTGTTTTATTTTTCTATGTATTTTTCAACAATTTGTGATTTAAAATCCCACTTGAAGCACTTAGTTTTTAGATTATACACTGTATAGGACTTCCTTTTTTCGACTTGTCATCTTATACATAATATGGTGCATAAAAATATGGTGTGTGTGTGTGCATGTGTTACATTTCCACAGTCTGTTAGCAAATTTAAGAATAGTTGTTATATGTGTTATATTTGTAGTTCTAAAAATATGCTGTAGGGATGATACTATTTTTTTTCTTGTATATGTCAGGCTAATTTGAAATGGAAGCTGAAATAATTTGGAAATTAAGTTTCTTCACACCTTTAAAATCCATGCTGTGCTTGAGTGTATAGAGTCTTATCACTTTCATGCACACATTAAAATATAAGAGGTATATACTGAACCTACAGTCATAGAAGTTGTGATATGATCATTGTATTGCTTTCATCCACCATACTGACCATAATTTTGATCATTGTCATTTGAACAATATATTAAATTCTGGTATAAATGCCTTATTCAGATATAAACTTGCTTTTTTATTTTTTAAAAAGAAATCAACCAGCGACTAAACTGATTTATTTTTGAATGCTGACATGTATCTTTAACACAAACAAGCCTTAATCATGCAGATGATGATTTCCAGAATGCAATGTTCTCTTCTATAATTATTACAGGATGGTGTAGTTTTACTAATAATTTTGATAGAGGTAAACAAAATTGTTGACAACACAGGTTCCTTTCCTGAGATACTGAATTTGTAAGTAAAATAAGTATAGGCCATTGGAATCAAAATGGTATATAAGGAAGTGTTTAAGTACTTGCATTATAAATCAAAGAATCTATCACATTTCAATGAATTCATCTCACTAAGTCTCTTATTTCATACTTCAATCAGCTGCTTAAGCTAAAAAGGTTATAGAATGAAATCTTGAATACTATAGGTAATTTAAGACTAAATGTAGTTACTAAATGAGTAGGGGTTTTGAGTTTGTTTTTGGTTTGTCGGTTGTGTTTGTTTGTTTGTTTGTTTTTTAATTCTCCATAATACCACAGCATATTGTTGATAATTTGAGGTAAGAGTTATTATCTCTGTCTATTGCATTGAAATGAACAGTATATGACATATTTGATCTGCTCTATCTGTTTAACATCTGTTTAAAAATCTGGTTGTAACTGAAATGTTAATTCCAAACCGTAACCAACAGCAGTTATATGCGGAGGAAGCACACGGAGTTTAGATTACTGTGGTGAATTAATGTTGCTTTTATGCTCAAGAGACTGATTATTTTAAATTAATTGAGTTTTGAGTATTCTTGCAGGTTATGGAGGACCATGTGACTGTGATTCTGCTATAACATAGAATCAGTTGGGATGGAAAAGACCTCTGACATCATCAGGTCCAGCCCTCGATCCACTACCACTGTGGTTACTAGACCATGACACTAAGTGCCACTTGCAGTCTCATCTTAGAAACCTCCTGGGATGGAGAATCCATCACCTACTTGGGCAGCCCATTCCAATACCTGATCACCCTCTCAGTAAAGAATTTCCTCCTAACATTCAACCTAAACCTTCCCTGGAAGAGCTTAAGGCCATACCCTCTTGTCATATGTATGGGGTTTAAAAAGATTGACTCACCATACTCAAGGACCTGATATAATTTGAAGGCTGATTTTTGGAGAAACCTTGTCTATTCCACTTGTAAGAAGAGAGCTAAAGAAAGACTTTTTTTTTCTTTTTTAATTCATGTGTCTTTTCCGAAATTCCACTAGATATTTCTATAACCAAAGGAACATAGCTTAAAATAAAGT